>JAPXFY010000013.1:34954971-34979971 GCA_030674185.1 Monoplex corrugatus
CAGATGCTGACAAAATTTCTGTAAAGAAGAGATCTGCTCAGACAGGCTTGCCGTCCACGAGTCAGCCACCAGTTCCACAACCGCCAGTAACATCATGTGGCTGTCACTGTCATGAGGCGGTAAGGGAAATAGACAGTCTAAAAAATACAATCCACCAAATGTCTCTACAAATCAGCAGCCTCACAGACATGATTCGATCCGACAGAAAACTTCTACAAGCAAACAACAAAACGTTAAAAAAGCTGCGCGAAGACAAAAAGTGCACGATACTCACAACCACCACAGCGTGCCAGACTGATTCCGCAGTCCACGGTGATCATACCACCACATCACCGATGGACAAATTCTCATCATATGCGGAATGCGCAGCTCAACCGCCCAAAGCAGAAGATCGGGCAAAAACTGTCATCAAGCAAAAACCTGACATCTTTACCACAACCAAACGTGACGTCAAAACTGCTGTGTCTACACATCCCAGATCTAAGTCCAATAATTTGCCACGTGTCCTCATCATTCACGATTCCGTCTTGAATAAAGGGGAGAATAAAGTGGATGGACAGAGATTAGGTTCGTCCTACGGTTTCCAGGTGGCGACGAGGAAGATCCGCACCATCGAGGACTGTAAGAGAAGTATTGAAAAATCTAAAGAAGAGCTGACACCTGAACCTGACTGCGTTCTTCTACACGTGGGGATAACAGATCTAAAAACAAAGGAGCCAAAGTATGTTCTACAAATCTAGATCTCTGCGTAAAATCTATCAACACCCAATTTCCGAAAGCCAAGGTAGTGCTAAGTCAGGTCGCTCCTGTGAGAAATAAGCACCTAAATGTGAAAAGGGAGCTCCTAAATGCCCTGACCAAAGAGAGACTCCTCAACGCAGCGAATGTCGAATACATCAGCCACAATAATCTACAAACAAGCAGCAACACCCAAGTCAGCCAGGACGACGTACATCCCACCACAGAGGGGCGAGCGTTCTGGCAGAAACATAGGGAGGCATATCCATCAGCTTTTTTGGGAGAAACCGAAGCGGAAATCAACCCATCAACGCCGCCAAACAAGACCCGGCTTTCACTCTCAGTTTTTCTTCCCTCCCTGGTCATTTTAGATTCAGCCCAGATTCAGTTCCTCTCTGTTCAGTGCTCAACTATATTGTTTTACTTACTTCTATACTTGTTTGTTTACTTATGATATGTGTAAATTTTACTTGAACGTTATTTGATTATCTAATTATCTAAATCTAGGATAGTACTCCAAGCTTAGTCAACTGTTCATCATGAAGAAGTGTGAAGTCCGTGATATCAACGTTGTTCAGTGGAACACACGTTCCTATTTGACTAACTATCTATCTTCTAGAAACATCCAAGTCTTGCTTCTACAATCACTGAATACCACCAAGACTAATATACCTAAAAATATCGGGGTTTTATTATCCACCAATATATGACTCTAAGAATGACGGTGGCCGAATACAAACAGCTATATATGTTCGAGAAGGTCTAATCTACTGTGAAAGAACATCGCCAGTACCAAAATCGTGCTCATCTATTTCTTCATGTGCAATTATTATAAAATTTTCATCATCATTAGTTTTGAATTTGGCCTCTGTGTATCTACCAAGAGGTCGCGATTCTGTGAATACTGAGTGGCTGAAACATTTCCATGATCAACGTGACAAATGGATCATTGGTGGCGATTTTAATGCTCATGCCCCATTTTGGGACAAGATTTATAAAACCATAACTAGCAACAGGTTGATTGAAAATATTATAGATTCCAATTTATACTTACTAAACAACGGACACGTTACCCGTGTCCCTGACATACCAACCCACAGACCCACAGCTATCGACCTTACCTTAATCTCACCATCGCTAGCACCAAATGCCACATGGCAAACAGAGGATGACCTGTTGGGATCAGATCACATCCCCATACTTCTTACCCTTAACCTTAACGCTGAAACAGATGCAATGCCACAAGATAGTTTACCCAAGTTTAACTATAAATACGCAGATTGGGCCATGTTTAAAGCTGTCCTACAAAATACAAGAACAGATCTATCTGAAACAATGTCCTTAGACGATATGTACGTAGATTTTTGTAATTCAATCTTAAGGGCCGCAAAAATTTCAGTTCCAGAACTTAAAGCGTCAAAAACAGGAAAACATCATGGAAACGTCTGGTGGAATAAAGACTGTGAAAAGGCAGTCAACGAAAAGAAAGAAAAATACAAACAATATATAGCAAATAGGTCACCTGAAAATCATACGGCGATGAAAAGTGCCAATATAAACTGTAACAGAGTCATAGAACAAGCTAAAGAACAATATTGGACATCTTTTTGTACATATGAAGTAAGTGACCATAAAGATATGCAAAAGATTTGGGAAAAACTGAAAACAATGAAAAATGGGATCAAGTTGCCATCAGTTCCAGTAAAGCTAGAAAACAACCCTTTATCTAGCTCACAGGAGAAAGCAGAAGCTTTTGCAGACATGTTTGCTGAGGTCTGTCGAGTAGAAGGACTTCCTGCCTCTAGTAGAAATTATAGGGTACAAGAAGAAAAGATCGACGCATACAAGGATCCTGCACCAGATAATATGCATTACGTAAATGCACCAATCACGTTCCAAGAATTAAAAGATGCCATTAAATCAATTCCAAATAAAAAAAACATCAGTAGGATTTGATGCAATTTCCAATGAGATGTTGAAAAATTTACCAGAAAATTTTTTAATCTTGCTACACAATATGTTTAAAAAATGCTGGAACAGCGGCAAACTGCCTAACTATTGGAAACAATCAATAGTGGTTCCTGTGCTAAAACCAGGTAAAAGTAATACTGACTTGAAAAACTACAGGCCGATTGCAATAACATCGCACGTATGTAAATTAATGGAGAAAATAATTTTAAAGAGATTGATGCACTACTGTGAAAAGAATAAAATATTACCAGTGAATCAGGCAGGATTTAGAAAAGGCAGGTCACCTGTGGAACTCCTTACAAAACTAACCACTAATATCAAACAACAATTTGCCAGACGTCAATGTGTTTTAGCTACATTTTTTGATATCACTAAAGCATACGACCAAGTATGGCACTCCAGATTATTACTCAAATTGAAAAGTATTGGGCTGACAGGTCACATTTTTGATTATGTCAAATGCTTCTTAGAAAACCGAGTATTTCAAACAAGGATTGAAAATGTGTATTCTACAGAACGACTTATTCAAATGGGTATCCCTCAGGGATCCGTTATTGCTCTCCATCTCTTCATGATATTATTGCATGACTTACCCAGTAAAATTTCTAAACATGTAGTTTTAGTTCAATATGCTGACGATTTATGCATGTGGATGCAGGTAAATATGAAAAGAAAAACTCCTTTGCGCTGTCTTAATTATACGCGTAAATGTTATCAATTAGAGCTTGATACAATAGCACGATATATGGTAGAAAATGGACTGCATTTATCAGTGGAAAAAACAAAGATAGTTTTGTTTAACAGTGGAGCTAACCCAGCAAATATTCCCACGTTCAAACTGGGAGATACTCTTCTTCAATATAACGAGTCGATTAAATTCTTAGGAGTTTTCCTTACAGCGAAATTATCTTGGAATCAGCATATTGAATACTTATTAACAAAAGCTCAAAAAAGTTTAAATTTCTTGAAAATAGTTCGCAAACAGACATGGGGACAAGATATATCAACACTTGTTCACCTTTGTAAATCGCTCATTAGATCTAAATTAACCTATGCCCAAGAAATCTTAATCAGTGCACCGAAACACTTATTAACAAAACTGCAGAGCTTAGATTGTAAAGGTTTCAAACTTGCGCTAGGCCTTCCAATGCATGCCTCTTGTCTTCGCACATACAACGCGATCAAATTATTGCCGCTTGATGAACAAAGGAAAGTCGCTTCCACTAAATTTCTGTTAAGAAACACCACCATAGAAAACAGCATTGAAACAGAGACAAAAATAAGATCAGACTCCGACTTTCCAAAAAGAGCTAGATCAATATCCTCACAGGTCACACTTGCAACATATACAACTGATGTTATGAAAGGCTCTGGAATAGATCTAGAAGCAGATCCTGTCACTTCAAGACCTTCCTTTTCACCTGTACCCAGTTGGGAACTTCAAAGAGCACGTTTTGACATACGTCACACTGACTTAAAAAAAGAAGATAATATCAACTTACTGGCAAGTCAAGTTAAATGTCATATAGAAGATTTTTATTCCGACCACTTGAAAGTTTACACTGATGGATCAATAATTGAAAGACAAGCAGGCTCAGCGTTTTTAATACCTGTTCTCAAAATTGAGAAATCCTTCTATATAGGACTTAATAAATCTGTCTTTACCGCTGAACTCTTTGCAATCTTAATGGCTTTGAATTATATGATAAATTTTCCTAGGACACTTCCCAAGATACTTTTTTGCGTTGATTCAAAATCTGTACTTCAAGCTCTTGAATTATCAAAATTACAAACAAGATCTGAAATGATATTGGAAATTACTCACTTGATTAATAGTTTATCCTTAAGAGGCATTGATATTACTTTCTGCTGGATACCATCTCATAGTTCTTTTCATTATAACGATATGGTTGATAGGACTGCCAAACGGGGGCAAAGAGCTCCCCAGATTCAAATAATGTACAACTTTCCCTCTCATTGCATGAGTGTTATACCTTAGTGGACTCCTATGTATGGAAGCAGTTTCAAGATAAACAGAAAAAGTATGAAAACTGTTATATGAACTTTGAAATTAGCAAAACACTTAAGCAGTTTCCTGCCAGCAGAAGTATACAATCCCTTATGTATAGGTGGAAACTTGATGCATTTAAAACAAAATACATCAGGAATATAGTATGTCTGTGTGGAAAAAAGATAACACATAGTCATATTCTTTCATGCATTCGGGTTAAAAGATATATACCTACACTAAGACAGTTTCTGATATATTTGCCTCACCATCCTAACATATGAATTTTTTGTTAGCCTGTCAAAAAGTCCTATAGCAAATTATCTTTAACACGCCGTTATTTCACATGTTCAATGTTATGGTTAGCCAATTTTATTGTTTCAATCGTTAATTATGATAGTGTCTTGTGATTTTGTTTCTTCTCGCACAGTTTTTTCTGGTTTCATTTCTTTTTCCTGAAGATTAACCATTTCCAAGTATACTCTTCTCTCCTCATGAATTTTTGTTGTTGTTGTTGTCTAAAATCACTTAAGTGAATAGACATTAAATGAAAGACCACCACACACACACACACACACACACACACACACACACACACACACACACACACACACACACGCACGCACGCAAGCACGCACGCACGCACGCACGCACACATATACATTCTACCTGAACAGTAAACAAAAAACATAACAAAATGATGGAACATGATTTGAGCCTGCAAACGTATCTTGTGTGCTGGAAAGATTTTGGGATTTCCACAGCTCACAAGTTTTATTGTGAGCAGTGTTATTTGTCCCCATCCCGCACCCCTTATTGGTCTGTTTCCCCAAATGTTTCCCATATTTTTTAAGAAATACGTTTATGATTTTGAGCTAGATTTTGTCTACCCATCCCAGTTCATAACATTTGAGAGAAGAAAACGGGGTTTCTTTAATTAAGTACTTGCCACAGCACATAACCAAACGAAGAATGCTATATTTTGTCTCCCTTGCTTCCATAGCCATACATTTTATTCTAGCCTTTCCATAACCTTCATCAATACTTTTGTCGGTTTTTGATCTTTTACTCAAAAACTATTGTTAAAAGTAAATCAGTGATGCAGGCTCAAAAGAAGTCAGATGAAAGTGAAAACAAGTATGACAGACTATGGCGTGGGCATATCTGACATGTTCTTTTTCTCCAAACCTCATTCTATTTAGTATGATTTTTATCAACTTTATGTACCAAAAACAGTTAATTTCGTCTTTTGTTCGAAACCATTCCCCTCAGTCTAAATCAGTTCCCCAAAGGAAGCATAGCCGTCTTATTCGTCATCAGTCAAAGCTTTCAGCCAATCCTCACCTGTCACCTGTCAACATCATCAAGTTCGATGTTAGCCGCTGCAGAAGACGTAAAAGCAAATCCTCCTCCATTTACTGCGGTCATGACTTCTCGTCTGCTACTTCGTAGACCTTCAAACCGCTGACGTTGGCGATGTTGTTCACTTATATAGGAGGCGGCTGGTCTGCACATATTTCTTTTGGCTTCTCTTTGCAAAGCTGCTGTCATTCAAGTTGTGTTGGTGTGTGGGTTGCATGGACGATGTATTTCTTTTTTCTTGATTTCTGTCAGCAATTGACTTTACACGGTGAGCTCGTTCAAAATGCCTTCATCTGTACTTTTATCGGGCCATTTGGCCCAGAAAAGCTGTCTGTAGAACCATACCTCTGCTGCTTCCATCTTACTTTCCTCTGCTTTTCTGCACGTCCAGGCTTCACAGCCATATTGCCATATCAGACATTTTAGAATTTTGATTGTAGAGGTTGTTGGAATGTTTCTGTCTTTCCAAATGTTGAGTTGGATCATTTTGTGTTCTGCCATTCCTACTCTTACTTTTGTCTTTAGCACAGGTGCCATCTTTTTTCAACCTGGTGTTGTATACAGTTTGAAATGATTATAGCCATGATAGGACTATGTGCAGTTGGATGGGCTTTAAAGAATAAATATAAGAATGAGACAAGAATCATGAGCTTTAACCAAGCTTGAATATTTGAAATCAGTCACATTTTCTAAAGTAGTTTTGTTGATTTGAACATCTCGATATACTTGGCTTTCTTTTCCTAGTAGACGATTGCTTGTGTCTTCTTGGCATTTATATTTAGACATGCCTTCTAACCGCTGAATCTACTCTATACATGTACATAATTTTCTCCATGCTGGCGATATAGCCCAACATCAGTGCAGTATCATCAGCATATCGTACATTTATGTTTCGGCCACCAATTTTGATTCCCATGTCTGCAATATTTGCTTCTGTCACAATCTGTGCCATATAAATATTGAAGAGGTGAGGTGAGATGATGCAGTTCTGATGGACTCCTTTCTTGTTGTTAACGTATTCGCATTTTTTACTAGATAGTATCAAAAAAGTATATTTTTTCCTCAGTCCAATTTCTCCCAAGCCGGTAATTATACTCGATAAAGGAAGCTACACTGCGTTGTCTCCACACTGGTCACCCATCAGTAGTGTGCTTATTTTGTTTTGTATTCTTGTTCTTTGTGTGTTTGATATAATGTTGGACGCTAATATCAGTCTGATGAGCAAAAAATCATGTTGATTTTCAGCGCCTTGTGTGGGTCTTTATGCGGGATAAAAGACCAATTCTGAAGGCACATGTTCGTCTACATGCTCTGCATGGAAAGGAGCCATGCGGCTCTGGGTTCTGCTTCTGCTGGTCCTTCTTCTGCCGAGCAGAAGCTGTTTGCACTGTTCAAATCTCATAGTGTCCTGTGTGCACTGCTTCTTCACTGTGTTAAAATGCATGTATGCCCAACCAACACAAGGATTGTATTGTAAGTGAAGAGGGGCGTGCAATCCTCTCCCTACTCTCTTGCCTCCTGACTCAAAGTTCCACAGGTGCAGTGACTGCCACACATTTAGATCAGCAGTAAGACTTTTAATTCCACAGGTGCAGTGACTGCCACACATTTAGATCAGCAGTAAGACTTTTAATAGGCATTTCAACTATTCCACCTCTTCACTCGAACGTTTTCCTAATCAACATTAACGGGAGGTGTGTTACCGTCCATCAGACAAATCAATTCCCGTCAGGTCTTAATTAAACAAACCACACTACATTGTTCACCACTCTGATGACCCCTCCCCCTCTCCCCCACCAGCATCACTTATGTTGTCGCCGACTGCCACCTTTCTCCCAGCTTGTCCTTTGCGGGCTCCAAGTGGACAAAGACCCCTGCCTGTCATCAATCACAGGCAAGCAGGAGACGGTGTGGCGGACAACAAGCAAGGCATATAACATTAGTTTAACGCGTCTGCTTGGCTACTTAGGAGATGGGATATTGTGAGTAGCGTCTCTTCGCTTTTTGTAATATACTGTACCATTCCCAAGGAAAGGCTCCAGCTTTATGTTATTGCTCTCTTTCCATGCCTGGGTGTCTCCAAGCCCCACCAAATTGCCCTTAAAAGTTCGTTTTTTTCCCTGTCTCTTGTGGTAAACAAAGACTCCCTTCATTAATAATTCTCTCTCTCTCTCTCTCTCTCTCTCTCTCTCTCTCTCTCTCTCTCTCTCTCTCTCTCTCTCTCTCTCTCTCTCTCTCTCTCTCTCTCTCTCTCTCTCTGCGTTGTACAGCTTATAGACTAAGAACGGCATATTATAGCGTTGAACTCATCTGCTGGCTGCACAGAGGGTAGAAGTGGTGCTGACTCCTGTCTCTAAGGCTTTATCGTAAACACAAATAAGTTGTTCTCACACCATCTATGTGTACCAACAGAAAACTGTATTTTTAGATTCAGTGTTCCTAAGCCATGCCAAAGTTGATATCTCGCTTGTGTGTGTATGTGTGTGTGTGTGTGTGTGTGTGTGTGTGTGTTGTGTGTGTGTGTGTGTGTGTGTGTGTGTGTGTGTGTGTGTGTGTGTGTGTGTGTGTGTGTGTGTGTGTGTGTGTGTGGTTTTCTTTCGCTACTGCTCTCTCCTCTTCGTTGCCATTTGTAATCTTATTTATTTTCGAATGTCTCGTTTCACAACGAATCGATCCAAATATATTTTTCACGTTTAGAAACTAAACCAATTTGCCTGTAATTGACTTCTTCAACACAGGCATGTATAGAAAATAATACAGCTTACAAATTCATTTTCCTCCAGACAATTCAACATGTAAGTTGATAAAGGATACGTCTTAGCAGTGCAGACTTCACACCCCAGCAGACTGATTCACACACACACACACACACACACACACACACACACACACACACACACACACACCACACACACACACACACACACACAACAACAACAACAACAAAAGAAGGGCGCACATTGTTGCCAACTGGCCTTGGTGGATTATATATAAGATATAACAAAGAATAAATATACAACATTTAGAGGAAAACAAAACAAAACAAAAACCAGTAGATAATTACCCTAAAATGTCTTTCAGCAGGAGATGGCAGATATTATGTGAGGTCTGGTATGATGTAAAATCATCTCTTTAGGACGAGGAGGAGGAGGAAGAAGAAGAAGAGCAAGAACAAGAACAAGAACAATAACAAGAACATGAACAAGAACAAGAAGAGGAAGAAGAAGAAGAAGAAGAAGACAAGTACAAGGCAAATGACATCATCCGTCACCCGTTACCATCAATGAGTTCGATGGCAGTCGCAGCAGCAGACGTGACAACACCTCCCCCCCCCCCCCACACACACACACATCATCACCTCCATTTACTTCGGTCTTGACTTCTTTGTGCTACATCAAGATCTTCAGACTGCTGATGTTGATGATGTTGCTTATGTAGGAGGTGGGTGATCTATCCGGGTATCTTCTGGCCTGAACGTTTCCTTGCCAAAACGATTGTCATTGTGTTGGCATTGCAAGCTGTATGGCCGATGTATTTAATTTTTCTTTTGCTGATGTCTACCAGAAGTAGACGTTGGACTGTGACGAAAAGACCAAACCAAACCAAACCAAACCAAACCAAACCAAAACAAAACCAAAACAAAACCAACCAAACAAAAACAAAACAAACAAAAACAAGAAAACAAAACAAAACAAACAAACAAATGTTACAGAAGACATTTCCTCCAAGGACAGGCCACACTGTTTTGTCATCCACACTGATGACCCATCACTGGGGTCATGTTTCCAGCTAAGACGAGTGAGGCTATCCTCCAGTTTGCCGCTTGGGTTCCATGAATGGAACAAGGACCCCCTGTCTGTCATTAATCATGGGCAAGGCCCGAGACAGAGTGTGAGATAGTGAGAGGTGTATATCGTTAGTTTTTTTTTAACACGCCTGCCTGCTTCCTAAGAGAGATTGTGAGCAGCGTCTCTGGGGCTATGTGTTAAGCCGTATCAGAAATGTTGGCTTTTGCCCATGTTTTCATTTCCAACCAAATTTGAAAGAAAGGCTTTCTGCTGACCCAGCAATGAGACGTTTCTCTCTCTCTCTCTCTCTCTCTCTCTCTCTCTCTCTCTCTCTCTCTCTCTCTCTCTCTCTCTCTCTCTCTCTCTGTGTCACTGTACATAAAGGATCGCACAAAAAGGGATGCGTAAGCTTTATATATGTTTTGTCATTCCTCTGTCAAATTAGTTGATACAATTAAGGGATAATAGGGTTTATTTCCAAATAGAAAAAAATAATATGCAGTCAGGTGAGCTGAGACTGAACATCACAAATACCACCCAAAATAAAGAAAACATAATACTGTCGAGGAGGAAGTTCATTCATTCATTCATTCATTCATTCATTCATTCATTACTAACTTATTATTTTTATTATTTATTTATTTATCTTTTATTTATTTATTCATTTATTTATTTATTATTTATCTATTTATTTATCAATTTATTCATTTATTCATTCATCTATTGATATATTCATTTTTACTGTCCCAGCTTTTACGCAGCCTCAGTACAGTAGCATTAATCCCACTCCAGTCATTCTGACTCCACAACGCACCACCAAACTCAAAATTCATTCAGTCAAAGTCCAACTGCAAGGAAACCACAAAATGTCAACCCAGTATAAGGCATACCCACCAGAACAGACTCTGTGCTGTTGGTGGGTCATTTTGTTCAGATTACTTGATGTGATTCCAAATCACTAATGACACTGCGTACTAAGTACCATACTTACGACAGTAATCACTCAGTCACGGAGCTGGACCAAATAGGAGCACCAACGACAAGGATACCATCATCACGGTCCTCCAGCAACGAACCACTGATACCAAAGAGCCCATCTTGAATTCGCCACCAAAAGTGAGGTCATCACGAGATCAAGGCAAGAGAGACCACAACATCTGGGGGCAGTTTTCACGAAGCTATAACGATTGATGAATTTAGTATAATGGGTGATGATGTTGTGATGCTACGGGGTTACATCTAATATTACGACTGTGTGACAGGATTCTATGTTTACTATTATAATACCTCCCAGAATCAATCAGGGCAAGGAGATACAGACACCTGCAGTGTTGATCTGGACATTTCAAGAACACTATCAATGAAACACCTGTACAGGGGATGAGATTCGATTGTGTGGTGTAGTCTTCTTAATGAAACTATAGTGCGCTCAGTTCTGGATAGTGGACAGTCAGGGCACAAAATACGCGCAGTATTTTTTTTTACCAATCCTCGACCTCCCAGTCTGTAGTCCACTGGGAAACTATTTTGTCACAGTGATTAGTCTGGAGGGAAAAAAAAGATAGTAGTAGCTGAAAAAATGGAAAAGAAGGGGAAAAGAACATAGAAGAATCTGGAGGAGGAGTAAGACAGGAAAATAAGGAAGTGGATGAGAAGAACAATAAAGCAGCGTAGTCAAGCCATTCCAACAATCTCCACTTGTATGCAAAATATTTACAAGAACATGGCAGGATTTGTACTTCTCAAGAAGAAAGTGACCTTGAAGAACCATCAGATAACATGAGACTTGACATAAAGTGAGGGCAATGGTAAAATGACAATACAAAATGAAAACATCTAGCAAGCACTGTCCAAAGTTACTGAGAAAAGATTGCTCACACACCAGATCTTGGTGACTGAACATGATTGCATGTTTTCCAAACGTATGCATTCACGACTCCTAAGCAATTCAAACTTTCAACTAAATATGGTAAAGACTAGTCGAAAAACAGCTAATAACATTTTGCTAGCACCTTTTTGTCACAGTCGATATGAAAAGTCTCCTTTAAGAAACGAAGAAAAGGAGAAAAACAAGGAGGAGGAGGAGCAAGAGAAAGAGGACTAATGACGAGGATGAAGAAAAGAAAGGAAATGAGTGGGCTAAAAAAAGAGAAAGAAGAGAATAAGATGTTTTACATCAGCTCGTTTTGCATATAAAGTAACGGGGGATGAAACTGTCCTAATTAAACATCGTTTTCAGTCAGACGGTGCCCTTGTTGATATCAACAAAAAGTGCGTGTTTGTCTATCGTTCAACAAGCTCCCTACACCCTCTTCCTCAAAGAAAGCCACCTGTCAGGTGACCTACATTTATGACCTGGCATGAACATTACAAGTTCAGCTTCCTGCCAGCTTTCCCCCATCTTATCTCCTAGCGAGCTTTCAGCAGACAAGGACTTCTGTCTGTCGTCCATCACAGGCAGCAGGAGAAGCCAGGCAAGAGACCAGCGAGGCAAACAGCGACAGTTTAACACGTCTGCCCGTTTCCTTAGTGGAGCTGTGAGCAACCTTTTTTTCAAGGCTGATAAACCGTAGCACGCCTGATGTATTCTCATTCCAACAAAAGTTTGCCAACAAAAAGTTTTCTTTTTTCACGTCACTGTCTCCACCAAATTTGCACGAGAAAAGTGGTTGGCGTTCCCCACCCCAACCCCAACATAAGTTTACTGGATATTTATAAACTGCATATACTAAGATGTTTCCACATCGCCTCATACATGAATTGTCTGGCACAAAATTAATGTCTTGGCGTTTTGTCGTTTCAATCCCATACCCTATCAACGCAGTTATTTGGGACTGAGTAGACGTTGTTTTCTAATGGTAGGAATTTCCATTTTGTTCGACTTGAGGCGACATTGTACTACAGACTATCAAAATTAAGTACGAATGACACTAAGAAAGAGGAGGAGGATTAAAAAAAATCAAGAAAATGATGATGATAATTAAGACATGTCCCACAAGAGGCCACGTTTTGCCATCGACATTGATGACCCAGCATGGACGTCACGTTTCTAGCTAAGAGAAGCTTTCTTCAAGCTTGCTCTGTATGAGCTGTAACTGGACAAGGACTTATATCTGCCATCATACATGGATAGTGGAAGAATAAGTGGAGGAGAGCAGCGAGGCATATAGCGTTAATTTAAAACGTCTGCCTTTCTCTATAAGGTCTTGTGAGCAGCGTCTCATGATGAGCTGTAGCACGCACGAAATATTCTTTTGCCCATCAATGTTGCCAACCATTCTTTTTCTTTTTCGTTAGTGTACCCACGAACAACATGTTTTTCCCAAGAAAATGCAAACAATATTTTTGTGAGGCCAGACTGTTATTCTGCGCACAAAACGTCTAACACTAAACGGATGTGTAGAGTGTACGTAATTTTTCTTTGTTACCTCCACCCGAGTGGCCACTTATCAAGTCACTGGGATTCATTTCCATGTTATGGAATTTTCCATTGTAATCCAAGGGAGGTGAGACTGCACAATCAAGCATGACCATGAAACTGGGAGAGGAGGAGAACAATGAACAAGAGAAAAGGAAACAGAAGAAGAAGAAAAATGGGTAAATGAGGATCTGAACAAAGAGAAAAACAAACATTAAAAAAAAAAGACACCACATTGTTTTGTCACCCACACTGAGGACACAACACTGGCGTAATGTTTTTTGCATAGAGAAAAGCTTTCTTCTAGCTAGTCCGTTGTGAGCCTCAACTGGACAAGGACTGTGTCTGTCATCAATCACTGGCAGCAGGACAAGTTGGAAGGGGGAAAGCAGCGAGGCATGTAGTGTTAGTTCAACACGTCTGCCTGTCCCCTTTGGGGAATTGTAAACAGCCTCTATAGGGCTGATAAGCTGTAACACTCTAGATGTGTCTCATTTTAACGAAAGTTGGCCAACAAAAAAGTTTCTTTCCCATCATCATCTTCAGACTTTGCAAATTTGCCCAACAAAATGCTAGCTTCCCTTCCCCTCTCCGTGTCATTAGTTTATTGGGGCATTTATGAACTGCCAACGCCATGATATTTCTCCATTACTTCACACTTAAATTGCCTGACACAAAGTGACTGTGCATGTTTTAATTCGAATCCATTCCATATTTTATCACAGTAGATAGTAAAGACTGACTGGAATTATATTTTCTAAATGCAGAAGTTTCCCTTAAGTTGAAGTGAACTGATAAGGTGTAGTAGACCATAAAGATGAGCATAAATGATAAAACTGAGGAGAAGCAGTAGCAGCAGGAGGAAGACAAAGAAGATGATAATAAAGACATCACCCCCACCCACCACCCACCCCCGAAGAAAGCCACACTGTTTCGTCACCTACAGTGATGACCCAGCGCAGGTGTCGCGGTTTGTTTCCCTATTTGGAAAAGCATCTGAGTAATGTTTTCCACTAGATCAACTCACTTTTCAAGTGGGTCTTAAGTGGACAGAGACCCCTGTCTGCTGGAGGGGTGTGTGTGTGGTGGTGGTGGGGGGGAACAATGCATATAGCGTTAGTTTAACACGTCTGCATATCTCCATACGGAAATTGTGAGTAACTTCGTCAAAGCTGATAAGCTGTAACATTCCTATTGAGTTCCCATATCACAAAATTACCCAAGAAAATATTGGTTTCATCCCCCTCTTCTGGTAATCTATTGAGACATTTCTAGATTGCCAGTGCAAACAGTTTCTCCATCACCTCTTACGTGAAATGTCTCACACATAAAAAGTGAATGTTGGTTTTTGTCAATTCCTTCCCTTTCCTAGCGAAGCAGGTAAATCTGACTGAGCGAGCTTTATTTTCTAAAATGTTGAAATTCAATGTTGAATCGAATCGAGGTGAGACGACACGATAGGCCTTAAAGATGAGTATGAATGACACTGAAGAGGTGGAAGAAATTGAGAAGACTCGGTAAAAACAAAAGCAGTGGTGAAGGCGTCCACTGTCATCATCCCAAACCGACGAGAAAGACGAGAAGGCATTTTACGTCCTGAAGTTTTAAATTTATTGTCAACAATCTCTAAAATCTGACAGGTGGACAAGTAAATTAAACACGCATTTTTTATGCCTCGTCTGGGGACAAGAATAGAAGAAAAAAAACTATTTTTTTTGTTGGCAAACCGAGCCGCGGTGAAAGACAGCTCAGCTATGCTCTAGCTTAACACAATACCTCAGAGACCCTGAAGGAGAGAGGCAGACGCGTTAAATTAACGCTATATGCCTTGCTGTTTTTCTCCACTCCTTCTCTTTCCACCCGTGATTGATGACAGACAGGGTCCTTGTCCACTTAGGGCTCACATGGGACAAGCTGGGGAGAGGGCTTTGTAGTCAGCTTAACACGTGACGCTCGTACTGGGTCATCAGTGTGGGTTGACAAAATGATGTGATTTTTGAGTGGGTGTATGTATGTGAGGTTGGGGGGTGGGGGTGGAGGAGGAGAGGGAGGGTCTTCGTCGTCTTCATTTTCTTCTTGCTGCTCGTTCTTTTCTTCCTCCTCCTTGTCCTATTCTCCCTCTTTTTCCTCTTCCTCTTCGCTTCTTTCTCATCGGTTTGGGATGATGACAGTGGACGCCTTCACCACTGCCTTTGTTTTTACCCAGTCTCCTCAATTTCTTCCATAACAACAAGAAGAAAATGCTGTGCTTTAACCTTTCCATCTGGGAACTCTGCTAAACTGCTCTAAAGTGTTGGATGTTTTTTTTTCTCCAAAAGGTCTGTTGGGAGGTGTGCATATTACAGATATCTCTTTATCATCTCACACATAAAAACATTTCACACGAAGCCAGCGCGCAGTCAATCATTTTCAATCAAAATGGTTAAGTCAGAGTGACCGTTCTTTTTTGTGGCTTCATTTTCTATTTTCCTACTCTTTTACTGCAAAAAATTATCCCTTGCAGTTGCATGAGTATTGGCCTCGCCTCGAAGAATAACGATGATGATGATGATGATGATAATAATAATAACGATGATGATGATGATGATGATGATGATGATGATGATGATGATGATGATGATGAAGAAGATGATGATAGTAATAATTATAAACACAAACAGGAGAGGGAAGAAAGTTAAACAAAATGCTTAACTCCCCCCAAAAACGTTAAATCATAACGTGTCAGTCAAATCTCTCCCCAGATCACATCGACACAGAGTTACTTTTTATCCATCAGTCAAGCCATCCATCCCAATAGTCCACACCTATATTCCCCCACTGCCATTACCGCACCAAAGAAACCAAACGGTGTTACCTCTTCATTTAATGAACCAGCGCAGCACATCACGTAGTTAGCACACTACCACCTTTCCACCAGCTTGGTCCGTTATGGCAGAAGAGTGGCAGAATGGTTCAGACCTTCGCCTGCCAACAACTAAACTCGAGGTTCCAAGGTTCGCTCCCCGTAGAGGCCTCGACTTTTTTCCTCAGTTTGACCGAAAAATCGAACTGAACGTCTAGTCCTTCGGGAGGGGACAAAAAAAACAAGTCGGACCGGTGTGCCTTCTGGCTGCTATTGTTAAAGATCCCACGGCAGTTGAAAATCGTGAAGAGCAGGGCATTGCCCGGCTGCCTTGGTATAAAACATTGGAAAAATAGGTCGATTTCCCAGGTCCTACCCCTTGAAGACCAATTAGCCTTCTTGCCTTTCTGAAGTCTTGGTAAAAAAAATTGAATACGAATATGAATTTGAAGTGAGGAAGAGGGGATGGGCGCCGCCCCTTGTGGTGCTGGCCCCTGGAAAAGTTGAGGTCTCTACCACCTCACTCCCCTAGGACCCCAGGGTTATGGAACTACCTAGATAGGACCTTATGACCTGATCAGCTCATGACTTTATGTGCAAGGTTAAAGGCTTGTGCCTTGATCATTCTGGATCTTATCCATCACATGGCACCTGTGACATTAGTGCATATGGGATTCATTCCGAACGCCGAGACATCATCTTGAGAAATTGAAACTGAAACTGAAACTGGAACTGTCCATTATGGCGCTCTAAATGGGGCAACAAGAGATAGAGACAGATGGAAGTCCATCGCCAACGCCATGCGGCAGGGCACCTGGTGTTGATGGTGAAGTGGACAAAGACCCCTGTCTCTCACCAGTTACGAGAAACAGGAGTGAAGGAAACCTTTGAGATATATAGCGTCAGTTTAATACGTCTGACTGGCTTCTTTATTTAAAGTCATGTGGGTGGTCTCTGAAAGGTTCTATGTAAAACAGTTAGATGTAAACAGAAATGCTGTCTTCCCCCCTACGTCTTCAGTGTTCATGTTTTCTGACCTCACCAAACCACTTTGCGAATTTGTTTTTTCGTTTTCAATGTGGTCTGTTTAGACGTTACCAATTGCAATCGCTGAGGTCTCTTTCGATCATCTAACATAGAAATTTCACACACAAAGGAGTGCAGACTTAACGTTATTTTCGTTTCTATTGCTTCACCAATGTTCCTAAGTAGGATGAAAGGAGTTTATTTTGTAAATGTAGACATTGTCCTTTGACAATGAGCCAAGCCACAGTGTGTTGTTCATACACTGATAATCCCACACATCAACCAACTTTCCCTGTGGGGATGTCGTGGGCTCGTAAATACTATTCACAAATTCTGGAACTTCTCTCTAACTTTGTCTTTGTCTCTGTCTCTGTCTCTGCCTCATTCTCTGTCTCTGTCTTTGTCCCTCTCATTCTCTCTCTCTCTCTCTCTCTCTCTCTCTCTCTCTCCACACACACACACACACACACACACACACACACACACAACATGCAATCACGTATACATGCGTACATACACGCACGACGCACACACACAACAACACACACACACACACACACACACACACACACACACACAACACACACACACACACACACAACACATACACAACACACACACACACACACATCTTTCTTTCTCATCGTCTTTCTTTCTCTTTGTCTGTTTGTCTGTTTGTCTGTTTGTCTGTCTGTCTGTCTGTCTCTCCCTCTCTTTCTCTGTTTTTCTCCCCCTCACTTTCTTTCTCTCTCTTCTCTCTCTCTCTCTCTCTCTCTCTCTCTCTCTCTCTCTCTCTCTCTCTCATCTGCAAAAGTATGTTGATATCTGCAGAAATAACGGAGGTTTACAATGCATCGGTGTCACACAGTTTGTTATCTTTCCATTTCCGCTACGACTTTTTCTCTTTTTTTTCTTTTTATTCCAAGTCCTCTCCTGTCCACCCACGTGTGTGTTTGTGGTGTGTGTGTGTGTGTGTGTGTGTGTGTGTGTGTGTGTGTGTGTGTGTGTGTGTGTGTGTGTGTGTGTGTGTGTGTGTGTGTATGTGTGTGTGTGTATGTGTGTGTGTGTGTGTGTGTGTGTGTGTGTGTTTTGTGTGTGTGTGTATGTGTGTGTATGTGTGTGTGTGTGTTAGAGAGAGAGATTGAGAGTAGAGAGAAAAGAGCAGACAGACAGACAGACAGAGACGGAGAGAAGTATGCACACAAAGACACAGAGTCACATAGAAACTGAGACAGACAAACAGACACAAAGATTTCAAAATATCAAATTTACATTACTCTTCCTTTCTTAAACATCAAAATGTTGACACTTTCGAGAGAGAGAGAGGGGGGAAGAGAGAGAGAGAGAGAGAGACAGACAGACAGACAGACAGAGAGAGAGAGAGACAGAGACAGAGACAGAGACAGAGACAGACAGACAGACAGACAGACAGAGACAGAGAGAAAGAGCGAGAGAGAAGTAGGCACACAGAGACATAGAATCACACAGAAACTGAGAGAGACGAATACAGATTTCAACATCTCACATTTTACATTTCCGTTTTTAAACTTCAAAATATTGACATTTTCACATATATTTTTTAATGACAACATGATCTTGGTGGCTTTATGTAGTTGTGTGGGATGTTTCCTTTATGTTTTCAAATGAGACTGAAGATTAAAAACGTAAAAAAGAAAATAAAGAGGAAGAACGTTGACATTTTTCGAGTATACTGACTTATCGTATTTCTCTGTAGATAGCCACCTGCCCGGGTTCAATTTTGATTCCTTTGTTGTTGTGTTTTTTTCTGTTTATAAGAGATAGGCAGTCGATTGAGACTGACAGAGGGGATACATGTGTTTGTATTTCTTATCTTTCATAGAAGCCTTAATCGAGCGTGATATGGATAAGAATATTTTATTTTCACAATGAAGAAGAGAGAGAAAGAGAGAGGAGAGAGAGAGAGAGAGAGAGGAGAGAGAAGAGAAGAGAGAGGAATGAGAGAGAGACAGAGAGAGAGAAAGAGAGAGAGAGAAGAGTGAGGCGATGGTAGATGAGTAGTGTGTGTGTGGTGTGGTTGTGTGTGTTGTGGTGTGTGTGTGTGTGTGTGTGTGGTGTGTTGTGTGTGGTGTGTTTGTGCGCGCGCGCGCACGTGCATCAGCGTGTATACGAACTCGTAGACTTAGAAAAAAGAAAACTAGGAAAATGATTAGCACTAAATCTGGATTATCTAGAGATCTTTTTTTCAGACGTATTTGAAACCCTCTCGGCAACACTTCATGCTGTTCATTATGCCTCTGCTGATTTCTTACTGCCCTTTGCCCTCTCCCTACTGCCCTGCTGCCCTACTGCCTACTGCCCTGCTGCCCTGCTGCCCTACTGCCCTGCTGCCCTCTGCCCTACTGCCCTGCTGCCCTGCTGCCCTACTGCCCTGCGCCCTGCTGCCCTGCTGCCCTACTGCCCTACTGCCCTGCTGCCCCTGCCCTGCTGCCCTCTGCCCTACTGCCCTGCTGCCCTGCTGCCCTACTGCCCTGCCACCTGCTGCCTGCTGCCCTCCCCTGCCCTGCTGCCCTGCTGCCTCTGCCCTGTGCCCTGCTGCCCTGCGCCCTGCTGCCCTACTGCCCTGCTGCCCATACTGCCCAGCTGCACTGGCATACTCTTCTTTCTCTCTAAATATATATATATATATATATATATATATCATATATATATTATTATATAGTGATATGTGTTGTGTGTGTGTGTGTGTGTGTGTGTGGAGAGAGTAGATAGATAGATAGATAGATAATAGATAGATAGATAGATAAATCGATACATAGATAGATAGATGGATAGATAGATGATAGGTAGATAGTAGATAGGTAGATAGGTAGAATACATATATATGTATACATATATGTGTATGTATTGTGTGTTTGCTATTGTATTCATTGTTTGAGTTCGTAAATGTAAGGTGTTGGAACAATTTGGTTTGTGCATTTCTTTTCTTCATACAGTTTTCGTTATTGCCAGCGCTTAATTTTTTTTTAGATTAAATGCCGTAAATATTCATTATCATCAACGACGTCGTCGTCGTTGTCATCATCATTACATCGTCGTCGTCATCATCATTATCATTATCATTGTTATCATTATTACTGTTACTATTACTATATTATTATTATTATTATTATTATTATTATTATTATTATTATTGTTGTTGTTGTGTTATTATTATTATCATCATTATCATTATTATTATCATTATTATATTATTGTTATTATTGTTGTTGTTACTACTACTACTACCTCTACTACTACTACTACCTCTACAACTACTACTATTACTACTACTACTACTACTGCTACTATTACTACTACTACTACTACTGCTGCTGCTGCTGCTGGCTGCCATGTGTTTCAACAGAAAAGAAAAACAGAAACAGTAGTAAATGAAAAATAAGTAACTGTAGGAATGACTGAATGAATGAACAAATGAATGAACGAAAATTAGCTCTCTGGTGTGACCTTTTTCTGTTTAATGATTTGTTGTTATTATTTTCTACTATTAGTTATTGTCAGTTTGTTATGTGTATCTTATAACATTTTTCATGCTCTTGTGTTACCACTCCTACGCCGCCCATTCTGGTTTCCAACAGACCTCTCAGCACACTGAACAAGGAATCACAAATGACAGCAGAACATGGAAGGCCACCTAATCTGGGACAAAAGTCTTTGGTTACTTGCTAGTTGGTTTTGAAGTTTTTAAGATCATAAAAGCACAACAAAGTTTATGGATGAGTTCGTGCTTTCGTGCAGCTTGTCAAGATCTTTAAAAGCTTTTCCTGCTTTTTCCTGCACACGTTACTTTCTGTTCAAAACCAGAAAGAAAGAAAGAAAAAAAAAACTTTTGCACTGAGTGTTTCTAAACCAGAACTGTCCATCCTAAGAAGTGACATTTTCATGGCTTTTCCCCCCTATTCCCTGCCAGTAGTGGCTTGGAGTTTTCAGCTTGTGCCGATGTTGTATTTCAAGTTGCTCTGAGCCCTTGAGTTGTAAAACTAATGGCGTACATTAAACGTTTTAAGCTGGCACGCAAGCACACAGGTTTTGCAAGACCCCCATCAATTTAAAAAGAGAGAGAGAACAGGAAAGAAAAATGAGAGAAAGACAGAGACAGAGAGAGAGACAGAGAGAGACAGACAGACAGACAGACAGAGACAGACAGATATAGACAGACAGAGACAGACAGACAGAAAATAACAACAATCATTTAATACGCAAGGATAGTACATTAGGTCCCACTGGTCCTGTGTAACAGATTGTCCTTCAAATTATGCATAGAAGCGATATATGAGACAGACAGCAGACAGACAGACAGACAGAAGAAAAAATAAGAAACATATAATACACAAGTAGTACATTAGTCCCACTGGTCTAGTAGGCTGTACTTGAATATGCACAAGCGAAATATGAGAGAGAGAGAGAGAGAGAGAGAGAGAGAGAGAGAGAGAGAGAGAGAGAGAGAGAGAGAGAGAGAGAGAGAGAGAGATGCAACAAGCAATCATTTTCTGCTTTTTTTTCTGAAATCTCGGTTGCAGCTGACTTCTTTCATTTTTGTTAAACAATTTAAGATACATTTCGTGCTCCTTCCCAATTCATTGTCTGTGTGTACTTGTGTGTACGTGTAGTGGGTTTTGTGTGTGTGTGTGTGTGTGTGTGTGTGTGTGTGTGTGTGTGTGTGTGTGTGTGTGTGTGTGTGTGTGTGTGTGTGTGTGTGTGTGTGTGTGTGTGTGTGTGTGCATTACAGAACAATTACGAAGAAAGCTCTTCCTTATTATTTCGCTCTCTAGGTGGTGTGTGTGTGTGTGTGTGTGTGTGTGTGTGTGTGTGTGTGTGTGTGTGTGTGTTGTATGTATGTGTTTTGTGTGTATGTGGTGGTGGTGCGTGCGTGCGTGCGTGCATGTGTGTGTGTGTGTGCGCGCTGCATTAGTGCATGCGCTTGTAAGAGTGTGTGTCTTTGTAAGTGTGTGTGTGTGTGCATGTGTGTGTGTCTGTGTGTGTGTGTTCGTGTCTGTGTGCGTCTATGTCCGTGTCTCTGTGTGTATGTGTGTAGTATGAATGCACACTTCTACACTTTGAAATGGAACTTCTGGAAGAATGATTGATTTTGCCTGTACAGGGCGACAAACATTTTTTTCAGATGCCTTTCTATACTAGGAGAGGAAACAAAAAGCAAAAAACAAAACAAAACAAAAAACCAAAAGGAAGACGTGCAACGGATGTAAAGTAAAAGAGAGTGGATGTGTGAATAAATGAGTGAAAGAATAAACGCATGTCGAGTTTGGTCTTTTAGATAATACATGGCTTCAAGTTTACGGTGGAAACAGCTAAAAACTTCTAATGCTTTCAGCTAAAAACTTCTAATGCTTTCTTCTTTTCACGCAGCATTTCAAGATAATAGACAAAAAAAGGCGTTTCCATCTCCACGATAGAGTCTGTTAAAAAACCAGAAGAAACAGTCTGCATTCAGGCATTTAAAACAGAACTGTCCATCGTTAGACTATGATATTTTGATGATTTTTCCCCCTGTTGCCTGCCAGCAGTGTTTCTGGAGCTGAATACATGCGTTGTCGCTGTAGCCTGTCTCCACTCGGAGGGGAATCACATTGTAATATATATTTGTATATAATATGCTCTCTATAATTTTCCATTGCTTTTATTCTTTTTCCCCATTTATAGCCATGTGCAAGTGTGTGTGTGCGTGTGTGTATGCGCGCGTGCGTAAGTGTATGCTCAGCGCTTAGATTTGATTTTTATCGAGATTTTGCGCTACATAAATATTGTAATTATTATTATTAATTATTATTGTCAAACGTCTCTTCCGACCTGTAAAACCCGTGGCACAGACTGGACCTTTCATGTCCGCATTTAAATTAAGCACGCACGTTGCGAGCCCCTCATCAATTTGAATTTTTTTTCTGTTCGGGTTTGCTTAGGCATAGTTCATCGCACTTGCATGATTCCAGCAATTACATGTCAGACTCCCTGAGTCTACGCAAAGCCTTATGCACTACCATTGTCTTCAGATGAGGAGAAGGAAGAAGGACCCGCAAACACTAAGCTTACACCTTGAGAGTGATAGAAACATTCAGATGGGCAGCGAAGAGACCCGGTGTTCTTATTTGTTTATGGATCTGTTTATTTATTTTATTTTATTTTATTTTATTTTATTTTATTTTATTTTATTTTATTTTATTTTATTTTATTTTATTTTATTTATTTTTTTTATTTTATTTTCATTTATTTTATTTCATTTTATTTTATTTTATTTTATTTTATTTTATTATTTTATTTTATTTCATTTATTTATTTCATTATTATTTATTTTGTATTTTTTACTTTTGTTTTTTGTTTTATTTCATGTACACGTTTCAGGCTGCGACTAAACTCAAGATATCGGATCTTGAGTCCACGGCTCTATCAACAAGAATTAACCAGCTAGCGGGGAATTAAACGCATGGGTTGTGCATACAAACCTCAAGCAGGCCAGTTTATTTATTTATTTATTTATTTATTTATTTATTTATTTATTTATTTATTACTTATTCATTTATCTATTCATTTACTTTTGAGACAGAGACAGGGAGACAGAAAGAGACAGAGAGGGAGACAGACAAGAGGGCAAAACTATTGTCTGTATTACTGATTCATTCGTAGGATTATTCTTTATTATTACTAACTCTTCCTCAAGTGGGCAACAATTCATTCATTACCTCCCTATCCTGTGGGAATTCAAAGTGTATCTTGGTGTGTGTGTGTGTGTGTGTGTGTGTGTGTGTGTGTGTGTGTGTGTGTGGTGTGTGTGTCGTTGTGCTGATTTAACGTCTTTCACTAAGTGTATTAGACGATGTGTGTGTGGTTGGCGTGCGTGTGTGTGTGTGTTGTGTGTGTGTGTGTGTGCGTGCGTAGCGCGCGCGCACGCAATCGTTTTTACCTTCGTGTATGTGCACGTACGCACCATGATGTGATATGCAGTGCTCATGCTTGTCTCCCCAAATGCATCCTCATACATGTATTTCATTCTTGTTCTGTATGTTTTGTTTGTTTCGATTTGTTTTGCACATTACATTATTTTCCCCTTGGAGATCTTGTTATCAAACTCTCGAAGATCTCTACAACTGGAGCACAAAAACTATGAAAAGAAACAAGAAACAAACAAAAATACATGTATGATGTGTAAAATAAAAACGAATCTGCCAGGATCTGACGGCCAGGGGTGTTGGGATGCCAGTTAGTGCCAGAATGTGTGTGTCTATGTGTGTGTGAATTCCTTGCTTGCAAGTTCACTTCTTTGTTTTCTTGCTAGTATCCTAGCCTCTCTGTGCTTGCTTAGTTGGCTGCTTGCGCACTTGTGGGGTGGACAAGTTAACGAGAGTGTCGTTATCGACCGCCTAACGAGGGCTGAAAAGACTGTTCTTGTTGGAAGAGGAAGACGAACGCGATGGGACAAAACAAAACAAAACAAAACAAAAAAAGAGAGAATGTGTTGTGAGAAGAGGAATTCGGAAGATCTCCTGTGTGTCTGTGTGTCTGTCTGTTTGTCTCTCCCTAATTCCCTCTCTCTGTCTGTCATCTGTCTGTCTGTCTTTCTTTCTCTCTGTCTGTCTGTCTGTCTGTCTGTCTGTCTGTCTATCTCTCTCTCGTATACGTGTGTGTGTGTGTGTGTAATGTGTGTGTGCGTGCGCTCGTACGCGTGTGCATATTTTGTGTATGTGCGTGTGTGTGCATGTTGTATGTGTATGTGTGTGTGTGTGAGAGAGAGAGAGAGTGTGTGTGTGTGTGTATGTGCATTGTGTGTGTGTGTTGTGTGTGTGTGTGTGGTGTGT
>JAPXFY010000013.1:34984971-34992471 GCA_030674185.1 Monoplex corrugatus
CTAGCCTCACTCCGAGTGGTTACAGGCTTGCTTCTTTCCATCGCTCATCCCGAGGTGGCGGTATCGCCATCCTCTACAACGACTCACTCCATTCCCGCCTATCTTTCTCGCAGTCTCTGCCTTTCTCCCATCCTTCTTTCGAGCACGTTGAAGTATCCTTCCAATCCACCCTCACCCCATCACCTTCTCCTGTGTCTATCGACCCCCACCTAGCTCTGCCAACAAACTCACCACATCCACGGTTCTCTCTGACTTTGACCAATAGCTTGACCACTACTGCCTCTTACCTGGAAATCTCATCATTCTAGGTGACATCAATGTCCACTATGACAACACTCACCGTTATGACACAAGACATATCATCAACTCTCTGTCCAATCACAATATGACTCAACACATTTCTGAACCAACCCATCAAAAAGGTCACATTCTTGACTGGATCATTTCTTGTGATCACCACAATTCCGCTACTGACAACTGCTTAGTTCTTTCTACCCGTCTAACTTCAGCCCTTCCATCTGACCACTCTGCAATTCTCTGTTCTCTCGACATTTCTCCTCCTTCCCGTACCATGCGCACAGTGACTCGACGCAATCTCAAATATATCGACCTCTCCACATTTTCATCTGATGCCTCCCGTCTCCTTTCTGAAAAGTCACATAACCTTGCCGATGAATTCTATACTACTCTCCACCATCTTCTGGACACTCATGCTCCAGCCACAACCCGTCTTTTACCTGACCGCCCCCCTACCCCCTGGCTCACTCATGAGATTGCCTGTGCAAAACGTGCCCGCCGCAGAGCAGAGCGCCGCTGGCGCAAATCCAAACTCACTGTACACAGGCAAATTTTCCAAGCCTCTAAAACAAAAGTATCCACCCTCATTGCATCTGCAAAAACAAGCTATTTCCAAACCAAAATCCTGAATGCCTCTTCTTCAAAAGAACTCTTTACAACCATGAATCATCTCCTTGGCACACGAAAAGATTTACCTCTCCCAACAAAACATACAAATGAAGAACTCCCATCTGTATTCTCCAAGTATTTCACCACCAAAATACAAACTCTTCGTGACAGGCTTGACAGGACACCCTGTCAACCATGCCCACCTGACCCTTCCTTCTCTGGCACACCTCTTACTACTTTTACCCCAGTCTCACAAGAAGAAATTTTCAACACAATCAGATCCATGTCGTTGAAAACCTGCGAACTGGATTCTCTTCCAGGTTCTCTCTACTCCGACTGTCTCCCTACTCTCCTCCCATTCATCACTGACATCATCAACACTTCTCTTCAAACTGGAACTGTCCCAGATTCTTTCAAGTCTGCTATTGTTCACCCTCTCCTCAAGAAACACAATTTAGACCCAAATGAACTGAAAAATTACCGGCCTATCTCTAATCTCTCTTTCTTGTCAAAACTCCTTGAAAAAGTCGTCCTCAACCAGCTGAACTCTCACCTGTCTGCCAACAATCTCCTCAATCCTTTCCAGTCAGCCTACCGCCAGTGCCATAGCACTGAAACTGCCCTACTACACATTCTCAACAATCTCCTCCTTGCAACTGATACTGGCAAAGTCTCTCTCCTCACACTCCTTGATCTGTCTGCAGCCTTCGATACCATTGACCATGGTATTCTCCTTTCTAGACTTCATCATACTTTTGGCATCTCTGACATTGCTCTCTCCTTTTTCACTTCGTATTTATCAAACAGAAAACAAACTGTTCTCATCAATGGCACTTACTCTCAACCTGCATACCTGACCTGTGGTGTTCCACAAGGATCTGTCCTTGGCCCTGTTCTTTTCACTCTTTACACCTCCCCCATGTCCACCATCATCAACTCCCACTCTATAAAACACCACTTCTATGCTGATGACACCCAACTTCAAGACAGTGACTCACCTGATAATATACAGCGCCTGTTGACTCGCACCACTGAGTGTTACTCGGACATTAAGAACTGGATGACGTTCAACAAACTTCAGCTTAATGACGACAAGACAGAAGCTATCCTCATTGGCACCCGTCAGAAACTTTCTCAGCTGCCTCCTCTTTCTCTCCCATTATATAAACATCAGTCCCAATTTCTGATTCAGCTAAAAACCTTGGTGTCTGCATTGACTCTAACCCTCTCCATGAACAACTTTGATTCTCAAACTGCCAGATCTTGCTACTATCATCTCCATCGTATAAGGCTGATCAGGAAGTATCTCTCTGTCGAAACAACTGCAAAACTCGTTCTCTCCTTCATAATGTCTCGCATTGACCATTGCAATTCACTCCTGTCTGGTCTTCCTGCCTCCACCATTCACATCCTACAGCGCATTCAAAACAATGCTGTACGCCTTGTACTCAAAAAGAAAAAAGCTGACCACATATCTCCTCTCCTGGCACAACTTCACTGGCTCCCTGTATCAAAGCGCATATTGTACAAACTAGACACCATGTGCTACAAAAGCCTCAATAACGCAGCCCCCGTTTACCTGTCAAGCCTACTTGAGATCTATCTTCCCTCACGTACCCTCTGCTCTGCCTCCGATCCTCTGACTTTTCGCTTTCCACGCACTAAGCTCAATACCTATGGTCCACGAGCCTTCTCTGTTTCTGGTCCACTCTCCTGGAACAAACTTCCTCTCTCAGTCCGTCAGCAACCTACTTTTGTCTCCTTCAAGTCCGCTCTCAAAACTCACCTTTTCTCCTCCGCATAAAATCCTAACCTCACTCAAACCCCCCCCCCCCCCTCTGCAGCCTGTCTCCGCTCGGAGGGGAATCACATGGTCATAATATATAGGCCTAATTGTATATGCTATGCTCTCTATAATTTCCATTGCTTTTATTCTTTCTCCCATTTATAGCCATGCTGTGTGTGGTGTGTGTGTGTGTGTGTGTGTGTGTGTGTGTGTGTGTGTGCGTGCGTGTGCGTGCGTGCGTGCGTGCGTGCGTGTGTGTCTGCTTCAGCGCTTAGATTTGATTTAATCAAGATTTTGCGCTATATAAATATTGTAATTATTATTATTATTATTAATTATTATTATTATTAGAGCCAAAAACGCAGTTAATACATGCACCCAGTTGACATCCAATTAGAAAGCATTTAAGGATTTACAGAACACATTTAGATGAATGGACCAGCAAGGAAGGAAATGATAGGAAGACCTGACGAAAGTAAAACAAACAAAACAAAACAAAACAAACAAACAAACAAAAAGTGAAAAAGCAATGAGAGTGACAGAACATAAGAAATTTCTAGCACAGTATTTCCGGAAGATGGGGATACTATTCATACTAAAAAAAAGCCCCCAGCATTTATACGGGGGTCCTTTGCAAAGAAGGCTGAATCAGTGGAATAGATAAACACAGAAACCCCCCTAAAAAACAAAACAAAAAAAAAACAATAAAAACAAAACAAAACAAAAACAAAACAAAAAAACAAACAAACAAACAAAAAAAAACAAAAAACGAATGAACGAAGAACCGAATAACCAGGAACACACGTGAAAATAGACATTAACATTGACAAATACTCGTTAAGAACAAGAACCAAAAGCAACAACAATATTACCAACTACTTCAACCAAATCCAAACAACTGAGAAGTCCCAACCACTTTCCTTCAAACCTAATATCCCGACACACCTCCACACAACACACAGCCTCCTAACTGCCCACCTACCAACTGAAGTCTCAGATTTATTTCTTGAACTGCCGGTCTATTGGCATGGGCTAGTACGACGTGAAATTATTGAAAAGACGCACCAAACCGAAGAGCAAGAGGTAAACGAAACAGATGGTGAAGACAAACACGTGAGTGCACGCACGCGTGTGTGTATGAGTGTGAGATAGATAAATAGATAGATAGATAGACAGATAGATAGATAGATAGATAGATAGATAGATAGATAGATAGACAAATAGATAATAGATAGATAGATAGATAGATAGACAAATAGTAGATAGATAGATAGACAGATAGATAGATAGATAGATAGACAGATAGATAGATAGACAAATAGATAGATAGATAGATAGATAGATAGATAGATAGATAGATAGATTAATAATAAATAGAAGATAGATTAGGCGATAGCTAGAGAGAGGAAGAGAGAGAGAGAGAGAGAGAAATAGAGAGAGAGAGTGTTTGGTGTGTGTGTGTGAGTGTGTGTGTGAGTGTGTTGGGGTGGTGTTTGTGTGTGTGTGTGTATGTGAAAGGGCACAGAGAGAGCAAGAGAGAGAGAGAGAGAGAGAGAGAGAGAGAGGGAGGGAGAAAGAGAGGGGAGAAGACACAGAGAGAGTGTGTGTGTGTGGTGTGTGTGTGTGTGTGTGAGAGAAGAAAAGAGAAGAGAGAGAGGAGGGTGTGTAGGCCCCTGTGGACAACCCGTGTATGTGTCTGTGTGTGGTGTGTGTGTGTGTGGCGTTGTAGGTGTTGTGGTGTTTGTACATGGTGCGTGTGTTTGTTTTTGTTTTTGTGTGTGTTGTGTTTTGTGTGTGTGTGGTGTTGGGGTGTGTGTGTGTGGTGTGTGTTGTTGTGGGGTGTGTGTGGGTGTTTTGTGTAAGGTTTTACGAGCAAACCTATCGTGGTGGACGTCTCCACCGTCTTTGGCACAACCTGCCTCCTGCCCGACGCCACTTTTCGTCTCCTGCTTCTTCGTCTCCTCTACTGCTCCTGCCCTCGACCTCGCTGCTGCAAGCTTCGTCTCCTCCTCTGCCGTCTTCGCCTTCGCCTTCTGTCCGGATAGTACCGCCTTCACCTTCTGTCCCACTGGTGTCGCCTTCACCTTCTGTCCCGCCGGTGCCGCCTTCACCTTCTGTCCCGTCGGTGCCGCCTTCGTCGCCACCCCGGCCACCACCATATGACTGTGATAAACTAAAATTATGCCTTTTTAATGCTCAGTCAACATGCAAGGATGGCAAAGCCGAAGTCATTGCTGATTTTATCGCAGATGAGCATGTTGACATTGCTTTTATCACAGAGACATGGCTTAACCCCCTTGGTCACGAACCTATACATGCTAGCCTCACTCCGAGTGGTTACAGGCTTGCTTCTTTCCATCGCTCATCCCGAGGTGGCGGTATCGCCATCCTCTACAACGACTCACTCCATTCCCGCCTATCTTTCTCGCAGTCTCTGCCTTTCTCCCATCCTTCTTTCGAGCACGTTGAAGTATCCTTCCAATCCACCCTCACCCCATCACCTTCTCCTGTGTCTATCGACCCCCACCTAGCTCTGCCAACAAACTCACCACATCCACGGTTCTCTCTGACTTTGACCAATAGCTTGACCACTACTGCCTCTTACCTGGAAATCTCATCATTCTAGGTGACATCAATGTCCACTATGACAACACTCACCGTTATGACACAAGACATATCATCAACTCTCTGTCCAATCACAATATGACTCAACACATTTCTGAACCAACCCATCAAAAAGGTCACATTCTTGACTGGATCATTTCTTGTGATCACCACAATTCCGCTACTGACAACTGCTTAGTTCTTTCTACCCGTCTAACTTCAGCCCTTCCATCTGACCACTCTGCAATTCTCTGTTCTCTCGACATTTCTCCTCCTTCCCGTACCATGCGCACAGTGACTCGACGCAATCTCAAATATATCGACCTCTCCACATTTTCATCTGATGCCTCCCGTCTCCTTTCTGAAAAGTCACATAACCTTGCCGATGAATTCTATACTACTCTCCACCATCTTCTGGACACTCATGCTCCAGCCACAACCCGTCTTTTACCTGACCGCCCCCTACCCCCTGGCTCACTCATGAGATTGCCTGTGCAAAACGTGCCCGCCGCAGAGCAGAGCGCCGCTGGCGCAAATCCAAACTCACTGTACACAGGCAAATTTTCCAAGCCTCTAAAACAAAAGTATCCACCCTCATTGCATCTGCAAAAACAAGCTATTTCCAAACCAAAATCCTGAATGCCTCTTCTTCAAAAGAACTCTTTACAACCATGAATCATCTCCTTGGCACACGAAAAGATTTACCTCTCCCAACAAAACATACAAATGAAGAACTCCCATCTGTATTCTCCAAGTATTTCACCACCAAAATACAAACTCTTCGTGACAGGCTTGACAGGACACCCTGTCAACCATGCCCACCTGACCCTTCCTTCTCTGGCACACCTCTTACTACTTTTACCCCAGTCTCACAAGAAGAAATTTTCAACACAATCAGATCCATGTCGTTGAAAACCTGCGAACTGGATTCTCTTCCAGGTTCTCTCTACTCCGACTGTCTCCCTACTCTCCTCCCATTCATCACTGACATCATCAACACTTCTCTTCAAACTGGAACTGTCCCAGATTCTTTCAAGTCTGCTATTGTTCACCCTCTCCTCAAGAAACACAATTTAGACCCAAATGAACTGAAAAATTACCGGCCTATCTCTAATCTCTCTTTCTTGTCAAAACTCCTTGAAAAAGTCGTCCTCAACCAGCTGAACTCTCACCTGTCTGCCAACAATCTCCTCAATCCTTTCCAGTCAGCCTACCGCCAGTGCCATAGCACTGAAACTGCCCTACTACACATTCTCAACAATCTCCTCCTTGCAACTGATACTGGCAAAGTCTCTCTCCTCACACTCCTTGATCTGTCTGCAGCCTTCGATACCATTGACCATGGTATTCTCCTTTCTAGACTTCATCATACTTTTGGCATCTCTGACATTGCTCTCTCCTTTTTCACTTCGTATTTATCAAACAGAAAACAAACTGTTCTCATCAATGGCACTTACTCTCAACCTGCATACCTGACCTGTGGTGTTCCACAAGGATCTGTCCTTGGCCCTGTTCTTTTCACTCTTTACACCTCCCCCATGTCCACCATCATCAACTCCCACTCTATAAAACACCACTTCTATGCTGATGACACCCAACTTCAAGACAGTGACTCACCTGATAATATACAGCGCCTGTTGACTCGCACCACTGAGTGTTACTCGGACATTAAGAACTGGATGACGTTCAACAAACTTCAGCTTAATGACGACAAGACAGAAGCTATCCTCATTGGCACCCGTCAGAAACTTTCTCAGCTGCCTCCTCTTTCTCTCCCATTATATAAACATCAGTCCCAATTTCTGATTCAGCTAAAAACCTTGGTGTCTGCATTGACTCTACCCTCTCCATGAACAACTTTGATTCTCAAACTGCCAGATCTTGCTACTATCATCTCCATCGTATAAGGCTGATCAGGAAGTATCTCTCTGTCGAAACAACTGCAAAACTCGTTCTCTCCTTCATAATGTCTCGCATTGACCATTGCAATTCACTCCTGTCTGGTCTTCCTGCCTCCACCATTCACATCCTACAGCGCATTCAAAACAATGCTGTACGCCTTGTACTCAAAAAGAAAAAAGCTGACCACATATCTCCTCTCCTGGCACAACTTCACTGGCTCCCTGTATCAAAGCGCATATTGTACAAACTAGACACCATGTGCTACAAAAGCCTCAATAACGCAGCCCCCGTTTACCTGTCAA
>JAPXFY010000013.1:34997471-35007471 GCA_030674185.1 Monoplex corrugatus
CATATCAATGCATTCCTGCACATAATCTAAGGATATGCCCTTTGTTTTGACCAATACGTCCAATCTATCACACAAGAAATTAAAAAAATAAACATATCTGAATACAAATCTAAACATAACTAAAGGCAGTAAAACATATATAACAACGGGTCAAAATTGTCTTAAACTTCCGCGCATCACATTTATCTGGAGCCAAAAATGCACGTATTACATACCCAATCATCAATCTTAAAAGCAAGAAAGTAAGATTTCATCGAACACATACAGGTGAACGGACCAGCGAGGCAAACGATAGGAAGAAATGATAGAAAGCAAAAGAACACAGCAGAAACAAAAACAGTGACAGAAAAGAGGACATTTCTAGCACAGAATTTCCAGAAGGTGGGGGTATTATTTATGCTGAAAGAGCCCCAGGCAACACCATGGCAAGAAAAATGAGATGTGTAATTGACCAGACAATCAATATGGTGTTGGTGTATGTCTTCCTTAAATAAAGACCTATACAGGCAATAGGGTTTCTTAACAATGTTTTACATTTTTATGTTAAAAGATTAATATAAATCTGAACAATTCGTATTTTATGTTCAACACAATTGACTCATTAGAAGAAAAATAGGCAAGCAAACGGAATACGGTTGTATATAAAGTTATCAATGTATTGTACCCTGTTCTCATTGCAACGAAATATGTCTGCTTAAATGGCGGGGTAAAAATAGCCACAAACGTTAAAAGAAACTTGCATATTTTAACATGGGAGTTGCAGTTCATGAAACAAACAAACACAAAATTGCTGTTCAACAGAATCACAATGATCCGATCAATGCAAAAAATTGTAATAAACATTTACTACGATTTTTCTGTTTCCTTATCGACATTACCCCGAAAGAAAAACACATTAATATAAACAAAGAATATACAAAATGCGTTAATATGCAAAACCAAAGAGACTACACGGAATCAAAAGCATGTAAATTTCATTTTTTTTCCAGGTTTTGATGATTTCAAAGGAGAAGAAAACAAGCAACAAAGAAAAAAAAAAAGGGGACCAAAAGATACAAATAAAGAAACAAGTACAATCAAACCTTAATTGTAGAGTCTGAAAACTGCTACTACAACAAAATCAAAACCATCAATCTGTATATGCGAGTTTTTATCATTACAACAATAACAAGAAATACAGAAAAAAGTTGAGCAAAATAATGACAGACGGAGAGAAACAAGTACCAACCAACCAAACAAACGAAACCAGAAATCTGTGTATGCCATTCTTTATTTTTTTATAAGAATACAAATAATAATAATAAAAAGAAAAAAAGTGTGCAAAATATGAGAGCAAGAGAGAAAGAGAGACACCTGCTGTGTATATTTTAGATCCTCTGGCCTTGTTGAGACTCCATATTAAACAAACAGAATATTGAGAGTAAAAAAAAAATCAATATTTTAAACTGGAGAGAAAAATCAATTTTTAATTTGACAGCTCAGCATACACAGAAAAAAAATTACCAGCTGGAATACAAATGAAGCGAAATCCAACAATTTCGATAAATTACTTCGGTGTTGGTAAATTTAAATCAAGTCTGATTGAATGAAAATTGAATAATCATCACTCATTCTAATTGAATGAAAACTGAATAATCATAATTCATTCTCTTCTCGTGGAATAATCTCCCACAAATAAGATCAAATTTCCATACGAACAAAGTGATCATACTGATTATCAATTTGACTACCGACTTTGATAGGCAGTATCTTTCACTACTGGCTGTACATAGCCTGGTTAGCTCAGTTGATAGAGCATGGGAATCTTGATCCTAGGGTCGTAGGTTCGAGCCCCACATTGAGCGTTTTTTTGTGAAGCATCGGTGGTCTAGTGATAGAATACTCGCCTGCCACGCGGGTGACCCAGGTTCGATTCCCGGTCGATGCAAGTTTCTGAGGCCCATCAGCTCAGTTGGTTAAAGCACCGTGCTGATAATGCTGAGGTCGTGGGTTCGACCTCCATGTGGGTCAGTTTTTACGTGGGCTATTTGGCAGAGTCATGATGATGAATGATGATGATGATGATGATGATGATGATGATGATGATGATGATGATGATATTATTATTATTATTATTTAGCTCATAGTAGCAGATCTGACAGACTTTCTTAACTTCTTTGTGTTATAGTAAGGGAGGAGTCTATGAAGAAGCCAACATTTCTTGGGTTAGACAAAGATATATCATTCGAGCCAACAGCAATGGAAGAGGGCAATGAATGATACAGAGTGACAGAACCACTATAGAAAGAAGTACCTACTCTAAGCTGAAACTACAAGATCTGTTGAACTGGCAAGCAGTCACCTTTGCATTTCTTTGGCATTTTCGACTGTGTAGTTGTTCAAGCACAAATCAATCAAAATGTCATAATTATGGAACTGGACATGATATCGTATCATCACCGATAAAGATGTGTTTTTTTCAGAACTTTTCTTACATAAACCTTCAAATCGAAGCAAAAACCTGATTTAATTGTAAATCCAGCACTTGAAATCAAACACGTCTATATCTGTTTTGTGTTTATAATGGCACCAAACATGCAGACTGCTAATGTTAAGAAAACGGTACAAGCAATCATCTTTGATTAAAAAATAGAAGCTAGAACTTGTCGTTGCCTATTTCAACGAATATCTTTTTCAGTTTAATTTGATTTTAATTTCCTTTAAAAAAAACAACCTGATCTCTTATGCCTACTGACACATATACAAACATACATACGTACATATTCGTACACACACACACACACACACACACACACACACACACACACACACACACACACACACACACACACACACACACACACACACACACAGATATATAATATATATATAATATATCCATATACACATATATTGTGTATATATATATATATATATAATATAAATATATGTATGCACATGCGTGTGTATGAGAGAGAGTGTGTGTGCGTATGAAAGAGAGAGAGAGTGTGTGTGTGTATGTGTGTGTGTGTGTGTGTATGTGTGTGTGTGTGGTGTGTGTGTGTGGTATGTGTGTGTGTGTGTGTGTGTGTGTGTGTGTGTGTGTGTGTGTGTGTGTGTGTGTGTGTGTGTGTGTGTGTGTGTGTGTGTGTGTGTGTGTGTGTGTGTGTGTGTGTACGGATAACTTGCTATATTATCAGAAATTTGTCGTTGTATGCCACCAGCCCAACCTTATAGCAGAAGAATTGTTTGTTGTGTGTGTGTGTGTGTTTATTATGCTATGATTCAAAGCATCATAGGAATTATGGTCTTTGATGCCTTATTGGGAATTGATTTCCCTTCATTCTGTCTCCACGGGGGTTGGTTCACATATAAAAGGGAACACGAGATATCACAGGAATTGATGAAAGTGTAATTAAGGGAGGTTTCTGAGGGGATCGCTAGAATATTATCATCGACACGTGGAGAATTTTTGTAAAGTCACCTTTCTCTTTCTCTCTTTTTTCTTCCATGTCTTTCTCTTCTGTTCATCTCTCGATCCCCCCCTCTCTCCTCCCTCTCTCTCTCCCTCCTCTCTCTCCTCCCTCTAATATAGTTCTTTCTCTGTGCACTTACGCACACTCATTCGTGAGAGAGAGAGAGAGAGACAGACAGACAGAGAGAGACAGAGACAGAGAGAGAGAGGGGGGAGGGAGGGGAGATGTATAGTCTGTCTGTCTGTCTGCCTGCCTGTTCTCTCTCTCTCTCTATCGCGCGTGCGCGCTCGCTCTCGCTCTTCCTGTCTCTCTTCAATTAGGGTTTTGGTCTTTTTCGTTTAAGTTTCATTCTGATTCTATACCACAACTCTCCCCTGTCTCTCTCTCCTTGTAATATGCGCCCCATGGGAGCAAATCGATATTCTCTAAATTCTATTTGAGCATTCCAAATTCAAGATGTGCCCCTTATCAAGCGTGCACATGCTTAGCATGCAGAGGGGAGAATTCAAACGAATTTGGTTAACATCCTCCTTGCTTGAAGATCAATATAAGGCATTAGAGGTTAATGACATAGCGTTATGTTTTTGTATGCAGGGGATTAACTTAAATCCAAAACAAGAAAGACTAATACTCTATCTGGACACTCTCAACGCAAGAAAGAAAATAACCGTAGTTAAAATAATAACAATTGTATACAAACTGGGATGTGTTGCTCTGTGGTTTAAGCATCTGCCTATGACGCAAGAAATCCAGGTTCGAGTCACTAATCAGAGAGGGATTTTCCCTACCGCCCCATTCCCTCCACTAGACCTTAAAGTGATGTTCTACATGCTAGTCTTTCTGATGAGAAGATAAACCCGAGATAGTGTGTGCACTACGCATTCTGTTCACGTTAAATATCCCACGGCAACAAAGTTGTTCCTGGCTAAACTGTGTAGACAAATTCATTTTCAGAAATAAAAAGTAAATGGAATAAATGGAAAAGGTGGCGCTGAAGTAAGGCAACGTGCTCTTTACAGGGAGAACAAACCTGAATTTCACGAGAGGGAGGAAGTCATTTTGACCAACAACAACAACAAAAAAACAAAAAAAAGAAAAAGAAAAAAAGACAACAAATACACACACAAATGAAAATACAATATAAGATTAGTACTGAGTTCTGTTCTCAGTACAGTGTACACTGTACAGGTAAGACAGGCACATGTATCTGACTCACACACAGAAGTCAGGAAGTGTTGCTGTGTGTACTCTCATTTTCTTGGAAGTACTCATGAAAAGAAAGAGAGAAAGATAGACAGACAGAAGAAAGAAAAGAAAAGAAAAGAACAGAAAGAAACAAAGGAAGGAAGGAAGGAAGAAAAAGTTAATAAAAGCAAGCATATAAAACCTGACAGAATGCAATGGAAAACAAATGTGTTCCTCTCACCCTCTATGCGATAAATGAAAAAGGAACGACCTCGCCATAATCATTTTGGATTTTATCCACCATACAACACCATTGGAGTCAAAGCATATGAAATTTAATCCGACCGCGGAAGCACCATCTTCAAAAACGGAAACTGAAATAACAATAACAATAAACAAACACAAAACAAAACAAAACAAATAAAGACAAAATGCAACAAAATCAAAACACAAACTGAGATGACAAACTGTTATATACCAAGTTCTTTAACCTCCATGAAAATACCAGCAAACCAAAGCAAAAAAAAAAAAAAATCTAAAAGCAAGTCCAATGGCAACTGTTGCATTATTAAGAGATCCTTTCACACTGACGATATTTTATTTCACATAACAGAATACAGGGAAGTGAAATCGATCGTTTACTTTGGCAGCTTGGCAAACACATAAATAGTTCACGGCAAGAAACAATGATGCTTCAATCCAACACTATAGATACATTCGCTAGAAAGTGTCACTGAAAACAAACAAACAAACAAACAAACAATGATGCTTTAACCCCACAATTCTGACAGATTCTTTTTTTTTTCAAGCCGACTAAATTAATCAAAACTGATAAAAGTATTAATGACTCTCTTCTCGTTTTAAAATTCTACAATAATGGGACTCGTTTCTGTTGAAGCATGGTGAATGTATTGATGTCTCATGTCATTCCCACTCCTTAACTGTGACGGGTTATGTCCTTAAAGTATCACAATACACATATATTGCTTTCGTGCTACAATTTTACGTTAAAAGAACCCACCAGCAGCAAAAACAACAATAACAAAAATGTAGCCTTTTCGCTGTCCATCTTAAATGCTCTAACCATTCTGGTGGTGTCAGCTAGGTGTTTCAAAAGTCTTGTTCACGCCATCCTCAACTTGCATTTCAATGCCTTGCCAGCGCATATGGGTTTGCGTAGACTCAATGAATCTGCTAGATAACAGTCGGCAACTTTGGAGGAACATATATGGAATTTAATCAGTGGGATGAATTCCTAAAGAATCAGCCCTAAACTTTAAACATAAGTGTAGATTCCTGAAGAAGACAACGTCTGTATTGTTTCTGGAAAAGTTGATTTCCGTCATGATTCATGAATGAGTCGTGGTCTAAATCATCACGTGGGTAAATATTTTAAAATTTATTTTCTCTCACATCAATAGCACGTTTCCTTGCAAAAGAAAGTGGACATACGAATTTATTATGTACCCATGTATTTTTCATGAACTACGAAAACGTAGGTTGTGCCATACATTGCGTTACAATGGCAAAGTGACCCTCATAAATAGCCGGTCAGTCAATGACCAGAAAAGAAGCGGATAGGTCAGTAACCTCAGGGGAATTAGGGGCAGGACTTTGCTAGGATGATTTACGGCGATGGTTGAAAACGCTTTGTTTTGCTCCGGTTGTGGAGTGAGTAGGTAGGTGGGCGGAAGTCTCTTGTCTCTTTTTCTGTCTTTATCTCTGTCTCTGCCTGCCTGTCTGTCTGTCTGTCTGTCTGCCTGTCTGCCTGCCTGTCTGTTCTCTCTCGTCTGTCAGTCTGCATCTCTGTCTCTGTCTGTCAGTCTGCCAGTCTGTCTGTCTGTCTGTCTGTCTCTCTCTCTCTCTCTATCTCTCTCTCTCTCTCTCTCTCTCTCTCTCTCTCTCTCTCTCGTAGGTTATTCAATATATGTTCTTTCAACAACATTTTCAAAACAAACAACTGGTATTATGATTGGCCTTGTAGTTAAAATACCTACTTAAGTTTCAACAAACCTGGGTTTGATTCACTAATTAAATGATTATTTATGACTCACGCTTCCATCCAAGCTCCCAATTTTTACTCCGAGGCGCTCGATTTTTGTGGGATGAGACGATGAGCCGAGGCCTCATGTACAACACGCGCTCTGTGTACGTAAAAGATCCCACGACAGAAACAGGAGTTGTTCCTCGGCAATCCTTTTCGGTAGAATTATCCGCTTCATTAAGTAAACAGACTTTCAAAAATTTCAGTGGCGCTACACAGAGCTGACACATCCTCTCATAAGAGAGTAGACCGAATATCACATAGGAAATCGATTACGACAACCAAAATTTGAAACAAACGTTGACAACGACAACGATGCATCGTAACAACCACAATCACAAACACCACAACTACCACCAACACCATAACAACAACAACAATAAAACAACAACAACAACAACAACGACAATCAATCAATCGAACAAGCAAACAAACACAAATTTAACCGATCATCCATCCAAACTAACGAACACACAAACAAATAACCAAATAATCAAACAAACAATCAAAACGAGCGACCAAACAAAAATTTAACCAACGATCCATCTTAACTAACAAACAAAGAAACAAGCAACCATATAATCAAACAAACAACCAAACAACCTTCGAAACAAACAGCCAAACAGCCTACTAAGCTAAGAACCAACCAGAGAACCAACAAAACAACCAACCAACCAAACAACCAAACAAGCAAGCAAACAACCTTCGAAACAAACAGCCAAATACCCAACTAACCAAAAAAAAACACAACCAGAGAACCAATCAAACAAACAATCAAACAAACAACCAAACAACCTTCGAAACAAACAGCCAACTAACCAAAGAACCAAACTGAGAACCAACCAAACAACCAATCAAACAAACAACCAAAAAATCAAACAAACAACGAAACAACGAACCAAACAAACAATCAAACAAACAACCAGCCAAGCAAACAATCAAACAAACAACGAAACAACGAACAACCAAACAAACAACCAACCAAACAAACAATCAAACAAACAATCAAACAAACAACCAAACACAACAACAACCAACAACAAACAACAAACAACAACAAACAAACACAAACAACAACCAAACAAACAACCAACCAAACAAACAACAACACAAACAACAAACAAAAACCAAACAACACAAACCAAACAACAACCAACAAACAAACAACCAAACAAACAACAACAAACAACCAAACAACCAACCAAACAACAACAAACAAACAACAACCAACAAACAAACAAACCAAACAACAACCCAAACAAACAACCAAACAAACAACAAACAACCCAAACAAACAAACAACAAACAAAACAACAAACAAACAACAACAAACAACACAAACAACCAAACAAACACAAAAAACAACAAACAACCAACAACAACAACAAACCAAAAACAACACAAACAACACAACCACACCAACCAACCAAACCAAACAAACAACCAACAACAAAACCAACAACCAACCAAACAACAACAAAACAACCACAAACCAAACAACAACAACACAACAACAACCAAACAACAACCAAACAACAACTTTCAAATAGAACACTTCACACAACCACTACAAAAACCACAAGTAACAACAAACATGCCTTATTCAAGAACCAACCAAACACAAATCATTACAGTCATGTACATCAACACTTGTTTGTTTCTTTTGAAGTTTGTGTCCTTTTCCTCTGGTATGGAGGAAGAACCCATGTGGTTAAGTATCATATTCTTTTTTCTATTTTTTGAGGACCGAAAATTTGAATGTTTTTATCATTGTTTTTTTTAATGTCTAGAGGTGGTATGACCTTTTCGCCGTCAATGAGTATGAAAGAACGTCATCATGCTGATGCTCAGTGCTTCATGTCTTACTTGGGCATCTTTCTTCAGACTGATTGTATTATTTGTGATTTGGATTTGCCTTTGTCCTTTTTAAATGTTTCTTATGATTCTTCTATTATAATTTCTTGCAGCAACGTCAGTTGGGAACTAAAAGAAATAAAAGGATCTATGTTACATAGACGAAGAGAGACGTGAAACAGTAATTGTATCATCAGTCAATAAGTTGGAAAAGGAAGGAGAAACAGGACAGAAAGAAATAGCAGAAATAGATAGAAGAAACAGGCTAAGAAGAGGACAGTGCAGCTTGAAAACGATAAATGAAAACGAGACAAAGAATGAGCTTTCTCACCTCATGTGACTGAGGTCCATTTAAAAACAAATACATCAAAAGAATCTGGTGCGTTTTCTGTCCTTTTCTTCGGTTCTGTATATTTGTTTGTTGATTCGTTTGGTAAACCTGTGTGTTGTCTATAGCTTTTTGGGTCCCGTATATATCTGTTTCTTCCGTTGATTGTTTCTTTGTGTTTTTTTTTTTTTATTATATCTACCCAGCTCAGACCAGTCCCTCACTAAGAGTCGTTATGGACGGACCTGCTTATTCCACTAGGCCTCGTTAACCATCAACGCGCCTTCAGTCGACATTGTCCTTCCTCTCCTTGAGTCTTCATTCTCGAAGAAAAGTCATAATGACGTCTAATCTCTTATAACTGTGTTGTGTGTGGTGTGTGTGTGTGTTGTGTGTGTGTGTGTGTGTGTGTGTGTGTGTGTGTGTGTGTGTGTGTGTGTGGTGCGATGTGTGTGTGCGTGTGTGTGGTGTGTGTGTGTGCGAGTGTGTTTGTGGTGTGTGTAGTGTGTGTGTGTGTGTGTGTGTGTGGTGTGTGTGTGTGTGTGTGTGTGTGTGTGCACACATCACACACCACACCACTAAGCTGGTGTACTCAGAGGAGCATGAGTTGTTAGTGGGATCAAACCTCTTAATTGAAAAGTCGGTATTTCTGCAATGCGGAACAAAAAAGTACCGCTACTATTTCTGACGTAACGTCCGTGTAAACAACTGATCTACGATCGTGAAATCGTGACGTAGGTTCTACGTCAATAGCGTAGCGCTGAGGTGAAAATTGAAGATGCTTAATGTTAGTCAGCTACATATTTGGATGAAGATTCCTAACAATTCACGCCTCCAGACTTGTAATGTTTCCCTGCGTCCACTTCTTCCACAATATGCAACTTTACTCATTGCGGAAAAAAATTCCGAGATAACTTGGAAGAGCAGTGCGTCCATCACTCAGCACCGACTTCCGAAATACTGGTAAGAGCCAACTCTGATATCAAAATCGGTCCGTATCCATCGTTTTTCAATCCAGACTATATCATCGGGTTACTAACCTTTACTAGTCTTCGACCTAAGTTCGAATTACTTCCGACAATACTTCATTATTAGTTTGTTTATTTCTTCGTTTGTTGTTAGTTTATTTTTTTA
>JAPXFY010000013.1:35014971-35022471 GCA_030674185.1 Monoplex corrugatus
GAGAAACAGAGAGGGGAGAGAGAGAGAGACAGACAGACAGACAGACAGACAGACAGACAGACAGAGTGAGAGAGAGACAGAGACAGAGAGAGGAGGGGAGCTTAGAATATTTGTATCGTAGAAAGTCATCTGAACCACAACTATTTCACGTATCACTTTTCACTCTTTTCAAAGAGAGAAAGCAGAGAGACACACTGACAGACAGACAAAGACTTAGTCAGACAGGCAGATACGGAGAGATATGTGGATAAACAGATCAGATAAGATCAAAGTTTATTTCTATGGGTAAATGCAAGTGTTTTTGTATCCTTCAGCCTTTGACTTAAAGGGAACAAAAAAACCGTCTTATCTAAATGACTAAACATTGAAATAAACTGCTTGTACAAGAGTCAGTAGGCAACGAGAAAAAGAAAGAGGGGTAGTCAAGAACACAGACAGACAGACAGACATACAAACAGACAGACAGAAAGACAAACATATTTTAACAAATTTACATGTCACTTTGACCGCTTTTTTGTCCCTCACATTTTCTTCCATTTAACACTCAAACGTTGACATTTTTCACACATTTTAAATGACAAGACCTAGACGGTTTAAAGAGGTTTCATGAGATGTTTGAAGCACATTTCATAATGCCACTAAAAGGGATTGCCCGCAACAGACAACAGCACAACCACATTTGAACAGCGAGGAATTTCAGTTTCATTTTCTCAAGATGACGTCTCTGCGCTCGGAGTGAATTCCATATGCACTAACGTCACAGATGCCATGTGATGGAGAAGATCCAGAATAATCACGGCACAAGCCTAAAACCTGCACATAACCCCATGACTTGGCCAGGTCACGAAGTCCTACCTAGATAGATTCACAATCCTGAGGCCGTACGGGAATGAGGTGGCAGAGACCTCAATTTTTCCCGGGGCCAGCAACCACGAGGGCGGCACCCATCCCCTCCCCGTCGCTTCAAAGTCATACTCATATTATTCACTTTTTTTTTAACCAAGACTTCAGAAAGGCAAGAAGGCTAATTGGTTTTTAAGGGGTGGGACCTGGGAAATCAACCTACCTCTCCAATGTTTGTTTTGTTTTGTTGTTTTGCCACGGCAACTGGGAAATGCTCTGCTCTTCACGATTTTCAACTGCCGTGAGAACGAACACTGGAACCTCGAGTTTAGTTATTGGCAGGCGAACGTTTGAACCATTCTGCCACTCTTCTCCCCTCAACGGCGAGAAATAGCCACTATTGTGCAGAAAAGGGACCGACCGAAACAGAAACTAGTGCCGCAGGATTCCTTTCTTGCAGTGCCTGCATAACATCATGTACCTCCAGGATCGTTTTTGCATCACAAACTGAAGAATCTTACCAGGCACTGAACACCAGTGACCCACTCATCCGTAGGACTCATGGCAACGTCCATCCATAAACACCATCATCCATCATCATCATTATCATCAATTGCCCTGCCGCTTGGAATTGGCGATCATTGCCATCCATACGAGTCTATCCCTTGCCGCTGCATGCGCATCTCCCACCCTCTCTGTCCTCAGCCACTTCTGCAAGTCCGTCCAATATTTTTTCCTGGGTCTATCTGGTGTTCTCTATCCCTCCAGTATTCATGACGTGACTAGGTACTCTACTTTCTCTTGCCTCATAAAATGTCCTATAAATTTTGCTTGTTTTTTTTTCTTCTAATCTTCCTTATCAATATTCTTATTGTGGCCATCATCATTATGTGACTGAAAATAAAAAGGAAAATAGAAGGAAGTCGATGTAATCCTATGCAGATGACCATCTGCCCTGCTTCATGTAACCTTCACAATAACTGTGTTAAATGGAAATGGACATTTCTTCTCACTGACATCAGGCGAAGATTTTTTTTTATCATATTTGTATGTGTGATGTGTGCGTGGCGTGAGTGCGTGTACGTGCGAGCGTGTGTGGTTGTGTGTGTGTGTGTGTGTGTGTGTGTGTGTGTGGGGTGTGTGTTTGTGTGTGCGTTGTTGCGTGTGTGTGTGTGTGTGTGTGTGTGTGTGTGTGTGTGTGTTCTCCCTCTCTCTCTCTCTCTGTCTGTATACACACACACACACACACACACACACACACACACACACACACACACACACACACAACACATCACAATATATATATATATATATTTACATAAACATGTATATATACACGTATACATATATGTGTGTATGTATGTATCTATAATAGATAGATAGATATAACAGATAGATATATAGATAGATAGGTAATAGATAAATAGATAGATAGATAGATAGATAGATAGATAGACAGACAGATAGATAGATAGATAGATAGATAGATAGATAGATAGATAGATAGATAGATAGATATATAGATATTTGAATTCACATCTTATTCCCCAAGCAGCCAAGGTGTCAAATTTTTGCGGAACTTAACAACTTGCCACTGAAAAATCAAATATTAAGGAAACAAACAAACAAGAAAAAAAGAGTTGAACACGTTAACGAGACTCTTGCTATCGATCACTTCGCAAAGGGAGGGGGAGGGGAAGACTGGGGAAAAGAGGTATCCATTTTTGTTGTTGCTGTGAATAAGAGACGAATATCAAAAGATATGGAGAACCCAAGTTTGGATCGTTCCTTTCCTTCTTACGGTATGTATGTATGTATGTATGTATGTATGTATGTATGTATGTATGTATGTATGTATGTATGTATGTATGTATGCATGCATGTGTGCATGTATGTATGTATGTATGTATGTATGTATGTATGTACCTATCTATCTATCTATCTATCTATCTATCTATCTATCTATCTATCTATCTATCTATCTATCTATCTATCTATCTGTCTCTTTGTCTGTCTATCTATCTACGTATCTGTCTGTCTGTCTGTCTGTCTATCTATCTATCTATATTGTGTGTGTGTGTGTGTGGTGTGTGTGTGTGCGTGTGTGTGTGTGTGTGTGTGTGTGTGTGTGTGTGTGTGTGTGTGTGTGTGAGTGCACGTGTGCTAGTTCGCGCTCTCTCTGTGTCACTCCTTTCTTTCCCCCCTCTCTCTCTCTGTCTCTCCCTCTTTACCTACGTTTCTCTCTCTGTCCCTCTCTCTGTCCCTCTCTCTGTCCCTCTCTCTGTCCCCCTCTCTCTCTGATTTTATGGTTGTTGTTTTTTTGTCTTTCTTTGTACTTGTGTATAGGTTTGTGTGTGTTAGTATGTATGTACGACTCGCATGTGTGTGTGTGTGTGTGTGTGTGTGTGTGTGTGTGTGTGTGTGTGTGTGTGTGTGTGTCTGTGTGTCTGTGTGTCTGTGTGTGTATGAGTGTGTGCGTGTGTGTGTGTGTGTGTGTGTGCGCGTGCGCGTGCGCGCGTGTATGTGTGTGTATGTGTGTGTGTGTGTGTGTGTGTGTGTGTGTGTGTGGTCTGTGTCTCTGTGTGTGTACGTCTGTGGTGTTTTACGATGTAAAAGAATGACGAGAATGTTGGCCTCGCTATGTTTGGCTTTTGTGATGGGTAGAAGCAGAGAAAAGGAGAGGCCAGGACAAAAATTTATGCCATGGAAAGTTTGTGTAGGAGATGTGTTATCGACCACCTCAAAGAAAAGGCGTGATACACGGTGAAAGAATGTGCGTGATGGTGAAGTGATCAGGACACAGGGCATCCAGTTGAACGATCTAGGTTCGAACATGCGTGGGTACCGCCTGATGTGTTATGTATGGGTCTTTTTTTCCAATCTTTGATTAGCGTATGTGCAGTCCTTGCAGTACCTGAATCCCCTTCGTGTCTGTGATGACACACAGCGTCAAAATGATACCTTAAAGAACCTCTAAATCATGCCAGTCTTGTTGTTGTTGTTGTTGTTGATGTTGTTGCTTTATCCCTTTGACTCCTGCACCCTATCCACCAACCGCAAAATCTTAACCCTTTTGACTCACTTACCATGTCCACCAGCTTCTTGCAAGAAGCTGGTGGATAGGGTAAGGAAGTCAAAGGGTTACGTTTTTGCTTTGCTAGCTTGGTCGAGAGTGCAAAATGCTAGTGGAGAGGCTGCAGGAGTCAAAGCGTTATGGAACAGAGAAAATTAGTCAGCCTGCTCGCTCCTGAACATAGAGATTGATTGCCATTGCTATATACGTAAAAGCCTACTCATACACTGACGTGGACGTGGGAGTAGTGATCTACGAACAAACAAGTAAATGGACAACACTAATGACAATGATAACAAAAATCTTTATTTTGCAACGGTAGAAGTTATTAGCTAACCCCCCCTTATTTTCTTTTTTCAAAGCTATCATTGCTAATCTACATATCTGCCTAGAACTACACACACGTTAAATGAGAGGCAGCAGGGAGGGAAGGAAAGAGGGAGAGAGAGGGGGAGAGAGACAGAGAGGCAGAGACAGACAGAGAGACAGACATAGAGACAGAGAGAGACAGAGCGAGAGACACACACACACAGAAAGAGAGAGAGAGAGAGAGAGAGAGAGAGAGAGAGAGAGAGAGAGAGAGAAGAGAGAGAGAGAGAGAAGGAGGGAGTATGTATGCATGTGTCTTCCGGTTTTGTGTTTTTCTAGGGAAAATACACCTGCCTTTCGACATTGTTGAATGATCGACTGTCCATACAGTGTTCATGACATTAAATCTTTTATTTTCTGGTCGTCAGTTTCTGATAGTGCCTGTTTATATCACATTTCATTTTCTCACAAGGCCGTCGCTGTACTTCGAAGATTTCCATATGCAATGTCCAAAATTCACGTGTCATACTCGTTCACTCACTCAACCGTCTTCGCTCCAGGTAGAGCGCACGGCGGCAACCCATCTCCTCTAGTTATTACGGTCTTTGATCGAGCCAGGATAAGTCATTCCATGTGTTCCAGGCATCCGTCACCTGTTGCTGAACTGTACGCTACCAGGTCCCTGTTGGTCTGCCCCTGGTTCATTTTCCAAGTGGTACCATGACAGTTTGCATGACACCTGTACTCTTCAACATCCCTGACAGATAACCTCATCAGTTGTGATGTGGTGTCATAAGATCTTTTGAGAAGACACTGCCCGGAACAGACTAAGCTCGCTGCAGCAGTGCAAGAAGGGCACAACTGAAAGAAGTGCTGCTATCCAAGAGAAGAGGCACCCTTGGTTGCAGAACCAAAGTCGCATGCAGAAGAATTTGTGCCTGAGGATTGGTCTTGGATCCCACAAGAAAGCCCATACCAGGCAGTAAGGACCTCTATGCCTACCACCAGTCCATTCGACAGAAGAATTCATTATCACACTGGTGTAAAGTTGGGGTTTTTTTTCCTGTCATGAGACATGGCCCAGTGATCTCCATCTTCATCTCTTCAAGATGAGATGGTCTAACCACCTGTTCGATGAAGATTCACATCTATTTTTTTGATCGGTCGTAGATATCTTTCTATAGAGCTCCTAAGCCAACTCTTGATATCGCAATTACTTTGCCATGTCTCCGAAATACAGAGCAGAACTGATCAGATACTGGACCTGTAGATCTATAACCCGATGTCGATTTGGATCATAGAGGACTTCTAAATGTTGCAGGGTCTGTTGACAAGTGTGATGCCACTGCAGTACTTGCAGACCACCCACCCACCCCCCTCCCGATATTTTCTTATCTATATAGATGATGTTTCCAAGATATCTAAGATTTTCTCATCATCAGCATCAGGTGCCCCGCCGCATGGCGTTGGCGATCATGGACTTCCATCTGTCTATCTCTCGTTGTCCCTAGCATCTCCCCCCACCCTCCTCGTCCCCAGCCACTCTGCAAGTCCGTCCAGCACTTTCTCCCTGGGTCTACCTGGTGCTCTATTTCCCTCCAGCTTTCCCGTTGTGACCAGGTGCTCCAAATCCCCCTTCCTCATAAATGGCTTATAAATGTTGCCTGTCCTTTTCCTAATCTTCCTCAATATTCTTCTTAGAAACCACATCTCGGCTGCCTCAATCTTGTTCTGGCTTTGCTTCTTGACTGTCCACGCCTCACAACCGTACAACAGTATTGGTTCTACACAACATTCAAGAACTCTCTTCCTGATGTTAATTGATAGGCATTTGTTGGTAAGAATGCTTTCATCTTCTTGAATGATGTTTTGGCTTGGCCGATTCTCCCGGCTATTTCTGATGTGCATCTGCTGTCTGATGAAATGATCGTTCCCAGGTATTTGAATTTATCAACCTGTGTCAAGGTTGTGCCATTTGCTGTTGTTTTGCATGAGGAGATTTCATGTTTTTTTTACTGATCACCATGACTTCAGTCTTCCTGCTGTTTAGTTCCAACCCCTTACCTTTGCTTTCTATTTCTAGTATATTTTCTGCTTCTTCCAATTCCTTTTTTTTATGTAGTCTTCGGTGTGGTTCTGGTTTTCAGTTTCATCATCTTGGTTTTCTCTGGATAATAATAGATAATAATAATTAATAATTACAATATTTATATAGCGCAAAATCTTGATAGAAATCAAATCTAAGCGCTGAACATACACATACGCACGCGCGCACACACACGCACACACACACTCACACATGGCTATAAATGGGGAAAAAGAATAAAAGCAATGGAAAATTATAGAGAGCATATTATATACAAATATATATTACAGTGTGATTCCACTCCGAACGAAGACAGGCTACAGAGGGGGATGAGTGAGGTCAGGATTTTATGCAGAGGAGAAAAGGTGAGTTTTGAGAGCAGACTTGAAGGAGACAAAAGTAGGTTGCTGACAAACTGAAGAGGAAGTTTGTTCCAGGAGAGCGGACCAGAAACAGAGAAGGCTCGTGGACCGTAAGTATTGAGCTTAGTGCGTGGAAAGCGAAAAGTCAGAGGATCGGAGGCAGAGCGGAGGGTACGTGAGGGAAGATAGATCTCAAGTAGGCTTGACAGGTAATCGGGGGCTGCATTATTGAGGCTTTTGTAGCACATGGTGTCTAGTTTGTACTGTATGCGCTTTGATACAGGCAGCCAGTGAAGTTGTGTCAGGAGAGGAGAAATGTGGTCAGTTTTTTTTCTTTTTGAGTACAAGGCGTGCAGCATTGTTTTGAATGCGCTGTAGGATGTGGATGGTGGAGGCAGGATGACCAGACAGGAGTGAATTGCAATAGTCAATGCGAGACATTATGAAGGAGAGACGAGTTTTGCAGTTGTTTCAACAGAGAGATACTTCCTGATCAGGCTTATACGATGGAGGTGATAGTACAAGATCTGGCAGTTTGAGAAACAAGTTGTTCATGGAGAGGGTAGAGTCAAGGCAGACACCAAGGTTTTTAGCTGAGTCAGAAATTGGGACTGATGTGTTACATAATGAGAGAGAAAGAGGGGCAGCTGAGAAAGTTTCTGACGGGTGCCAATGAGGATAGCTGCCGTCTTAGTCGTCATTAAGCTGGAGTTTATTGTATGTCATCCAGTTCTTAATGTCCGAGTAGCACTCAGTGGTGCGAGTCAAGAGGCGCTGTACATTGTCAGGTGATCTTGAGGCCTACTGATCTTGCAATGTCATTTTAC
>JAPXFY010000013.1:35032471-35052471 GCA_030674185.1 Monoplex corrugatus
ACCTTCAATACACAGTTAAAGTGATTACTTGGTGAAGATAACGAATGACACAAATTCACACAACGCTAGTGTAGTATTTCCTTGAGATTATTAATTTTATGTAGCGACGTTTGCATATGTGACCCGTTTTAAACAAAATGAGTCCTAAGGTGAAAATAACAGACATTAGGATATTATGATTTTCAAAATGTCCAGATTATTAACTTTCTTTTCATATGAAATTTATTATTCTACTCCTAAAAATAAGGAAGTTATGTGTTTTTGAAGTGTGTAACATAGCAAGAAGCCTTTTGAAAAATCAAGTTTACATTTCACCACTTCAATGAAGTTTGACCTTAGCAACAGGTATTTGTACTTCACCAATCTTTACCAAATTTTGTACCATACCATGGTAAAACACATCATGCCACAATAGCACACAAAAATTGGTGTGAAAATCTATTGTAATTGTCTTGTTATTTAAGTTTATATATCCCTTTTTCTGACACAAAAGGCATGCCGTTATCTGGTTAAAACGCATTTTAAATACATTTTCCGATTGAATTATAAAGTGCTGAGTGCATGTACATGTAATTTAAAGATTAAATATTCCATTTTTGACGAAGAGTAAAACTTGATCAAATCGACCCATCACACCTTTTCCGGGCCTCTACGCTTTTCGCTGCCTGCGAGTTAGGATCATTTCGTGAAAACGGGTTACATATTTGATGCAATCACCTTGCCAAGATAACTGATGACACAATTTCTTATACAGCTAACGCGTTGACGTTGGCAAGAAAACATGTGGCTTACTTTTTCAACATCTAATGCCATACTGTTACTGTTATTTTCGTTTTGCAGTCCAGCCGACTACGTAGATCCATGTCAGAGCTATGACCGTTTCAAAACATACACAATACTTCAAAATGAAAAAAAAAAACTGAAATAAAATTAAGTACGCATGTCAATGCATTTGCGCACGTAATCTAAGGAGATGCCCCTGGCGTTGACCAATCCGTCCAGTTTATCACACAAGGAACTTAAAAACTTACATGATACAAATTTAAACATATCTAAGGACACAAAACATATTAAAACCGGGCCTAAATGACATAAAATTGCTTCTGCATATCTCATTTTCCTAGCGCCCAAAATGCACTCAATACATATACCCAATATCAATCTATCGTCATCGATCCCAAAGTATGTAAGACTTTGTAGAACACATACAGGTAAATAGACCAGCAAGGCAGAAAATGATAGGCAGAAATAACAGAAAGCAAAGGAGAGAAAAGTAACAAAGAGAGTGACAGAAAAGAGGAAATTTCTATCACAGAATTTCCAGTAGATGGGGATACTATTTATAATGAAAGAGCCCCCGGCATCCCAACGGCGGTGCTAATGCGATAACTTCGCCAGCATAAATCATGGCCTGCCCTTACACAACACAGCTGATATAGTAACTTTGCCAGCATAAATCATGCCTGCCCTTACACAACACAGCTGATATAGTACTTTGCCAGCATAAATCATGCCTGCCCTTACACAACACAGCTGATATAGTCACTTTGCCAGCATAAATCATGCCTGCCCTTACACAACACAGCTGATATAGTCACTTTGCCAGCATAAATCATGGCATGCCCTTACACAACACAGCTGATATAGTCACTTTGCCAGCATAAATCATGACCTGCCCTTACACAACACAGCTGATATAGTCACTTTGCCAGCATAAATCATGGCCTGCCCTTACACAACACAGCTGATATAGTCACTTTGCCAAGATAACTCATGGCATGCCCTTACACAACACAGCTGATATAGTAACTTTGCCAAGATAACTCATGGCCTGCCCTTACACAGCACAGCTGATATAGTCACTTTGCCAAGATAAATCATGGCCTGCCCTTACACAACACAGCTGATATAGTCACTTTGCCAGCATAAATCATGGCCTGCCCTTACACAACACAGCTGATATAGTCACTTTGCCAAAGCATAAATCATGGCCTGCCCTTACACAACACAGCTGATATAGTCACTTTGCCAAGATAACTTATGGCATGCCCTTACACAACACAGCTGATATAGTCACTTTGCCAAGATAACTTATGGCATGCCCTTACACAACACAGCTGATATAGTAACTTTGCCAGCATAAATCATGGCCTGCCCTTACACAACACAGCTGATATAGTAACTTTGCCAAGATAACTTATGGCATGCCCTTACACAACACAGCTGATATAGTCACTTTGCCAGCATAAATCATGGCCTGCCCTTACACAACACAGCTGATATAGTCACTTTGCCAGCATAAATCATGGCCTGCCCTTACACAACACAGCTGATATAGTCACTTTGCCAAGATAACTTATGGCATGCCCTTACACAACACAGCTGATATAGTCACTTTGCCAGCATAAATCATGGCCTGCCCTTACACAACACAGCTGATATAGTCACTTTGCCAAGATAACTTATGGACACGACCCGTATACAGCTAATGCAATGACGTTGCCACGATAACTCATGGCAATTGTTCCTACACATCAAATGCAGTAACTTTTCCAAGATAAATTATGGCATGCCCTTACACAGCTGATGTAGCAATCTGCCAAGAAAAATTATGGCACAACTCTTATACAGCTAATATACTGAGGTTGCCACGATAACTTACAGCATAGATTCTACACAGCAAATGCAGTAACTTTGCCAAAAATAAATTATGGCACACCCGTGCACAGTTAACTCGAATGCATTAACTTTGTCAAGATAAGTTATGGCACAACTCCAGCACAGCTAATGCAGCATTTTTGCCTAGATAAATTATGGCATATACTTATACAGCTAATGTACTAACTTCGCCTATATCGCTCATGACATGACTCCTGCACAGTTGATGTTGCCTCTTAAAAAAAAAAAAAAAAAAAAAAAAACTCTGATAAAACCCAACACAACACAACTGATAGCATAGCCCATATTTTCTACGAGAAAGGCTATGGCATATCCCAACTGCAGCTAACATGGTCACTTCATCGAGATAATTTACGGCGCAAGCGATACACAGATAATGTGCTTACTCAGCCAAAATGACTTATGGGGCAATACACAAAGAACTAAAATATTCAGTGGATGAGGATAATCTATCACATAACTCATACACTGCTGATGTGGTCACTACAGCAAGATCATTGATGGCACAACCCATAAAGGTTTAATGTGATCACATTGACATGATCATTTCTGGCAAAACTCATTTCTGAGCTAGTTTTAACGAAAACGGCCGCTTAGATGCAATTACAACGGACACTTTGTTCTGCAGGAGAGAGATCAATACTGATGAAGGAAAAAAAAAAAAGAAAGTAAATCGCCCACATAATAACGTATGATATGGCCCATTCAGAACAATGCATCAAAAAAAGGAGACAACACATAATCTTTTCTCTGGGGAGTTCACCTACAACCCTTAAGTTTAAAGTTTGCAAGATGGAATTACCTCGCCCAGACAATTCCATATGCGCTACACCCTATCCACTCTCTATTACATTTCTTGAAGAAAACACTGAAACAAAACAAAACAAAGGTGTGATCCGCAACACAGGGTCCATTCCATGAAATAGTTGTGATCATTGTGGTACTAGCTGAGCTACTGGGCAGCAACTACAGTGTTTGTTTGTTGTAAAAAGCAAATAAAAAACTACACACACACACACACACACACATATATATATATACACGCACGCACGCACGCACGCGCACGCACGCACCACACAAACACAAACACATACAGACACATAATTATACACACACAAAATCGCGTGCGCACACTCACCCACACACACACATGCACACACGCACTCTCACTCACACATACACCCGCACAGAGTGAGAGAGAGAGAGAGAGAGAGAGAGAGAGAGAGAGAGAGAGAGAGAGAGAGAAAGAGAGAGAGAAGAGAAAGACACAGAGACAGAGACAGAGGCAGAGAGACAGAGACAGAGAGCGAAAGACAAAATACAATAAGTAATACGACATACATGTAATCTATTACTGACAGGACTTATCGTAGAAATAGTCATTTTGTTACATGGGAATTGCTTAATATCTATACAAATGAAACAACGAAAGTATGTTTTATAGTTGTAATAGTTTTGATATGATCAGCCACGAAATGGATTCTGCCAACACAGAAGCAATGTGTCTATATTATAGGAGTCTGCATCATTGTTCTCTGGAGGGGACAATGTTAGTGTGCATTGAGCTGTCAAACTGTAAGATTGATCCCCCCCCCCCCCACACTCCCAAGCCCAATGTGAATGTTTGAATTGGCGATACATTTCTGTGAGATGATCTCGTATATACAGGAGTTGTGAACTACATTCTCTTATATTTTGTATTTTAGTTTCGTTGGTATATTTGTTTCTAATCTTATGGTACATTCTTTTTGATTCTGTATTTCAGTTTTGTTTGTAGATTTGTTTCTGATCTTATGGTACTTTCTCTTAGATTTTACTATTTCAGTTTGAGTGTGTGTGTGTGTGTGTGTGTGTGTGTGTGTGTGTGTGTGTGTGTGTGTGTGTGTGTGTGTGTGTGTGTGTGTGTGTGTGTGTGTGTACATGTGTGTGTGTGTGTGTGTGTGTGTTGTGTGTGCGTGTGTGCGTGTGCGTGTATGTTGTTTTTGTTGTTGTTGTTGTTGTTGATGTTGTATATTTGTTCCTAATCTTGTGGTATTTTCGTGGAGTCCAGAGAACCTTATAAACAAAAGTCTGCTATTTCATTGTCTCAAATTTTCGCGTATTTGTTTTCTGTTAATTTTGTGTGTTCGTGTATGTGAGAGTGCGCGCGCGCGGTGCGCACGTGAGTGAGTGCGTGTGTGTGTGTGTGTGTGTGTGTGTGTGTGTGTGTGTGTGTGTGTGTGTGTGTGTGTGTGTGTGTGTGTGTGTGTGTGTGTGGTGAGTGTAAGAGTGTGTGTGTGAGTGTGTGTGTGTTCGTTCGTTGCTTGATTTAACGTCTTTTCACTATAAGTGATATTAGACGGGGAAAAATGGCATGGAGGATGAAATAAGGGGGGGGGGGGTGTGGAGGGGAGAGGGGAACAGAGTAAGGGACGTAAAAAAAATTAAAAGGAAGCGGCAAGGTCTTAAGAAAAAGGATATGGATGAACAGAGAAATGAAACTAGAACAACGCTAACATCAATAATGTAAAAGAAAAATCGTCATAACAACAAAACAAAACAAAAATAATCATAATTATAATAATAATCTTAAAGTAACGCATTAACAGGACTGTGAACCAATGATTCTGAAATTTTAACTAACAAAACTTGATCCGATACTACTTCTTTAAAATGCGTTTCAAGATAGTTTCCTTGTGTAAACGTCTTTGGTAAAAAGGAACGAAGCTTTCTGCAGTAAAACAAACAGTGATACAATGTGAATTGTTCGCCACAAATACATAAAACGTTGTTACAATATTTTGTTTTCAAAGCGTTCAGTTGAATGCGAAAATATGTCATAACAATTAATCTCAAATGATATAACGAGGAATACTGCAAATTTTTACAGATATTTTGAACTGAAAGTTTGATTCTTTTTTGAGACACAAATTTTTCATTTAAATGTTCATGAAATCGAATCCATGATGCTAATTCTAGCGAGTTGTAAGCTTCTTTTACCGAGGTGTTAACATGTAATTCTATGGAATTTTCAGAATGGAGGGCACCGGATTTAGCTGCTCTGTCAACTACGTTGTTGCCATGAAGACCAACATGAGAAGGCACCCAGCATAAATTGATTTCCGAACCATTTATCTTTAAACAATGTATTAGATGATTTGCCTCAATAATTAAGTCAGGTCTTGTGTCTGTATCAAAAGACTGTAAGGCATATAATACAGATTTTGAATCAACAAAGAGAACTACTTTGAATGACACAGGCCGAAGGCTTATTAAATAATGCAACGCTTGAACAACAGCGACCAATTCTGCTGTATATATAGATACATTTGCCCCAATGAAAAAAGACTTTTTAATGTTAAATTTTGGAACATAAAAGGCTGCTCCAGCGCTCTGGTTTGCTAAGACTGACCCATCGGTAAAAATGTGGAGGTGGGTACTGTACTTTTCATCGATGTGTTCACAAGCTGTGGATAGCGTAATGTTGACATTATCATCTTTTTTAACTTTTGCATAATCGAGATCAAATGTGGCATTTAGCATTTCCCATGTAGGGATAGGCGTTATCGTTGGTTTCTCAGCAATTTCATCCATTGTTATGTTGGACTGTTTGATCAGGCCAGATATGTAAGTTGCGGCTGTAATTTGTGATGAAATGTTTTTTGCTCGTTTTGGAAAGTCAGTATCAGACCTGATCTTAATTTCTTTGCTCACAAAATTATCCACTTGTGAGGTAGTTCTAATTGCAAACTTTGCTGTAGCTAACTCACGATGGTTGTTTAAAGGTAGAATTCCAGCAACTTTGTACGTTTCCAGAGTAGAAGCATGAGTTGGTACACCTAGTGCAATTTTAAGACTTTTGCAGTCCAAGCTCTGAATCTTTTTTAGTAAATATTTAGGTGCATTGAAGAAAACTTCTTGCGCGTAGGATAATTTAGACCTGACCAGCGCTGTTGACAGATGAATCAGTACATTTGTATCCATTCCCCATGGTAATTTGCTTATTATCTTTAGAAAATTTAAGGTTTTTCGCGCTTTTGTTAAAATATAATCAAAATGGACATTCCAGCTTAATTTGGACGTGATGTAAACTCCCAGGAATTTTACGATCTGTTTGTAATTTAACACTTCACCAAGCAATTTGAAAATAGGCAAGTTATTTGAGTTACCACCAGGATCAAACAGCATCATGTTAGTTTTTTCTGCTGACAATGACAGCCCATTTTCTAACATATAGTTTCCAAGATTATCAAGATCAATTTGATACAACTTCCTGATGTAATTTCGCGTTCTCTGTGGAGTTGTCTTTTTTAAAGTGATATTCATCCAAGTGCATATATCATCAGCGTACTGTACTAAAACAACACGATTTGAAAGAGCTTTAGGAAGATCCTGTATAAGGATATTAAATAAAATAGGTGCTATCACTGAACCTTGTGGAATCCCCATGTCGAGGTATCGTGAAGAAGAATAACTAGCTCCCACTCTTGCCTGAATTGTTCTATTAGCTAAAAAAGATTTAATGTAATTGAACATATTGCCCGATAAACCAACAGATTTTAGCTTGAACAATAAACGTTTATGCCAAACTTGATCGTAAGCTTTTTTCACATCAAAGAAAGTAGCTAAAACACTTTTTCTGCGGGCAAACTGTTGTTTGATCTGAGTTGTAAGTTTAACTAGGTGCTCAACTGCGGATCTTCCTTTTCTAAAACCTGCCTGGTTTACCGGAATAACGTTATTTTTATCACAGTAGTGTAAAAGTCTGTTTAAGACCAATCTTTCCATTAGTTTGCTTGTGTGGGACGTTAAAGCAATAGGTCTGTAACTGTTTTTATCGGTTTTCGATTTTCCTGTTTTTAAGATTGGTATAACTATAGACTTTTGCCAGATTTGTGGCACAGTTCCAGTAACCCAGCATTTCTGCAAAATTTTGTGTAGGAAAATAAGGTAGTTTTCAGGGAGATGTTTAATCATTTCAGTCGAAACTGCATCAACACCTACCGAACTCTTTATGTTGTGTAGAGACAGTACTGTGTTTTTTAGCTCTTCTAAGGTGATTGGAGAATTAAACCAGAGATCATTCTGTGGTACTGGATCAGTGTAGATTGGGTTGTAATCTTCCATTTCTCTGTGATGTTTGCAGTCAGGAGATAAACCTTCAACTTTACTGTTTTTGGCGAACAGATCCACAAAAGTTTCTGCTTTGTCCATGTCTGAAGGAAATGTGTTACATGTTTCAATCATTATCGGACACCTAGGTAAGTTGGTTCCATCCTTCATTTGTTTCATTTTCGTCCAGACTTTATGGAAATCTTTGAAATCTGAAATTTTTTTGTGCAGAATGATGCCCAATAATCTTTCTTTGCTTCAGCAATGATTTTGTTACATTGGATGTTAGCTTTTTTCATTTCGACATGATCCTCAGGTTTCCGGCTTTTGATGTAGATTTTGAATTTCTCCCTTTTATATTGAACTGCTTTCTCACATGCCTCTGTCCACCAAACATTACCCAATCGATTATTTGATCTAGAAGATTTGAGTTTCGGAATCGATAGGTCTGCAGCGGCTAAAATTGACTCTTGGAATTTAGAAAACATAATGTCTACATTTTCACTTTCATAGTGTCTGTAATCTTGATTAGCTAGAGCAGTTCGAAATAAGGACCAGTCAGAACGCTTGTAATTATATTTTGGAATAATTTCAGGAGAGCTGTCTTTCATCCTGATGTTTTTGTCAGTTATGGTTATGATGATAGGTAGGTGATCGCTTCCCAAAGTGTCTCTGTGAGTTTCCCAGGTACAGGATGGTGCTAATTCTACAATTCCATTGCAAAAACTTGACTTGGGATTGTTTTCGCATTGCTGATATTGGTTAATCTCCAACTTTCTATTAACTGTTATTTATGGTCGATAATAATGAATACTTTGATTTTCTGTGTCCAGGAGAACTGGACAGAAAGAAAATTACGTAATTACTTAGACTACGAAGTAAAGAAAACAAAATTGTAGCAAAATCAATAAAAAGAAAATTACATAGTCCAACGTACGAATAACTTATAAAGGTGATAATAGATTACAAGGGATAACAAATAACCAAAAATCAAAATAATGGCATTCACGTCTTCAAATGTACAGAGTGTATAGTCTGACCGAGTCTTGATAGTCGGACTAAAACCTAGTTATTGTTTATTTTCAGCAGAAGAAATGTCAGAGATGACGAGGAAAAAGTCCTGTGACATGAACATTAAGTATTGTATATGTAATACTGTTATTTCAAAACATATTATACGGCCACCATGGTGTGTAGTTGTCAAAAGGGTGGTACTGTCCTCTGGAGAATCTGGAAGGGTGTAGCTGTGATGATCTTGATCTTGATGTTCTTCTTGGAGTCTCCCAAAATAGGTCTCGAATGTGTCTTCCAAGATTTCCTGCAATGATGCTACTTCCTCTGGTGGTGGGGGTGAATGTCGTCTTTTAGAAATTGTTGAGTGGTACGAAGGTTCTCATGTGATACAAAAGAAATATTTTTCATATCAACAAGTTCAGCAGATAGAAAAGCGTTGAACAGATTTCGTTGAACCTCCATTCGGGCCTGCCGTACAGGGGCAACCTTACTAACGACTAGTTTAGATTTTGGATGTTCTTGTGCTATTTGTTTTATGCCTGAAGCGAGATGTTTAGTTGTTGCAGGGAGATCTTTGCTGTTCAATTCATGCACACCACAGTGAAAAACAATACAGTCTGCTGAATCATCAAATTTGGAAAAGGCCATATCTAATGAGCTTTTAATGTTATGAGGGTCGTTCACAGGGCACGAGTCTCCTTCAAAACCGTAAGATCGTCCCAGTCTTCTTGAGTTGACACCTTTCAACACAGAGTCGTGGACAGTGAGAACGTACGGAAGATCGTGGGTCTTTTTATGTTGTTTTGAAATATTTTCAGAACGGGATGGTGTAGGCCTATGTTTGGGAAGCGAAATGACGTCTTTAGTTGGTATGACGTCATGACGTTGTTCTTTCTTGTTTTTTATTTTATTTTCAGGCACTTTTGTTGCTTGCTGTGTGTGTGTGTGAGTGAGTGTGTGTGTGTGTGTGTGTGTGTGTGTGTGTGTGTGTGTGTGTGTGTGTGTGTGTGACTGTGAGTATGTGTGTGTGGTGTGTGTGTGTATGTGTGTGTGTGTGTGTGTGAATTGTGTGTGTGTGTGTGTGTGTGTGTGAGTGTAAGAGTGTGTGTGTGAGTGTGTGTTTGTGCGTGTGAGTGTGTGTGTGTGTGTGACTGTGAGTATGTGTGTATGTGTGTGATTGTGTGTGTGTGTGTGTTGTGTGTGTGTGCGTGTGTATGTGCGTGCGTGTGCGTGTGTACGTGTGTTCATGTGTGTGTTTATTCTCTTTTCAAGCTTGTTTTCAAACCGATGTCGTGCACACAATTTACGTTACACACACAACTACGAAGTCAGTGTGTACATAATAAAGTGTGGTCAACATGTCTAACAGCTTGAGTTCTTCTTGATCCACCAAACGTTTGATTATGTGTACTGCGTAGCGAGTCCAGTTGAATGTAGAGAATAACGCTATTTACATTACACATAATTACACAAGATTTTTCAGCTATGGTAAATCTGGTTTAATGTGAAGATTAGGGGGATGTCAGACGAGAAACAAGCAACAGTGTATTGCATTAAAAAATCATAAAAATATGTGGACCGTGTGACATACCATTAGACCCTGATTCCTACAACACTCTTGTATGATTCATATGTGACCTTACCTTTAGAGATACAGGTTGTTTACTGAACATGCATAACTGTGTTTAAGAGTAATCTTTAAAGGTACGAGCTTTATAATTGAAACGTAAGATATCATTTATTTTCTTGAAAAAAATGAAAGGAACTTGTACGCGTAAGAAAATAAAAGTAGCATCATAAATATTCAGTCGAACTTGTAAAAGAACTTGTACGAGTAAGAAAATGACTGTAGCCCCAGATATATATATTTTTTCCCGTCCCATTTTCTACGCCACTTTAATGGCCACAGAAGCTGAAACAGTTTTTATTATGCGATGATGATGATGTCGATGTTGATGATAATCATGATGCGATGGAGTTCCATCTAGGTCAGAGACTGTGTGGCAGGTTTGTACTCTACGCTTACTAACATAACATATCCTGGCGTCAACCACGCCCGAAAGACACAGACACCTGCGGTGTTGGTCAGAAGATTTGCGCAACACCCTCAGTGATGCATCCACGAAGTGGATGAGACTCGACTGTGTGATTCCAGTCTTCCCAATGAACCCATAGCACGCCCAACTCTCGGCAGGACCCGGTTAGAGCCGAAAAATCCCACAATGATTTTTGAAGGTACTGATGGGGATTCGAACCCACAACCTTCCAGTCGGTAGTCCGTGGCACTAACCACTACACCACGGCGAGTGGTGCCCCAGATATACTCAATAGAACTTGTGAAAGAACCTCTACGAGTAAAATTATGAATGCAGCACCAGAAATATTCACTCCAGCTTGTACGAATAAGAACATGAACGAAAGCATCAGAAAAACTCAACAAATTCAGGCATTAGTTTCCACAACAGAGCTGTTGCAGACTGAATCCATTCTCCATCAGATCATGTACTTTACACGAACGTAGCTGGTGCTGACCGAATCCATTCCCCATCATATCATGTACTTTACACGAATGTAGCTGTTGCTGACTGACTCTATTCCCCATCATATTATGTCCTTTACACAAATGTCGTCATATGATCTCCCACCCAGTCCATCAGTATCTAATGGTGATTCCTATTTATCTCTCTAGCAGATGCAATTTCCGTTAGTCTTTGATGTTAGAGATACATCATGTATCAGAGGAATACGTACATTTGTGAATGCTTTGATTCTAAGAACATCAGACCCATCCTCGTACAAATAGCAGCGACCACTGCCATTCCACAGGCGCCTAATGACGCAGACAGGCCATTGAGAGTATCATGAACTGTTGAGTTCCAGAAATAACATCTGCATGACGAAATACTTTTAAAAGGTAATGGGGGTGAAACAAATATGTGCCAAACTAAATGGGACACGCTCGATTTCCTTTTAAGAAATCCTACGAGAGGTAAGTCGGCCATTTTAAAAAAAACAAACTTTTCGCTGCCCAACTTAATGATCCAATCACTCTGTTGGTGTCAGTTCAATGTCTCCTGTTCGCCTCCCCTCCCCCTTCCCTCCCCCTCCCCACCTTCCCCAATGAAACACTTTTAAATGTGCATATGGTTTTGTGCAGGGCTCAAGAAATTTACCTCAAGGCTGTACACAGCATATGGAACTGTTCGAATGCCATGGGTTCCCATTGAACAAAATTCCAAGCTCCTATATTAAAAGTTTGCAATTACGTAGGTTTTGAAATGATATTATGCGTGTGTATGTATGTATGTACGTATGTATACATGTACGTATGTATGCATGTATGTATGTATGTATGTATGTATGTACGTATGTATGTATGTATGTATGTATGCATGTATGTATGTATGTATGTATGTATGTGTGTGTGTATGTATGTATGTATGTATGTACGTATGTATGTATGTTTGTATGTATGTATGTATGCATGCATGTATGTATGTATGTATGTATGTATGTATGTTTGTATGTATGTATGTATGCATGCATGTATGTATGTATGTATGTATGTATGTATGTATGTATGTATGTATGTATGTATGAATGCATGCGTGCGTGCATGTATGTATGTATATATGTACGTATGTATGCATGTATGTATGTATGTATGTATGTATGAATGCATGCATGTATTTACCTATGTATGCATGTCTGTCTGTACGTATGTAAGTATGTATACGTGTATGTATGTATCTATGTGTCTATGTATGGATGCATTTATGTATGTGTGTACGTATGCATGTATGTGTATATGCTTTTATTTTATATTTCTATTATCTTTTCTTCAGGGGAAGGGTACAGTTTAGCCACGCAAGCTTGAAGTCTCCTGTGTTGGCTTTTGAAAGAAATGGTCGATGTTTCTGATTGTGTTGTTCGTTTTGTGCTTCCCCATGTCCTATGTTCCCATAGTGGGAGGTGTGTTGGGGGAGGGGGGGGGAGGGTCGCACATGCAATCAAGCTTCCCGACTGAACGATTACTATCTTCAGCAGGGAAGGAGGGGTTTGGGAGTCAACAGGGAGTATCCCATGTACTGTGGACCAAAACAAGCACTGTTGAAGTCCACTGAAGTAACCCTGCGGTACTGCTGGATCTCCTCTGGAAGACGGCATAACGGCGCCTTGGCATCGTTAGCTCCCATTGAGGGGGGGGGGGAGCGCGGGGGGTTCTAAATACTGGGACTTCGACTGTGGAATTTTGGGACTAGTGGTGTGTTGACGAGCTGGAAATTAACGGTGTGGGATCAATACCGCCGAGAATAAACACATATAGAAACACACACACACACATACAAACACACGCACACACACACACACACACACACACACACACACACACACACACACACACACACACACACACACACACACACACACACACACACAGAGCTCACCTCTCACCTCTCACAGTACAGTCGACATGAAATGATCGCTCCCTCATCCATTCTACCTATTCCGGTATTATTTTTTTCATATGAAAAAAAGGAAGATTAAAAAAAAAGACGATGCCAGAAGAATATCTCTCCACCATCCACCCACGTCACCGAGAGGAAAACAAGGAACAGAAGCTGTCTCAGCACGTAACACCTGCGTGATGATGTTTTCCAGCTCAATGACCGAAAATTGAGTACAACGCTCTAGGTATTAGAAAGAAAAACATCGATGGAAAATAATTCCGATTTTTCTAATTCTTCGTATAAAAAAGTAATATGACACGTTTATCACAAGGACTTTTCCCATAAATGTAGAAGGCGGGCCAGTAACCCGAGAAACGAGTGTTTTTAACAAACTCCTTTGCAATAAAATGACATATTACGAGAATAAATATACATACATAAATATATACAAGCTTGTATTCATATAATTACAGACAAGTACAAATATATGATTAATTCTGCTATACGCATATGTTCCAGAAACATAAATGAAATTATAGTGGGCCTATGTAGACATATAATTACAACTAAAGTGCATAAATATCTTTGTAAAATAATAAAATAAATATACACATATAAACATACAACCAAGGTGGGAATGTGGACGGCATTAAACACTTTTAGAAACAGGCTCTTATGAAAGAGTTGTAGAGTCAATTGTGTGTGAACTGTACACATTTGCTAGGAAATGAGTCTTTGTTTTAGCGAATAATTTGTAAACCTCTTGGAACTGATAGAAAATAATCTGAACTCAAATAATCGGCAATGACCTCGTTAAGAGCCAATCTTTCTCTATTTCTATCTCAGTCTCTCTCTCTCTCTCTTTCTGTCTGACTGTCTCTCTCTCTCCTTCCCCTCCTCTCTCTCTCTCTCTCTCTCTCTCTCTCTCTCTCTCTCTCCTTCCCCTCCTCTCTCTCTCTCTCTCTCTCTTATTTCATTAAATGTTAGATTTAGTCAGCAAAAGAAAGATCTGTTGACTGTTACACCAACGAAGTATTCAACTGAGGAAAGCGCGGAAAGTGTCAATGTTCGACGATGCAATCATACGCATTGCAATATTGGTGTAATCCACAAAAACCCTATTCCCCCCCCCCCCCCTCCCACCGACTATTGTATTGTTGCCTAAGGCCGATGTACATTAAAAAATTCTGAGTTCTGAGCTCTCTCTCTCTCTCCTCTCTCTCTCTCTCTCTCTCTCTCTCTCTCTCTCTCTCTCTCTCTCTCTCTCTCTCTCTTTCTCTCATTCTCTTTCCTTGTCCATCTCTAAATCATTGTGTTCCTGAAAATCTAAACTAAAATAAGAAAAAAAAGAATCTATATCTCAACATGTTCTACTATTTCTGATTCGCCTAAGTTCTGTCAGAAAATGTGTTATGTGCATGTACATGGGTGAATGTATGTGTATGTGTATGTGTGTGCGTGTGGGAGTGCGTGTGGGAGTGTGTGTGTGTGAGTGCGTGTGTGTGTGCGCGCATGTGTGTGTGCGCGGTGTGTATGTGTGTGTATTTGTATGCACGTGTGTGCATGCATGCGTGCGTGCACTCACGTGTTTGTGTGTGTTTGTATGTGTGTGTCTGTGAGTGTGTCTGTGAGTGTGTCTGTGTGTGTGTGTATGTATGTTCGGAAAAAATGCACGCTTGTGTGTATTTCCACAGACGTCTTGTTGCTATCTTCATCTCTAATCCCCATCCCTCCACCCCCACTCCACCCACTGCATAAGTAGCAAAATGCGTTTCTTGTCCCGGTAAATCAGCGCACTAATGTCTTAACCCTAATTCCCTGAGGCCAGCGACCTATCTGCTTCCTTTGTGGTCAATGACTGGCCAGCTGATCTGTTCATTTCACTAACATAGGTTAAGGCACAACCCCAACACAGCTTATGTGGTCACCTTGCCAAATAATTAATGGCACAACCCTCACGCAGCAAGGATGGTCACTTCACCAAGGTAGTTTATGGCATAATCAGTATACATCCAGTGTGGTAACCTCACCTGAATACGTTTTGGCAAAACTTACACGCAGCTAATGTGGTCACTTTACTAAAAATAAGGTCTGGCACTATCCATATACAGCTAATGTACTCAATCCACCAAGATAACTTTTGTTCGCACAATCTATACACGACAACTTATGGGATCACTTCACCAAGATAACGTGAGGCGTAATCCATACACACCTAATGTAGTCACCAAGATAACTTTTGTTCGCACAATCTATACACAGCTTATGGTATCACTTCATCAAGATAACTTGAGTCGCAACTCATACACACCTAATGTGGTCACTTCACCAATATACGTTTTGTTGGCACAACCCATACACACCTAATTGTGTCACTTCACCAATATACGTTTTGTTGGCACAACCCATACACACCTAATGTGGTCATTTCACCAAATACGTTTTGTTGGCACAACCCATACACACCTAATGTGGTCATTTCACCAATATACGTTTTGTTGGCACAACCCATACACACCTAATGTGGTCACTTCACCAAAATACGTTTTGTTGGCACAACCCATACACACCTAATGTGGTCACTTCACCAATATACGTTTTGTTGGCACAACCTATACACACCTAATGTGGTCACTTCACCAATATACGTTTTGATGGCACAACCCATACACACCTAATGTGGTCACTTCACCAATATACGTTTTGATGGCACAACCCATACACACCTAATGTGGTCACTTCACCAATATACGTTTTGTTGGAACAACCCATACACACCTAATGTGGTCATTTCACCAATATACGTTTTGTTGGCACAACTCATACACACCTAATGTAGTCACTTCACCAATATACGTTTTGTTGGCACAACTCATACACACCTAATGTGGTCATTTCACCAAAATACGTTTTGTTGGCACAACCCATACACACCTAATGTGGTCATTTCACCAAAATACGTTTTGTTGGCACAACCCATACACACCTAATGTGGTCATTTCACCAAAATACGTTTTGTTGGCACAACCTATACACACCTAATGTGGTCACTTCACCAATATACGTTTTGTTGGCACAACCCATACACACCTAATGTGGTCACTTCACCAATATACGTTTTGTTGGCACAACCTATACACACCTAATGTGGTCACTTCACCAATATACGTTTTGTTGGCACAACCCATACACACCTAATGTAGTCACTTCACCAATATACGTTTTGTTGGAACAACCCATACACACCTAATGTGGTCACTTCACCAATATACGTTTTGTTGGCACAACCTATACACACCTAATGTGGTCACTTCACCAATATACGTTTTGTTGGCACAACTCATACACACCTAATGTGGTCATTTCACCAATATACGTTTTGTTGGCACAACTCATACACACCTAATGTGGTCATTTCACCAATATACGTTTTGTTGGCACAACTCATACACACCTAATGTGGTCATTTCACCAAAATAACTTATGTTGGCACAACCCATACACACCTAATGTGGTCACTTCGCCAAAATAACTTATGTTGGCACAACCCATACACACCTAATGAAGTCACTTCATCAAAATAACTTATGTTGACACAACCCATACACACCTAATGTGGTCACTTCACCAATATACGTTTTGTTGGCACAACCCATACACACCTAATGTAGTCACTTCACCAATATACGTTTTGTTGGCACAACCCATACACACCTAATGTAGTCACTTCACCAATATACGTTTTGTTGGCACAACCCATACACACCTAATGTAGTCACTTCACCAATATACGTTTTGTTGGAACAACCTATACACACCTAATGTGGTCACTTCGCCAAAATAACTTATGTTGGCACAACCCATACACACCTAATGAAGTCACTTCATCAAGATAATGTATGATACAACCCATACGCAGCTAATGTGGTCACTTTACCAAGATAATGTATGACAGCCCATACACAGCTTACGTGGTCACTTCACCACCATACCTTATGTTAGCACAACCTATACACACCTAATGTGGTCACTTCACCAAATAACTTTTGTTGGTATAACCCATACACACCTAATGTGGTCACTTCACCAAGATAACGTATGACACAACTCATACACACCTAATGTGGTCACTTCACCAAGATAACGTATGACACAACTCATACACACCTAATGTGGTCACTTCACCAAGATAACGTATGACACAACTCATACACACCTAATGTGGTCACTTCCCCAAGATAATGTATGACACAACCCCTACACACCTAATGTGGTCACTTCACCAAGATAACGTATGACACAACCCATACACACCTAATGTGGTCACTTCACCAAGATAATGTATGAAACAACCCCATCACACCTAATGTGGTCACTTCACCAAAATAATGTATGACACAACCCATACACACCTAATGTGGTCACTTCACCAAGATAATGTATGACACAACCCATATTCACCTAATGTGGTCACTTCACCAAGATAATGTATGACACAACCCATATTCACCTAATGTGGTCACTTCACCAAGATAATGTATGAAACAACCCATACACCCTAATGTGGTCACTTCACCAAGATAATGTATGACACAACCCATATTCACCTAATGTGGTCACTTCACCAAGATAATGTATGACACAACCCATACACACATAATGTGGTCACTTCACCAAGATAATGTATGAAACAACCCATACACACCTAATGTGGTCACTTCACCAAGATAATGTATGAAACAACCCATACACACCTAATGTGGTCACTTCACCAAGATAATGTATGACATAACCCATACACACCTAATGTGGTCACTTCACCAAGATAATGTATGACACAACCCATACACAGCTAATGTGGTCACTTCACCAAGATAATGTATGACATAACCCATACACACCTAATGTGGTCACTTCACCAAGATAAGCATGACACAACCCATTCACACCTAATGTGGTCACTTCACCAAAATACCTTTTGTTGGCAAAGCCCATACACACCTAATGTGGTCACTTCACCAAGATAACGTATGGCACAACCCATACACAGCTGATGTGGTCACTTCACCCAGGTAATGTATGACACAACCCATACACAGCTAATGTGGTCATTTCACCAAGATAACTTATGTTAGCACAACCCATATACAGCTAATGTGGTCACTAAACTACTAAAATGTATGATACAACCCATGCACAGCTAATGTGGTTACTTTGCCAAGTGAACGTTGCCAGGATAACCCATGAACAGCTGATGCGGCGACTTTGCCAGGATGACTTAGGACATCATCCATGCAGAGACAACGTAGTTACTTTGCCAAGCACACGTATGGTACAACCCATACACAGCTAATGCGTTCACTTTACCAGGAAGATTTCATAGCACAACTCTTACACAGTTAATGTGGCCATTTTACCGAGATAACCTATGGCACAATAAAACTCAGCTAATGTATTCACTTCAGGATAATTTTATAGCAAACTCTTGCACAGCTAATGTGGCCAATTTACCAAGATAACTTATGGCACTAGCCATACACAACTAACGAGGTCACTTTGCCAACGATTTATAGCACAGCTGACACACTGCCTATGCGATCACTCTCCAAAAGACATATTATGGCACAAGCCATACATAGTTCCTGAAGGAAATGGCCACTTAACGCCAGCTGTAGTCTCTTTGTTCTGCAGAAATTAAGTCTATGCTGTGCTGAAAGGAAATCATGTTACCCACCTGATGAGTTATGGCTCATTAATATATCATAAATGAAAAATAAATTTCCATGGCTGCTTCGTTTCCTTCATAAAATATATCTATGGCGTGTGAACTATTGTAGCTCTAAAAGCTGAATGACGTAGGCTGAAAGTTGAAAGACACAATCCATCATTTCAGTCATCAATGTACGTCTGAAAGTAATCTATCTGAATTGTTCCATGGGAAATGAAATCACTGTTGTGAAGTCATACGAACAGAAAATGTGATTTATGGTTATAATACCTTTAATTTAATCAGCCTCAAGTAATACCCGCCAAAATGGCAGTAATCTATATGAATCGTGAGGTTGTGGAAGTATTGATTATCAGAAGAATACGGTCATTCTTTTCTTTCAGAAATGTAATCTAAGAGTGCACCGGGCTGTCTAATTGAAGGATTCATTTTTCGCCCTCCTATATTCTGTTTATTTGAAATGGAACCTCAAAGAGGTGAAAAGATCTCGTATAAACGGTAGTTATCATTGGCATTCTCTTAAATTGTGCATGCTTTGTTTCTTGCTTTGTTTTTAACTTGTTATTATTTTTTTGGAGGTTAGAAAGCCTCATAACAATCTGTCATTTCATTGGCGAAGAGTTTGCAGATTCATGTTGATTGCCTGTAATATTGTTTATTTTGTTCGTTTCTCAATTCTGTTATTTCCATGGAGGTTAGAGAAAAAAAAAACTCACAACAACTTGTTGTTTCATTCTCTCCAAGATTTTGCAGATTCAGTTTGAATGTTGTTATTTCGTTGGTCGGTCTTTGCTTTTGGGTGGCAAGACGTGGGTGAGAAGGCCTCATTTATATTATTGTTGATATGTTTATTTGCTGTTACTTTATTATTTATCTGTTTCTTTACATTCATGTTTTCTCTTGACAGATATCACTCCAAAAAAAAAACAACAAAAAAATGGGGGAAATCATAGGAAAACCTATCGTAAAACTCATCTGCATGATGCTGGTTATTTGTCGTGTAACAAAATAAAAATGGATTTAATAAACTATGACCT
>JAPXFY010000013.1:35054971-35059971 GCA_030674185.1 Monoplex corrugatus
TAGCACCTACATAGAACCCGAGAAACCAAGGTTCAAGTGACGAACCCGACAGGAATTTTACTCCACCCGCCTCTACCAGATCCTCTGTGGTAGTCTAGGTGCTAGTCTTTTAGATGAAACGTTAAACAAAAGTACCATGTGCAGCATGCATATAGCGCACGTTAAATACCCCACAACAAAAATCAGCTGTCCTAGGTAACATTCTGGGGCAAAATCCATTTTCACAAGTAAACAGAATTGCAAGCATGTATTTTAAAAATAGGTGGTGCTGCTCTGCGGCGATGCGCTCTATTTGGGGACAGCATCCCGAATTTATTTCCAGTGGTAAATCCATTGTGACCAAATACACAAACATGGATAAATGGATAGCTAAAAAAATATGAAAGTAAAAATGTATATCTTAGATATGTGTGTAGCATCACCTATAGTTTAACAGTCTGGTTAAATTGTAGTACACAGGCACCAGTGGTGAAAAAGCAATATGGCAAAGAACATACAACAATAGCAGGAAGTGATTTTCACCTGAGTGGCCACATAAACTGAGCGCAACCATTACACACACATTCTGTACTTTACAGGACAACTGGCCCGTTGTAGGTTCGAATCCCCTCAATACTCTTCACAGTCAACGTGGGATTTTTAGGCTTCAATGGGCTCCTACCCCTAGTTCAGCATGCTAAGGTCTGACTGGGAAGATCTGAGACCACGCAGTGTAATTTCATCCAGCTCACGGTTGCGTCACTGAATGTGTTGCTCAAATGATCTGGTCAACACCGCAAGTGTCTATATCTCGCCGGTCTGGTTGACGCCAGGATATATCATGAAAATAAGCATAGAGTACATCACTGTCACGTGAGTCTCGATCAGACTGGAATTGTACGACATCATGGTCATGATCGCCATCGTTAGGCATCATAATAACATAGTAAAGAAAATTGTTCCAGATTCTATGGCCACTGAAGTGACCTAGAGATGGAACAGGAAAACAACAACAACAACGTGTTTCGGTCTTTGTCCATTCCATCTGAACTGTTATTACTGTCATTTTTATTTAAAGCCCAGCCGACTGCGTAGAGTCATATCAGGGCTATAACCCCTTTCAAAATATAATACTTCAACAAGGAAAACAAAAGAGAGAAAATTACGTACACATATCAATGCATTCGCGGGCACAATCCAAGGAAATGCCCTCGGAGTTGACTACTCCGTCCAATCCATCACACAGGGGATTCAAAAACACATACCTGAATACAAATTTAAACACAGCTAAGGATACTGACTGAAACATATATAAAATGGGCCCAAGCTATCCAAAATAACCTCCGCATATCCAACCTCCCTTGAAGCCAAAAATGCACTTCAATAAATCTACCCAATTATCAATCCTAAGAGAATGCTCGTAAGACTTTATCGAACACATACATGTGAGTGGACCAGCAAGGCAGAAAACAAAAGGAAGAAATGGCTGAAAGCAAAGGAAACAAGGCAGAAACAAAGAGAATGACAGAAAAGAGGAAATTCCTAGCACAGAATTTCCAGAAGGTGGAGAAAATATTGATACTGAAAGAGCCCCCGGCAGCCCCCAGGGGGTATTCAATCAGAAGGCTGTTTCTTAATAATGTCCTCTATTTCCCTCCAGCACTGGCCGTTCTCCTTTATTTTTTAATGACAATGCTTTGAATTCTTTCAGAGAAAAAGAAATTGCGTTTCTGAATTCACTGATGCCAAGAACATCAGAGCAGTGTACAAAATCAGCCACCGTTGCCACTCCAGGAGCAGTAATGACGCACATAGCCCATTGGAGGTAACATGACCTGTTCCGTTCCAGAAATAACGGCTGCTTATCAAAGAACCACAGAGCAAAAACACCCCGAGTTAAGGAAATGAGAGCTGCGGACGCCAAACTAAACAGTCCATACTCCAGCGTTCTGATTATGTGGACGTGGGGAAAAGGCAGGACAGCATACCTGAGATACATGGCAAAATTCTGACACGTGAACTGCTTTTAAAGTGGATTTGTTTGTCTTGGCACTAATCTCACAGCGTATCAGTTTGAAGATTTCTGAAGAGAAATAGTCAGTGTTTATTGGTAAGCGCTCGTTTGTGTTGATGTTTGTGTCTCACGTTCATACGGTGAGAAAGAACGAGCATCAACGCATACGGCATATAGAAATAAGGTGAAAGACGGGTAGGCCCATTCCCCCACCCGAGCTGCGGTTAGATATAGTATCTATCGCATTGTACGTGGGTACTATTTTGTTTCTTTGTGATTTGTTTTGCATACATGCTTGTTTGTTTCTGTGTTTGTTTTTCATTGTTTTTTTCCCTTCTACCTAAAATTCTGTGCAGTCTTTGTGGGCAGCACTACCCCCTAGAGTCTTTAAGCACGCAATGTCATGTTACAGTGTGTGTGTGTGTGTGTGTGTGTGTGTGTGTGTGTGTGTGTGTGTGTGTGTGTGTGTGTGTGTGTGTGTGTGTGTATGAGTGTATGTGTATGTGTGTGTGTGTGCTAGTGTGTGTGTGTGTGTTGTGTTGTGTTGTGTTGTGTTGTGTTGTGTTGTGTTGTGTTGTGTTGTGTTTGTGTGTGTTGTGTGTGTGCATGTGTTAATGTGTGTGTGTGTGTGTGTGTGTGTGTGTGTGTTGTGTGTGTGTGTGTTGTGTTTGTGTGTGTGTTGTAGTGTTTGTGTGTGTGTGTGTTGTGTGTTTGATTTGTTTATGTATCTGTGTAGTGTACTGTGTACGTGCATATGTGTGTTTGAATGTATGTATGTATGTTGATGTATGTATGTATGTATGTATGTATGTATGTATGTATGTATGTGTGGTGCATGCGTGTGCGAATGCGTGTGTGCGCGTTTGCTGTAAGTGCGTGCGTACGTGTGTTTCTTTTTCTGTGCATCTGTCTGTGTGCCTGTGTACCAGTGTGTCTGTGTATGTACCGTTCAGTATATGTCATGAAATAAGCAGAGACTGAAAAAAGATCGAACAAACATGCCAAACAATTACAGTTACCACAGATAACAGAAAATACAAGCACAGGAACACAGAACAAAACCCCGGAAGGAAACTGCAATAATATAATTATAGAGAAATAGACCAGAAGGAAAAACGACCCCCCAAGAAAGGAATGGAAATTGTCTCACTGCTGCCATGATGACCTATTCGTGTTCAGTGACCAAGAAAGAGTCCAACGCTCTGGACATTAAACCAGTGACATTGATAGAATAGGATTTCGATTTTTTTCCCGTTCCTCGTACGGAAAAAAAGCAATACTATACCTTTACCACAGCGTATTCTCTTTCAGAAACAGAGGAAAGGGCACCAACGTGAACATGCTGTCTTTGAAAATTGTCATTTTGCCCTGGTCAATGCAACGTTAAGGAAGTCTTCTACTGTTATTTCCCCCACATTTTTGTGTGTGCGTTTTGTTCTTCGTTGTCTTTTATGTACTCTTGGCAAAGGCCAGTTGTTCAAAGATTTGCGATTCTCTTGCTTTGTTACGTCAAATACGCGTTCTGATGCTCTCTCTCTCTCTCTCTCTCTCTCTCTCTCTCTCTCTCTCTCTCTCTCTTGTGTGTGTGTGTGTGTGTGTGTGTGTGTGTGTGTGTGTGTGTGTGGTGGTGTGTATGTGTGTGATGTGTGTGTGTGTGTGTGCATCTGGTTCCTATCCAGTCTTTGGTTCATCTGGTAAGATAAAACGGGTTGGCCTTTGTTCACAGTACGCACTTGTAACATACAGTGAGCCTTGACATGCTAGCTAGTTCTTATTGGGTAGGACAATATGTTCACTCACACGACCTGTGAGCTTGATCCTCTTCCAGCATCTATCTTAACACACTGCCTAGATACTTTGCTCCCTCACTTCACAACTGTCATCAACAATTCCCTGTCATCTGGTATCTTTCCCACTTCCTTCAAATCTGCCCTGGTCAGACTTCTTTTAAAGAAACCTAGTCTTGACCCCAATAACCTCAAAAACTATCGACCTGTTTCCAACCTACCTTTCTTATCCAAAGTCCTTGAAAAAATTGTTCTCGCACAGATCTCTGATCATATCACCGCCAACAACCTCTCTTACCCTTATCAGTCGGCTTATCGCACTGGACACAGCCCTGAAACTGCTCTTGTAAAAATTGCAAATGATATTCTGACTGCTCTTGATCAAAATCAAATCTCTCTTCTATCTCTCCTTGATCTCTCGGCTGCATTCGACACCATCGACCATTCTATCATGCTCACACGTCTCCATAAAGTGTTCGGTATCTCTGACATCGCTCTGTCTTGGTTCCAGTCCTACCTCTCCAATCGCACTCAAACAGTCTCTGTCTGTTGTTCATCCTCTGCACCCGCTACCCTCCAGTTTGGTGTGCCCCAAGGTCTGTTTTAGGTCCCATCCTATTTGTGCTGTATACACAACCCCTCTCTGAAATTATGCGACTTCACTCTATGTCCCATCATAGCTTTTCTGATGACAACCAACTCTATACTTCTGGTTCCCTCCCACAACTGCCCTCTATAATCAGACAAACCCAAGGCTGCATTTCTGATGTTTACTCCTGGATGACTGTAAACAAACTTCAACTCAACCCCATTAAAACTGAACTTAGCCTTATCTCTCCCACCACATTGGCTAAGTGTTCTTCCCTTCCTCTGTCTGTCTCTCTGCTTGGATCTGACATTCCACTATCTTCCACTGTCCGCAATATTGGAGTCACTCTTGATAACACCCTGTCCTTTGAAAAACACGTCCAGAATGTTTGCAGATTATGCTATCTTGAGATACGCAGAATTTCTTCTATTCGCAATATCCTCTCTGTCGAAGCCACCAAAACTCTCCTCTGTGCCTTTGTTCTCTCTCGTCTCGACTACTGCAACTCCCTCCTCTCGGGCTGTCCTTTCTCTCTCATTCAAAAGCTTCAAAATGTTCAAAACAATGCTGCTAGGCTCATCTTCAGAAAATCTCGTTCCTCTCATGTCACTCCTCTTCTCAAATCTCTTCA
>JAPXFY010000013.1:35062471-35067471 GCA_030674185.1 Monoplex corrugatus
CTTTTGTTCTTTTCCTTCTTTCTTTTTGATCTTCTTCTAAGGATGTACAGTATTAATGAAATGCAATCATTCTGAAAAGAATCAATATCATCTGAAGAATCCACGGATAAGCTCACAGAAAAACAAGGACGTTTCATGTTGTAAGCATATATATATATATAGACAACAGCAGAAGGGCATCCAGGAGTCATGACCTGGATGTGGCCCGGCCCCCCGAGAGTGTAAGGAGTTTAGGGCCGAAACACTTGCCTAAAGGGGGTTACTTCTCTGAAGACCTTCTGTTGTCTAGCTCTCCCTAGAGTTTCTTTCTACCTATATATATATATATATATATATATATATATATATATATATATATATATATATATATGTTGTGTGTGTGTGTGTGTGTGTGTGTGTGTGTGTGTGTGTGTATACATACGCGTTTCAGTTCTCTGTTGTCTGTCAGTCTGTTGTCTGTCCCTGTCTGTCTGTCTGTTTCTCTGTATTCCCTTTTTCATACCATTCACCGTCATCAAAACACGTAAAGTGTAGCCATTTTTCTTTGACCAAAACGAAAGGGACAATTCTCTCTATAATTTATCTCATGACGTCAGGAAGGGAAATTGTGGGTGTGAGAGTGTTTGGTTAAGGATACGATTTATACCAGAACCAGTCCATAATGTTGCTAAGCAGGTCGTCTGCCATTTCTGTGAGATGGCGAGGTTGGTGATGGTAACTATGAAAGGGGGTGTAGAAAGATTTACAGCACAGAGTGCATGATATTTGCTTTATGAATGATACTCCCTTTGTCCAACGCAGTTTGTTAGTTATTTTTGATAAAGCCATGTAGTCAAGACCTGGAATCTTAAGTTAATAACTGGAGTTTTGCTGCCAATTTTAATGTTTCCAGCGTTCCAGAGCAGAGGTAGATACAGGGAGAAACTACTGGACGGGCAGAGTGGCTGAGGGTAGAGAGGGTAGGATATAGTTTAGTGTTTTATAGGTTCTTTCTCCCCTTCCCCGTTTCGAAACTTGCCAGTTCATTAGGTTTTTGAACAAGCTATAGGAATCTGCAATCTGCCAGATTTACTTCTGGCAGATTTTGGAAGAACATTGTCGGCCATGTCGATGATCAACGGCTTATGGAAATACAAGAATACCGACATGCACACCTCTGGAAATCCTCAATGGTAAGGTAAAAAAAAAAAAGCTATACACGTAAAAGCTCATTTATTCCGCAGGGGGAGTCCAAGTCAACGAACTAAAAAGAAAAAAAATCCGTAAAACCTGTTCACATTCCTCTCATTTCTCATAATCACCACAAAAAAAAACCAAAACACACGAGGTGAAACTATTCTTCTTCGGTTAGAGCAGAGGCAATTCTCTCGCTAAATTTGATCTCACGGCGCCTAATAAGGTGGAGGCAGGGTGGTGGTGGTGGTGAGTGTTTGCTGAAAGTCATCAGTTATCCCCAGATTCAGCACGTGATATTATAGCCAAACAGGTCCTCTGCCTCATCTGTGCAAATATAAGGGCGGTTATGTGGGTGGTGGTGGGTGGTGGGTGGGGTGAAAGGTGATAGCCAACATGGCTGACTGGACATGGGATGCTTTGTTTCCTGGTATTAACGTTTGATGAATGGCATCCTCCTGCCCCTTTCCGTGCATTTTTCTTTGTCTTTGTCTCTCTTCTGCCTTCTATTCCTCCTAGTCGCTCCCAGTCTCTGTCTCTTTCGCTTTCTCTGTTTGTTGCCTGTCTGTATGTCTGTCTGTCTGTCTGTCTGTCTGTCTGTCTGTCACACACACACACACAAACACACACACTCCCACAGAAGCACACTGTCTATCTATCTAGCTCTCTCTCCCTCCTTCTGTCTATCTGTCTGTCTCTGTCTCTGTCTCTCTCTCCCTTTCACTCTCTCTCTCTCTGTCTCCTTCTCTCTCACCTCTCTCCTCTCCCTCCTCTCTCTCTCCTTCTCCTCTCCTCTCTCTCTCCTCTCTTCTCTCTCTCTTCTCTTTCTCTCTCACCCCTCTCTTTCCCTCTCTTCTTCTTTTCTCTCTTTTCTTCCTCTTTCTCTCTCCCCTCTCTCTCCATCTCTCTCCCTCTCTCCTTCTCTTACCCCCTCTCTCTCTGTGCCTGAAAATGGCCGTTTTGGATGTTTCTTTTTAACATGCATGCTGCGTTCCTCTGTGTGTGTGTGTGTGTGTGTGTGTGTGTGTGTGTGGTGTGTGTGTGTGTGTGTGATGTGTGTATGTGTGTGTGTGTGTGTGCATGCGTGCGTGTGTGTTTTATGTGTGTGTGCGCATGCGCGCACGAGTGTGCGTGTGTGTGTGTGTGTGCGCTCACGCGCGCGCGTCGTGCATATGTGTACACATGCTTGCGTGCGTGTGCGTGTGTATGCGTGTGTATGTGTCTGTGCGTGTACGCGCGCGAACTCACGTTATGTATGTTTGTTTGCATTTATGTGAGTGTTTGCTCGAATAAACACTTGACTACCTGCACACGTGTTCCTTAACGTTTTCCGTCCCCCTGGAGCAATCGGAAACTGCAGATTCGATGATCTTGAAAGTGAACCCGGGTTTATTGGAGATGATTGGTTTGATTCGGCAGAAGAGCGATTACATGAAATTGTTTCTGGGCAGGGTATTTGAATGGATTAATGGCTGTCATATTTGGGGAGAATTTTTACACGGGTATAGAAAGAAGAAGCCAACAAACAAACAAACAAACGGACAAAGAATAATAATAATTATAATAATTACAATATTATATATAATATGAATCAACAATGAGACAATAGACAGGGGGGGGGGGGTAGTTGGGATGAAATATAGCCACAGACCGATGGAAAAACAGGAGAGGGAATGAGAGAGAAAGAGGAAAGAGGAGAGAGAGAGAGAGAGAGGAGAGAGAGGAGACAGACAGACAAACAGACAGACAGACAGAGACAGAGACAGCCTGACAGACAGACAGACAGAGACACAGAGAGAGGGCGAGGGAGAAAGGCAGCGACAGCCTGACAGACAGACAGAGACAAGAGAGAGAGGGGGGGGAGAGAAAAAAGAGACAGAGAGAGAGACAGAGGAGACAAGAACAGACAGACAGACAGACAACATAGAGACAGAAGAGAGAGACAGAGACAAAGACAGAGAAATGGTGTAGACAGATCTATTTAAGTGAAATGAAATTAAAAACAACCTTTTCAAATCACCCGATCAAAATTTTAAAGTCTAAAAGACAGAACGAAAAAATGAAGTTAGCATCTGTGTACGTAACATGTTATATTGAAAAAAAAAATTGAATCGCTCCTGACTCTATTTTTGTTCATAACAAACAGACAGGCAGACAGACACGTAAACAGACAGACGAACAGACACATCCTCCAGCCAGTCAGTTGGACATAATTCCCTTTTTCATATACAGTATAAAACTTAAATTGAAAAACAATCTTCAGTCAGACAACTTTGCTCCTATTATGAAAGAAAAAAAAAAAAGTTGCCGCCAAAGAAAACTGCGAGAGCGTGAAATGCGTAATATTTTCCGTCAGATACATTTCATTCTCCGACAGTTCTAGAAGGTTTCCAGAAATTGTGCAGCAGACAGAAAAAGGAAAGGACAAAACGGTTTGCCTGTGTCTGCTCCCTTTACCTTCTCTGACCGTCTGCTCTTTTGCTCGTACGTCTTAACATTAATTTCACGTCGTACGCCGAGTTCATGCGTGTATACCAGCAGTTCTGATAGTTGGACTGGTAGAGAAAGGGGTAGGGCAGAGGTGGATGGTGGAGGATGGGTGTAGGAGTGAGAGGGTCCAGAAGAAAGCTGAGGCTGCAGGAAAGTGGTCTGGCATTCTGTAAGATCTCTGTTGTTGCGGAGTTGTGTTTGATGGTTGGTTGTTGTTGGTTGGCTGGTTGGTTGTTTGGTTGTGGCGGTGTTATTGGTTTTTTTTTTTCTTTCTATTTATCACCTTTCATTCTTTCTTTCAACCCTTTCACTGTCTAGCCAAATGTGCACTTTTAGGAGAGTGTGATTGCTCATGTGTCTGTTTAATTATGAGTTGCTCTGACTGACCTCTTCTTGGCAAATATGATTTCTCCTATATGAACCCCATTGTTTGGTTAGTTCTTATGATCGTTGGTTTGTTTCCTAACTAGAATCGATATGTTGTGTTTTAGCTGGTAAGCTTAGTTCTTTAGTTTGTTAGTTAGTTATTAACACGTTGTGTATCATTAAGCAGTTGATTAACTGATTAGCAGATTAGCAAGTTAACTGTTAACTGGTTAGTTAGCTAGCTGTTAATCAGTTAGCTAGGTAGTTTAGACACTTCGTTTGTTGACTGCGACCTAACCAGTAAACTAGTGGCTGGCTTGCTAGTTAGAGAGCAAACTACTTAGCTAATTATATATTTGGCTAATTAGCAAGTAGTTATAGCTAGTGTGTCATTCGTTTGGTTGGTTTGTCGTTAATCATGTTTTCTATTTGTTTATCCGGTCATCTCAACGTTTTCATTTTTAATTGTTCACGTCTTTATCGTTCTTTAAGCTGACTACTTAGCTAGCACATAGATAGATAAGCAGTTAGTAGCTAGGTAGAAGGTAGGTAAGTAAATAGCAAATAAGTAGGTAGTACAGACACACAGTAAAAGTAAATGTACGGTCTTATCAAATGAACGTCTAGATTATTGTAAGTTATTCTTATTGGTACTCCACAGAAAGTTCATAATTTTGCTGCAAACTGTCCTTAAAGCTTACTGCTCCATGCTATCCTCCTTCTCGTGTAACTTCGCTCTTCTTAACTCATAATGATCATGATCATCAAGTGCCTTTATTTCAAGTGAATTGATTTTAATGTCATTTTCTTTTCATGTTGTCGTTCTCATCGTTGTAGACGTCTGGTTGTTCGCATACTTTGACCATCTTAAAGATGGTGTTTCAATAGCTGGTGTTTCGATAACAGCATTTTAATAGACGCTCATAGAACACTTATGTCATGAATATTAAAGAAATTATTCTGACTTTTAA
>JAPXFY010000013.1:35072471-35074971 GCA_030674185.1 Monoplex corrugatus
ATCAGTGGGGATTGTTTCTTTGGGCGGTCAATAAGACATTCCCTACACAAACTTTCCATGGCAGACTGCCGTCCATTTCTGCCCTCCCTTGTTCTTCTTCTTCTTTCTTTGCTTTTGTTCATCACAAAAGCCAAACATTGAAGACTCTCCTTACATCTTTCCATCCGACAGGAAAAAGAAAGAACAAAATGACGAAACAAAAACGAGCAAACAGAGAAACAGATAGACACTTGAAATTTCAAATCGTACTAGCTCGCCAGCATGCACACTTGCTCCACCCCCAACCCCCCACACACACACTTTCTCTATCACTCTCACCTCTGTCTGTCAGTCTGTGTCTCTGTCTTTCTTTCTCTCTCTCTCTCACTCTCTCTTTCTCTCCCCCCCCCCCCCCTCTCTCTCTCTCTGTATTCCTGTTTTTCTCTCTTCTTTGTCTGTCTGTCTTGATTTTCACATAGATTATTTCTCCCCGCTCTGTCTGTCTCTGTCTCTGCCTCTCTCAGTCTCTCTGTGTGTCTCTTTCTGTCTCTCTTTGTCTCTCTGTCTCTGTCTCTGTATGTCTGTCTGTCTGTCTGTCGCTCTCTCTCTCTCTCTCTCTCTCTCTCTCCCCCTCTCTCTCTGTTCTCACACCATACACACACACACACACACACATACAGATGCAAACGTTTACCTGTACATACATGCACACACATTCATACGCACACACACAGACACACACACACTCACACATACACACCACACACACACACACACACAACACACGCACATACACACACATACACACACACACACACACACACACACACAACACACACAAATACACACACACACACATACACAGAAACACACACAAGAAAACACAAAACACACATGCATAGAAAACACATACACACATACACAAACGCACACACATAAACAGAAAGACGCACACTCGCACACACACACACACACACACACACAACACACACACACACACACACACACACACACACAACACACACACACAACACACACACACACACACACGCACACACACACACACACAGAGGCAAAACACGACCTCCTCCCCATCAAAGCTCACAATTTCTAACTCTCTTTAGCGTTCCCCTTTTAACCCAAGCCACAGAATCTCATGTCTTCAGTTCAGTCCCTCTGCGCAACAAAGTAACTGGCTGGACTGCTGCCAACTTTAATTTAATGTTCTGGTCATTTTGGTGGTTTCGGTGTTTCATAGTTTTCATTCCTTTCATTGTTTCAAGAACTTTTGCGAGTCCACAAGGATTTGCGGAAGTTTATGGACTCACACACACACACAAACACAGACACACACACACACACACACACAACACACACACACACACAACACACACACACACACACACATATCATATATATATATACACACAAACACACACACACACACAAACACACACACACACACAAAGACAAACACACAAACACACACACACAAACACAAACACAAACATATACACACACACACCGCGCGCGCGTGCGCACACACACACAGATACATAGACGCACACGTGAAAAGATACGGAGGAAGAGAGAAATATCGGTTGGTTGACTGATCCTTGTTTTTCAAAGCTAAAGACAATGCCACAGTATAACACGTTTGGTCAATGTTCTCTGTCTGCCATCGATTGGGGGGAGAGAGAGAGAGAGAGAGAGGAGAAGAGAAGAGAGAGAGAGAGACAGACAGACAGAGAGAGACAGAGAGAGACAAGAGAGAAGAGAAGACAGGCAGAGAGACAGAGAGAGACGAGAGAGCAGACATACAGACAGACAGACAGACAGACGGAGGGTGTGGGGAGAAATTTAATCTATGAGAAAATCAAGACAGGCAGACAGACAGACAGACAAACAAATAGACAAAAAGACAATGAAAGATACAGAGAGAGAAGAACAGAAATACAGATACAGACAAACAGACAGAGACAGACAGACAGAAACAAAGAGACAGAGAGAGAAACAAACAGAGAGAAAAAGAGACAGAGAGACACCGACCGAGAGAGAGAGAGAGGGGGAGAGAGAGAGTAGAGAGAGAGAGAGAGAGAGAGAGAGAGAGAGAGAGAGAGAAAAGAGAAAGAGAGAGAGAACGACAGAGACAAAGAAAGACAGACAGACAGACAGACAGACAGACAGAGCGAAACACAGAATCACACGGAGGCAGACAGACAGAAAGACAGAGACAGACAGAACATTTCCTATCCTCCTTCAAGCTCTTTCAACATAATTTTGGTCCCGTCCTTCCAACAAGAATGACCTCTTTCGCACTTCACAAGTGATCGATAGCAAGGCTTAGTTACTCGCTCGACTCGCAACAGAAGCGCAACCTCGCAAACAAGGAAAAGAGCGAGACAGCAATGGAACTAGTTAGCAAGGGGTTCCTATGACCTGTTTGGCACCTCATTCCCACACTATCAATTCCACACAAGCAGATTGTTTTACGCACCCTAATGTTTTGTAATTGTTTTGT
>JAPXFY010000013.1:35094971-35107471 GCA_030674185.1 Monoplex corrugatus
TTTTCATTAATGAATTAGCAGTGGAACTGTCAAGAAAAGGCAGGCATGGCATTCAAATCATCCCTGGGGTTATTGAGATATTCCTATTGCTGTTTGCAGACGATGTTATTCTTCTCTCTGGTACAGTCAAAGGCTTACAAAACCAGTTAAATGTCTTAAAGGAAGAATCGGATCGACTAGCTTTAACAGTTAATATGAATAAAACTAATATTATGATTTTCAGGAAGGGTGGACATTTATCAAAATACGAAAAATGGTTCTATGGAATTAACGAGGTTAAAGTTGTTAATTCCTATAAATACTTAGGAATGATATTTTCGACAAAATTAAGTTTAAATTATGCATGGGAAGAATCTTGTAATAAAGGGAAAAAGGGTGTTATTGAAATTCTAAAATCCTTACGGAAGCTCAATTCTATTGATTGTAATTTATATTGGAAAATGTTTGATACACAGATAGAACCTTTACTTACATATGCAGCTGAAGTATGGGGTCTTACTGTAAATCCACATATGGAAAAAGTGCATACATATGCTATAAAACGTTTTTTGGCTGTACCAATTCACTCTTCTAACACTGTTTTATATGGAGAAACTGGAAGATATCCTTTATACATTAGAACCTTTGTGAAGAGTATTAAATACTGGTTGAAATTGTTAAGGCTTCCACAATCTCGGTTATGTAAACAGGCATATGAAATGACGGTTACTCAAATGGAAATAGGAAAACAGAACTGGGCCTATCAGGTAAAAAAGGCTTTATCAGAACTTGGGTTTGGAATCGTGTGGTTGTCCCAGGGAGTAGGAAATGAGTGTCAGTTTATTAATGAATATAAAGACAGGCTTATTTGTTCGTTTAAACAAAATTGGCACTCAGATATGGAAAACAAAGAAAAATATAGTTGGTTCTTCTCATTTAAAGATGTTTTTCAAACCGAAAAATATCTCAGTGTTGTTACGGATAAATGGCAAAGAACTAATTACGCAAGATTTAGATTAAGAACACTTGGTTTCAATGCAAATAAAAATTGGTTTCAACCTGGGACGTCCACAGTATATCCTTGCCCTTATGTGGAAACAATGTCGATAATGAAAAACACTTTTTATTCCAATGCCAAATTTTTGACACAATACGTGGAAAATGCAAAGTTTTTGAATCCGACATGGCGAAAAGACAAGATGTTGTATCTATTTTGTCATCTGATGACGAAGTCATAATCAAATCAGTGGCACTATACATTGCGGAAGCACAAAAAATAAGACATAAACACTTACAAGCCCGACAATAGTGCTAGACAATATCATACTGGGATTAATTTAATCTCTTTTGACTGATGTGGGCTATATCACGTTAACTCCAAAAGAAGCCGCTTTATTATAGACTCTGTTTTGTAAAGAGCTGTTTTCATTTGCTTTATTTTCTTTGTTTGCCAATAATTTAAGAGTAGCTAATAATATGAAAATAATGGTATATTTGTAGAATATGTTAGAAGTGGATATTGAAAGGGTATATAGACACATAAGGGTCTACTATATATGTTAACAAAAACAAAAAAAAACAAACAAACCAAAAAACAAATAAATAAAAGGCATAGTGATGTCCCTTGTTAACAGAGTATTTTGGGGCAGTTATGTGAAGATTATATTATTATCACTAAATGTAAGGTTTGGGTGGTCTAGCCCAGATGTTTCATCATATTATAGTTTTGATGTGTGTGTGTGTGTGCACGAGCGCGCGCCCGCGTGTGAGCGTATATGGATGCGTGTGAGTGGGTGTGGGTGTGTGAAAAAGATTTTGGTTTGTCTAAACCTAGACAAATTATTGGCCTGAATGTGGGAACACTGTTTTGATATTTTTTGTTGTTGTTTTCTTTGCATTATGTAGTAGTGGTAAAATGGATGATTGTTCATTATATATGATTTGAATATGTTCGACTGTTCAAGGAATGGATGTTTGATATTTTTTTTGATTATGTGTGAAGAATTTGCGCACATACAAAGAGTGGATTATGTGTCGCACTACTGGAAAATTGTTATCCCCCTTGTCAAAAGACCTTTTCGGGTAATGACAATAAACAGTTTCAGTTTTCAGTTTCTCTCTCTCTCTCTCTCTCTTCCCTATCCCATTCTCTCTCTTTATCTGTCTCTCCCTCTGTCTTTTTGTGTATGTCTCTCTTTTTGCCTCTGTCTCTCTACATGTATGTCTCTGTCCCTGTCTCTGTCAGTCTGTCTGTCTGTTTCTCTCTCCTGTCTCTCTGTCTGTGTCTGTGTCTGTGTCTGTCTCTCTCTCTCTCTCTCTCTCTCTCTCTCTCTCTCTCTCTCTCTCTCGGCCCTATGAGTACAAATGCCCCAGTAAATAAGGAATGATTCGACAGAGTAGAAAATCCCATTGTCCAGGTGTGGCAGATGATAAACTTCATCGCTCAGCCATTGCCTTGACCTCATAATTATGCAATAATCCTATTATTGGACAAGATATAGAGAGAGCCAAAATGCTGATATTTTTGTTGTCGTCAAACATAATCCACATAGCATGTGCTTGGTAAACAGAAGTGCAAAGATAACGATGTGAAGGAGGAAGCAAGGAGAAGATGGCTACTGGATTATATGTATATATATAGAGAGAGATACAGAGACAGAGAGAGACAGAGAAGTGAGAGACAGACAGACAGTGAGAAATAAAGAGGGGAAAAAGACAGAGAGATGTATGTATGTATGTATGTATGTATGTATGTATGTATGTATGTATGTATGTATGTATGCATGTATGCATGTATGTATGCATGTATGTGTGTATGTATGCATGTATGTGTGTATGTATGCATGTGTGTATGTCTATATGTATGTATGCATGTGTGTATGTATGTATGTATGTATGTATGTATGTCTGTCTGTATGTATGTATGTATGTATGTATTAACTATATGAAAATCCTTGAATCTGATTACAAGTACTTTGTTTATGTGAGTATGCTTTTGGTTTGTTTTCATTACTGATTTTTTTCGAGTATGGTTTCGCCTTAAATATGATTTTCATCAAGTCTTCTGTGTTGCCTCAGTGCTGCTCTTCCAGTGTTGCTCAATTTGGTCACCGCTCGTTTTCTTTTATTTCAGAACAATGGGCAAACAAGTAGAACGCGCTCTGCAGACAATGGTCCTGTCTGGCATGGACATCCATCTATGTGGGGCTGCCCTGCTCGGCACATACACTGGAGCAGGCGGCAGTGTCCAATCTTCAGGTATGGAAGGTTGTGGTTTGTAAGTGCGGCACAAAATAATGGATGGAATCATTTCTCTTGTGTTCTGTGGAATAAAGTCCGTGAATACGAATTCTGACACTCTGTTTTATATCCAGCCAAAGTGAAGCCGTGCTTACTGGGAATACTACTGTTTCAGAATTCTGGAGAATATGAATAGTCACAGTTTTAAAATTGAAGCAGCTCTGTCAGCTCTCCAAAGACTTCTTTTTACCCGATTCGTTTCTCTTCGCTCAATGCCATCCACTGCAAGAGAAAACCATGGTGGCGAATTCATTCATTTGAGTTGCTTTATTTTGCCATTTGAGCTACAAACCTTCGCCCTATCTCTGGAATTTGAGCACATCAGCGTGTTAGTTCTGGGAATGCTGCAGCTGACCGATTGCCCTGTGTTTTGTCTCTTCGTCTGATCCATCTTGTATTTCTTCGTTCTTTGTTTTGAAGATTTGATACTTCCCTTGGGTTAAAACGCATTTGATGTTATATTGTAAATGACATTGCACATTGTAAGAAAAGGTAATACAGAAAAGTCTAAGAAAGTAACACTTTCGACCCGCCTCTTTCTGTGTACAACCTACTCCCCTTAGTGATATGTGTGCTATTTCCGTCTTGTAAATGTTTCTGTGTGATGTTTTTGTACCCTGTTGAAGACCTAGAGGTCGAAACTGGTAGGTGTATTGTCTGTGAGTATTGTTATGTCAAGCCGTAAAACGACTACAGTGCATTTTTCATATCTATTTCCCATCTCACTTGCAGTCACTATTTTTTTTTCTCCTTCAGTCATGTGTCAAAGTATCCAATATGTGCGTGCCCACTCCATTTGTGAACACTAAACAGTTTTCGAAAAGTTATAATTACCCACTAAATGTGTATGAAGTCTTGATTTGCCTTGTTTAGTCCTGAAGGCGTATGCCAAATTCACAAGATGTTAACGAATTAATTATATATAAAATTGTATTATCACTGATACACTAAGATGCTCAAAATCTGGTACATTTATTTTGTTGGTGGTAACTTTTAACTCTTGATGAAAACTTCTGTAAGTGAGCTGAAAGCTTATCACAGTAAAATCGACCTAGGCTGAGTAGCTTCTGTGTATGCTCTACAACGCTCGTGTTTTCTAAATTACCACTACTAGTTCAACAAGCACGATAGAAGATTGACTTTCAGAATTCAAACACATCTTGAAGATCCTTTGTTCGGTTTTGTTTTGCTCTTTTTAAGGATTCTTTCTTTTTTTCGTTTTATATATATATATATACTTTTACTATGTAGACAATTACACAAGTGAAATAGTCGTATCTCTCGCAAAAAAAATGTTCGCTTCAGTTTCCACAGCATAATACGCTTTTAAAAGGATGAAAACGTCGACAGAAGGTGTATATATTTGAGCTAGCTTTTCTTCCACCTACCTTAAAAGAAAAGAGCTTGAACAGTGACCGATAAAGTTCTGGCTGACTGACGTAAACTAGTGTCTATACATGAATCAATCCATTCCCTTCAAGCAAGTAAGGTTGCAGAAAAGTCATGAAAAAGTCAAAGTCAAGTTAACTTTATTATTTCTCAATGTAAAAAACGCGTAGCTTTTATAAAGCAAGCGTCATGTGACCAAGACCAATGGATAGAAAGGTTAAACAGGTAAAAATCGATCAAAATACATTGTGTGTGAAATATGATTTATTCCATTTACGTTGAAAACATTGACAGGTCGCCTGGAAACATACTGTGCGTAAAATGTCAGGCCTGCTGTATGACAGTTATTACGTTTCGATAAAAAAAAAGTGAAAATGTCGGTAGAGCAATTTCGTTCTTACGTGTGGACTGCTTTTGCTTTGGTTGATGCTTCCTTCGGTTGTTTTAAGAGCTAGGATCTGAAAACAAAGCGTCAAAAACGTGTTCCGGTTGCTGAATTATGACTTCCAAAATATATCGTAGCCTTTAAGTCAGGTTTCTGGGGTCTTGAGTTTAATCCCAGACCAGACATAAAAACAGGCCTTTTCACTGTTTCAGTCATTTTGGTGGTGTCAGCTTAACGTTTTAGTGTTTAACTGCCATCCCTCCCCCCACCTCTCTGTGTGTCTGTCTTCCTCTGTCTCTCTGTATGTCTCTGTCTCTCTCTGTGTCTCGTGTTGTCTACTGTCTATCTTCTCTTCTCTCTCTCTCTCTCTCTCTCTCTCTCTCTCTCTCTCTCTCTCTCTCTCTTTCTCTCTCTCAAGGTTTTGCTAGGGTAGATTTTTGCGTATGCTCCCATTTGACGTCTCGATTTCAATCCCAGCCTGGAACATAAAAACAGCTGTCTTGCAGCCCACCTTAATGCTATAATCATTTTGGTGTTGTCAACTTATTGTGTTATATACCTCCCCACACACACACATATAATATATATTACATATACAAACATATATGCATATATATATATATATATATACATATATACAAACATATATGCATATACACATAGCATAGTGCCATTTCAAGACCTTGCCAGAGTACACAAGGCTTGCCTTGGCTTTTGCGCATGTTCTAGGAGACTGCCAGGTCATTGTTTTTGGCAGATTTAGATGGAACCTATGGCACTGCCTGACTGTGAAGAATCTTTCATAAACTAATTCAATTCGATTCCATCATTTTTTTTTTTTTTTTTTTTTTAATGTGTTTCAGCCTCAACTTGGGAGAAGTCTACTAAAAACAATCTACATTCTGCAACCATTAAATTGTTTTAACTATATGTCCATGTATATTTGACATACTCTAATAGTGCACAACAGCTGCTATTCAACAAAAGAGGGGCCGGCGGTAGCAGAACCCAAGGCCGGAAGCCTGCAGTGCCTGCAGAAAGACATGCACCGCCAGAATCGGTTTTGTATCCCCTATGAAGATCACTACCAGGCGATAAAGAACGAGCATGCATATTAATCGTCAAACTGATTGAAGAGCTCATCAAATCAGATCAGATGTTTTTTTGTTTCTGTTCTTGTTGTTTGTTTGCTTGGTTATTGCTATTGTGTTGTTGTTGTGTTGTTGGTATCTGCTGCTGCTGCTGTTGTTGTTGTTATTGTTGTTGGACTGATGTTGTACCTGAGCAAAATTGAAAAAATAAATACATGAAAGAAATGAATGAATAAATAAATGAACTATAAATAAAATACATACATACATACATACATACATACATACATGCATACATACACAACATACACACACACACAACGTATATATATATATATACACATGCATACATACATACATCATATATACACACATAAAAATAAATAAATAAATAATAATAGATAGATAGATAGATAGATAGATAGATAAGATAGATAGATAGATAGATGAAGATGTGATAGATTAAGATAGATAGATAGATAGATTAATAGATAGATAGATAAGAAAGAATAAAGAAAGAAAGAAAGAAATACTAGTAAATATATAATAAATACATAAATAAATAAACACCTCCAAATTTCAAACCCTTTGTGAGGCCAGACATAATCATTATAAATGGGGACATCAAATCTTGTCGGGAAACAACAACAAAAAAAAAAATGAATACACACACCCAGACACCTTGAAAACTGTGTCCGATCCAATTAGTCTTCTTATAAAAACAAACAAACCAAACAACCAAACAAAAAACAGCAACAAAAAGATTAAGTAGGCTGAAGAAAAAGAGTCAAGCGAGTGCATTCCACTTTAAAACAACAGCCTCTGTAACGATTCTCTCTTGGAAATTCTGATGTTTTTTAGATACACACACATATTATTGCACAGGCGTACTTGGTTACAATCCATATGATCCATTTAAAAAGGAGTGTGGGGAGCACACGAGTGCAATCACTTTAAACAATGCATTATATTTTCAGCAGCAGTACCATTTCTATTGGTCCTGCGTCTGATAATCTGACACCGTAAAAAAAAAGCAAAGAGAAGCAGACAAACTGTCAATGTGAACTTTACGGACAGGAGTGTGTAGTTTCATTAAAGAAAAAAAAAAGCGCACAGGCACTAACCCCATACCAACACCCACACCCCAATCCATCCGCCACCACCACCAAATATGCATTCACACACACACACACAACACAACACACACACACACACACACACACACACATAATATATATATATATATATACTATTATACATAGGCGCCTAGGCATGTATACACAAAGAAAGAGAGAGAAAGAGATACAGAGACAGACAGAGAGAGAAAGAGACAGGGAGAGAGAGACACACAGAGACACAGAGAAAGACAGAGAGAGAGATAGAGGGAGAGAAGAGAGAGAGAGAGAGAGGAAGAGGAGGAGGAGAGAGAGAGAGAGAAGAGAGACAGAGAGACAGAGAGAAACAAAGAGAGAGAGAGAAAGACAGAGACAGAGAGACAGAGAGAGACAGAGAGAAACAGAGAGAGAGAATCACGCACACATATTAGTGCACAACACATAATTATACAAATACACGCGCGCGCGCGCAGCATAATTAACCCAGGATAACACCACTTCTAACAACAAGCATCACTTTCCATCTTGTCTTTGACGAAAGATAAAGTTAAAAGGGACAACCTTTTATTTTGAACTCTGGCATTTCGTTTTGAAATCCACCGTGGTTTAAAACTTATAACGTGACTTTAAGAACAATTATGTGTGATGTACTTTCTTAGTGGGGATCTTCTTGTTGTTCTCGTTCAACGCTGATGTCAGTTTTGTGCGTGTGTGAGTGTGAGTGTGAGTGTGTGTGTGTGTGTGTGTGTGTGTGTGTGTGAGTGTGTGTGTGTGTTGTGTGTGTGTGTGTGTGTGTGTGTGTGTGTGTGTGTGTGTGTGTGTGTATGTGAGAGAGAGAGAGAGAGAGAGAGGGCGGAGGGGGTGCTCTTGTGCGCGTTGCATGCGCTTGATTAAACACAGATTAGTTTTGGGGACTCTCAAGATATATGCATAGATATATCTATCTCTCCCCTTTAAGAAAATATTCCCTGTAGTTCACCATCATCACCATGATCATCATCATCAACGCTCATAAAATCAGAATGTGTCAAATTAGTACGCTGTAATCATAAATACCAGTCTATCGCTGCCAACCCGGCTTGTCCTTATCTATTTTCACCCTCACTATTCCAATATCTGAAGCCACTTGTCCCTTTCTCAATTCTAATCACACTTGTGCCATTATCATCATCAGCAGCAGCAGCATGTGCCCTGCCGCATGGCGTTGGCCATCATGGCCTTCCGCACGAATCTATCTTTTGTCGCTGCAAAGTACATCTCCCACCCTCCCAAGTAGGCCTACTGTATAAACACAAACAGTAGAATCCCTACCCCCCCACCTTCACACCATAGTCAACAAACACATAAGAAAACTACTAAAACACTGCCTCCCTGTGGCGTTTGCACAAGTGATGGTGGGATGTCTTTGATACCAGGAGGATTATGTCTCTCTGACCTGATTTATTAATTCATGATGGCCCACTGATTTGCTGACAGGTCAGACTGATTAGATACAGGTGTGATCTCAACAGGTAAAAAAGGGGGAAAAAAAAGAAAGAAAGAAAAAGAAAGAAAGAGACAGACAGACAGACAGACAGAATGGCTGACAGAGAAAGAAAGAATGAAAGAAAGAGAGAAATAAAGAAAGAAAGAAAGAAGATACGGGACACATTCTCAGAAGAGTATAATAGATTGCTGGATACGTCACTTCATTACGGACCTGTATAGCTAATTTTGTTGATTTTGTTTTCATTTTTCACTCTGTATGTGTGTGTGTGTGTGTGTGTGTGTGTTTGTGTGTGTGTGTGTGTGTGTGTGTGTGTGTGTGTGTGTGTGTGTGTGTGTGTGTGTGTGTGTGTGTCTATGTCTGTGTCTGTGTGTGTCTGTGAGCGCGCATTCCACTTTAAAACAACAGCCTCTGTAACGATTCTCTCTTGGAAATTCTGATGTTTTTTAGATACACACACATATTATTGTCACAGGCGTACTTGGTTACAATCCATATGATCCATTTAAAAAGGAGTGTGGGGAGGCACACGAGTGCATGTCACTTTAAACAATGCATTATATTTTCAGCAGCAGTACCATTTCTATTGGTCCTGCGTCTGATACTCTGACACCTAAAAAAAAGCAAAGAGAAGCAGACAAACTGTCAATGTGAACTTTACGGACAGGAGTGTGTAGTTTCATTAAAGAAAAAAAAAAGCGCACAGGCACTAACCCCATACCAACACCACACCCCAATCCATCCGCCACCACCACCAAATATGCATTCACACACACACACACAAACACACACACACACACACCACACACATATACATAGGCGCCTAGGCATGTATACACAAAGAAAGAGAGAGAAAGAGATACAGAGATAGACAGACAGAGAAAGAGACAGGGAGAGAGAGACACACAGAGACACAGAGAAAGACAGAGAGAGAGATAGAGGGAGAGAAAGAGAGAGAGAGAGAAGGGGATGGAGAGAGAGAGAGAGAGAGAGAGAGAGAGACAGACAGACAGACAGACAGAGAGACAGAGAGAAACAAAGAGAGAGAGAGAAAGACAGAGACAGAGAGACAGAGAGAGACAGAGAGAAACAGAGAGAGAGAATCACGCACACATATTAGTGCACACACACATAATTATACAAATACACGCGCGCGCGCGCAGCATAATTAACCCAGGATAACACCACTTCTAACAACAAGCATCACTTTCCATCTTGTCTTTGACGAAAGATAAAGTTAAAAGGGACAACCTTTTATTTTGAACTCTGGCATTTCGTTTTGAAATCCACCGTGGTTTAAAACTTATAACGTGACTTTAAGAACAATTATGTGTGATGTACTTTCTTAGTGGGGATCTTCTTGTTGTTCTCGTTCAACGCTGATGTCAGTTTTGTGCGTGTGCGTGTGTGAGTGTGAGTGTGAGTGTGTGTGTGTGTGTGTGTGTGTGTGTGTGTGTGTGTGTGTGTGTGTGTGTGTGTGTGTGTGTGTGTGTGTGAGTGTGTGTGTGTGTGTGTGTGTGTGTGTGTGTGTGTGTGTGTGTATGTGTGTGAGAGAGAGAGAGAGAGAGAGAGAGAGAGAGAGAGAGAGAGCGGAGGGGGTGCTCTTGTGCGCGTTGCATGCGCTTGATTAAACACAGATTAGTTTTGGGGACTCTCAAGATGTATGCATAGATATATCTATCTCTCCCCTTTAAGAAAATATTCCCTGTAGTTCACCATCATCACCATGATCATCATCATCAACGCTCATAAAATCAGAATGTGTCAAATTAGTACGCTGTAATCATAAATACCAGTCAATCGCTGCCAACCCGGCTTGGCCTTATCTATTTTCACCCTCACTATTCCAATATCTGAAGCCACTTGTCCCTTTCTCAATTCTAATCACACTTGTGCCATTATCATCATCATCAGCAGCAGCATGTGCCCTGCCGCATGGCGTTGGCCATCATGGCCCTCCGCACGAATCTATCTTTTGTCGCTGCAAAGTACATCTCCCACCCTCCCAAGTAGGCCTACTGTATAAACACAACAGTAGAATCCCTACCCCCCCACCTTCACACCATAGTCAACAAACACATAAAAAACTAATAAAACACTGCCTCCCTGTGGCGTTTGCACAAGTGATGGTGGGATGTCTTTGATACCAGGAGGATTATGTCTCTCTGACCTGATTTATTAATTCATGATGGCCCACTGATTGCTGACAGGTCAGACTGATTAGATACAGGTGTGATCTCAACAGGTAAAAAAGGGGAAAAAAAGAAAGAAAGAAAAAGAAAGAAAGAGACAGACAGACAGACAGACAGGCTGACAGAGAAAGAAAGAATGAAGAAGAGAGAAAAAAGAAATGAAAGAAAGAGATAGGGAACATTCTCAGAAGAGATAAAGATTGCTGATACGTACACTTCATTAGGACCTGTATACTAATTTTGTTGATTTTGTTTTCATTTTTCGCTTGTATGTATTATGTGTGGTGTGTGTATGTTGTGTTGTGTGTGATGTGTGTGTTTGTCATTTGTTCACCTGTATGTGTGTGTGTGTTGGTGTGTGTGTGGTGTGTATGTGTGTGGTGTGTGTGCGTGTGTGTATGTGTTTGTGCTGTGTGAGGTGCTGCGCGTGTACGTGTTGATGTGTGTGTGTGTGTGAGTGTAGTGTGTGTGTGTATGTGATCGTGGTGTGTGTGCGTGTGTGTGTTGTGTGTCTGTGATGTGTGTGTTTCGTGGTGTGCAGCGCCCGAATGACTCTTCATGGAGTTAAGGGAAGAAGGAGAAGGAGGAGGAGGAGGGAGGAGGAAGAGTTGAAGAAGAAAACATCAACGACACAACACAACAACAACACAAGAAGGAAGAGGAGAAGAGGAGAAGAAGGAGAAGGAAGGAGGAGAGAAGAAGAAGAAGAAGAAGAAGAAAGACAACAACAAACAAAACAAGAAAAGAAACAAGACAAAAAACAACAAGACAAGAAGAAGAGAAGAGAGAGAGAGAAGGAGAGGAGGGGAAGGAAGAAGAAAGAACAACAACAACACAACAACAACAACAACAACAACAAAGAGGAGGAGGAGGAGGAGAAGAAGGAGAAGAAGAAGAAGAGCAACAACAACAACAACAACACAACAACACAAACAACAACAACAAAGAGGAGGAGGAGGAGAAGGAGGAGAAGAAGGAGAAGAAGAAGAAGAAGGAGAAGAAGAAGAAGAAAGAAGAAGAACAAGAAAAGAAACAAAAGAAGAACAAGAACAAAAAGAACAAGAAGAAAAGAAGAAACAAGAAGAAGAACAAGAAGAAACAAGAAGAAGAAGAAGAGAGAAGGAGGAGGAGGAGGAGGAGGAGAAGGAGGAGTTATCGGACATAACTGTGACTTGCACGATCTTCAACGTGAATATTCGATGTTCTGGTCTCCATGCGTGTACAAAGAAAGAGGGTTTAGACATCGGCAGACAACTCTGTACACATGTTGACCAGGAAATCGGAAAAAAACACCCTTTATCTGTCAAACGGGTGTGGGAGGGTACCCAGACAGGATCGAACTGAAAACCTTGCAGACTGGAAGTCTGACGTCATACCCTCAACCCCACCCCACCCCTTACTATCGAGCCCGTCAAACTCCAGACCAAAGCCCAGAATTACTTCCCCTACACCAAGTAAGACTGCATTGTTAGTCAGGCACAAAGGCTTGTGTCATGGACACCATCGACTCTGGCGATCAAAGATCTTTGACACCAGCACGCAACCGGGTGGCCGTGTGGTGCT
>JAPXFY010000013.1:35112471-35117471 GCA_030674185.1 Monoplex corrugatus
TCTCTCTCTCTCTCTCTCTCTCTCTCTCTCTTTCTCTTTCTCTCTGTCTCTGTCTCTCTCTCTCTCTCTTCCTCCCTCCCTCTCTCTCTCTATCTCTTCTCTCTCTATCTTGGTTCGAATCCTCGCTTCCAAAGTGATCGGGAGCCTCAAGGCCTTGTGTCGAATGTTAAAACCACTTAGTTATCATACATCTCCCTCCCCACCTCTCTCTCTCTCTCTCTCTCTCTCTCTCTCTCTCTCTCTGTCTCTCTCTGTCTCTCTCTCTCTCTACCTTGGTTCGAATCCGCGCCTCCAAAGTGGTCGGGAGCCTCAAGGTCTTGAGTCGAATGTCTTAACCACTTAGCTATTACACTTTTCTCTCTCTCTCTCTCTCTCTCTCTCTCTCTCTCTCTCTCTCTCTCTCTCTCTACCTTGGTTCGAACCAAAGTGGTCGGGAGCCTCAAGGCCTTGAGTCGAATGTCTTAACCACTTAGCTATTACATCTCTCTCTCTCTCTCTCTCTCTCTCTCTCTCTCTCTCTTCTCTCTCTACCTCGGTTCGAACCCGCGCCTCCAAAGTGGTCGGGAGCCTCAAGATTTTGAGTCGAATGTCTTAACCAATAGACTTCAGCTTAATGACGACAAAACAGAAGCTATCCTCATTGGCACCCGTCAGAAACTTTCTCAGCTGCCTCCTCTTTCTCTCCCATTATGTAACACATCAGTCCCAATTTCTGATTCAGCTAAAAACCTTGGTGTCTGCATTGACTCTACCCTCTCCATGAACAACTTTGTTTCTCAAACTGCCAGATCTTGCTACTATCATCTCCATCGTATAAGCCTGATCAGGAAGTATCTCTCTGTCGAAACAACTGCAAAACTCGTTCTCTCCTTCATAATGTCTCGCATTGACTATTGCAATTCACTCCTGTCTGGTCTTCCTGCCTCCACCATTCACATCCTACAGCGCATTCAAAACAATGCTGTACGCCTTGTACTCAAAAAGAAAAAAGCTGACCACATATCTCCTCTCCTGGCACAACTTCACTGGCTCCCTGTATCAAAGCGCATACAGTACAAACTAGACACCATGTGCTACAAAAGCCTCAATAACGCAGCCCCCGATTACCTGTCAAGCCTACTTGAGATCTATCTTCCCTCACGTACCCTCCGCTCTGCCTCTGATCCTCTGACTTTTCGCTTTCCACGCACTAAGCTCAATACCTATGGTCCACGAGCCTTCTCTGTTTCTGGTCCACTCTCCTGGAACAAACTTCCTCTCTCAGTCCGTCAGCAACCTACTTTTGTCTCCTTCAAGTCCGCTCTCAAAACTCATCTTTTCTCCTCCGCATAAAATCCTAACCTCACTCAACCCCCCCCCCCCCCCCCCTCTGCAGCCTGTCTCCGCTCGGAGGGAATCACATGGTTATAATATATAATTGTATATGCTATGCTCTCTATAATTTTCCATTGCTTTTATTCTTGCTTTTATTGCTTTTATTCTTTCTCCCCATTTATAGCCATGCGTGTGGTGTGTGTGTGTGTGTGTTGTGTGTGTGTGTGGTGGTTGTGTGCGTGCGTGCGTGCGTGCGTGCTTGCGTGTGTGTCTGCTTCAGCGCTTAGATTTGATTTTATCAAGATTTTGCGCTATATAAATATTGTAATTATTATTATTATTATAACCACTTAGCTATTACACTTCTCTCTCTCTCTCTCTCTCTGCTCTCTCTCTCTCCTCTCTCTCTCTCTCTCTCTCTCTCTCTCTCTCTCTCTCTCTCTACCTCGGTTCGAACCCGCGCCTCCAAAGTGGTCGGGAACCTCAAGATTTTGAGTCGAATGTCTTAACCACTTAGCTATTACACTTCTCTCTCTCTCTCTCTCTCTCTCTCTCTCTCTCTCTCTCTCTCTGTCTCTGTCTCTGTCTGTCTCTCTCTCTCTCCCTACCTTGGTTCGAACCCGCGCCTCCCAAGTGGTCGGGAGCCTCAAGATTTTGAGTCGAATGTCTTAACCACTTAGCTATTACACTTCTCTCTCTCCTCTCTCTCTCTCTCTCTCTCTCTCTCTCTGTCTCTGTCTCTCTCTGTCTGTCTCTCTCTCTCTCTCTCTCTCTCTCTCTCTCTCTCTCTCTCTCTCTCTCTCCGTCCTCTTTGCCCTTTTCTTATTATTGGTTATATCCCTGTCATTTACTAAACGATGCCCAAGCGTTTCTCGTATCAAATCACATGATGCCCAATTTGTCTAACTTTCTTTTCCGGAACTTTCTTTTCCCGAACTTTATTGCCTACGTACTATTAGCGTTCGTGTGTGTGTGTGTGTGTGTGTGTGTGTGTGTGTGTGTGTGTGTGTGTGTGTGTGTGTGTGTGTGTGTGTGTGTGTGTGTGTGTGTGTGTGTGTGTGTGTGTCCGTGGTGTGTGTGTGTGTGTGTGGAGGGTGGTAGGAGGGGGTAGGGTAAGGATGGTAAAGCAAAAAATATGCACAAAAAATCTGACATCAAGTAAAAAATGAGAATTGTCGTTGCAGATATAGATGCAAATCAAAACTAAACAATAATGAGCGAGTAAATACATCAGAATACAAAACATACAAAAGAAAGACAGAAAGACAAAAGAAAGAAAGAAAAAAGAAAGACAGAATGAAAAATGAAAGGAAGACAGACAGACAAACAGAAAGAAAGAAAGGAAGACAGACAGACATACAGAAAGAAAGAAAGAAAGAAAGAAAGAAAGAAAAAAAGAAAGAAAGAAAGGAAAGGAAGAAAGAAAGAAAGAAAGAAGAAAGAAAGAGAAGAAAGAAAGAAAGAAAGGAAGGAAGGAAGAAAGAAAGAAAGAAAGGAAGGAAGAAAGGAAGGAAGGAAGAAAGAAAGAAAAAAAGACAGAAAGAAAGAAGGAAAGAAAGAAGTAAGTAAGAATGAAAAAAAAAGGAAAAGAAAAGGTAGGGTGAATGAAAGACGGATTTGATCAAGACACTTCATGGAGATAGAACAAGGATTTGAGCGTAAGAGTATCAGAATCAAAATCAAGAAAAAAAGGTGTGTGTGGGGGGTAGAATATGCTTATTTGCTGCATGCTTTTATTGACGGTACAGATGCCTTTGATGACTTTTTTTGGCCCTCACATAGACGTATATTTTAAAACAGTGACCGCGCCAAAACAGAACATTTATACGTTACCATGATCATATACGAATCTATCCCTTGTCGCTGCAACACACCTCCCACCCTCGCTGTCCTCGCCATTCACCCTGCAAGTCCGTCCAATATTTTCTCCCTGGGTCTACCTATTGTTCTCTTTCCATCCAGCTTTCCTGTTGTGAACAGGTTACCTCTAATTCCCCTTTCCTCATAAAAATGGCCTATAAACGTCGCTTTTCTTTTCCTAATCTTCTTTATCAAGGATATTCTTGTGTCTGCCTCCATCAAGACTGTCTCGTTTGTTTTCTTTGCTGTCCCACCCTATCTGTCTTCAGCCACCCTGCAAGTCCGTCCAATATTTTCTCCCTGGGTCTATCTGGCGGTCTCTTTCCTTCCATGTTTCCTGTTGTGATAAATCAAATTCGTACAGATCTGCATTGCAGTTTTATGTCTGCCAACAATCTCCTCAATCCTTTCCAGTCAGCCTACCGCCAGTGCCATAGCACTGAAACTGCCCTACTACACATTCTCAACAATCTCCTCCTTGCAACTGATACTGGCAAAGTCTCTCTCCTCACACTCCTTGATCTGTCTGCAGCCTTCGATACCATTGACCATGGTATTCTCCTTTCTAGACTTCATCATACTTTTGGCATCTCTGATATTGCTCTCTCCTTTTTCACTTCGTATTTATCAAACAGAAAACAAACTGTTCTCATCAATGGCACTTACTCTCAACCTGCATACCTGACCTGTGGTGTTCCACAAGGATCTGTCCTTGGCCCTGTTCTTTTCACTCTTTATACCTCCCCCCTGTCCACCATCATCAACTCCCACTCTATAAAAACCCACTTCTATGCTGATGACACCCAACTTCAGAACAGTGACACTCACCTGATAATATACAGCGCCTGTTGACTCGCACCACTGAGTGTTACTCGGACATTAAGAACTGGATGACACACAATAGACTTCAGCTTAATGACGACAAGACAGAAGCTATCCTCATTGGCACCCGTCAGAAACTTTCCCAGCTGCCTCCTCTTTCTCTCCCATTATGTAACACATCAGTCCCAATTTCTGATTCAGCTAAAAACCTTGGTGTCTGCATTGACTCTACCCTCTCCATGAACAACTTTGTTTCTCAAACTGCCAGATCTTGCTACTATCATCTCCATCGTATAAGCCTGATCAGGAAGTATCTCTCTGTCGAAACAACTGCAAAACTCGTTCTCTCCTTCATAATGTCTCGCATTGACTATTGCAATTCACTCCTGTCTGGTCTTCCTGCCTCCACCATTCACATCCTACAGCGCATTCAAAACAATGCTGTACGCCTTGTACTCAAAAAGAAAAAAGCTGACCACATATCTCCTCTCCTGGCACAACTTCACTGGCTCCCTGTATCAAAGCGCATACAGTACAAACTAGACACCATGTGCTACAAAAGCCTCAATAACGCAGCCCCCGATTACCTGTCAAGCCTACTTGAGATCTATGTTCCCTCACGTACCCTCCGCTCTGCCTCCGATCCTCTGACTTTTCGCTTTCCACGCACTAAGCTCAATACCTATGGTCCACGAGCCTTCTCTGTTTCTGGTCCACTCTCCTGGAACAAACTTCCTCTCTCGTCCGTCAGCAACCTACTTTTGCCTCCTTCAAGTCCGCTCTCAAAACTCACCTTTTCTCCTCTGCATAAAATCCTAACCTCACTCAACCCCCCTCTGCAGCCTGTCTCCGCTCGGAGGGGAATCACTTTGTTTTAATATATAATTGTATATGATGTGCTCTCTGTGGTTTTCCATTGGTTTTATTCTTGCTTTTATTGCTTTTGTTCTTTTCTCCCCATTTGTGGCCGTGCGGTGTGTGTGTGTGTGTGTGTGTGTGTGTGT
>JAPXFY010000013.1:35119971-35124971 GCA_030674185.1 Monoplex corrugatus
ATACAGGAAGATAAAAAAAATCACATCAGGAATAGGTGCAATGAAGGTAAGGAAGTTTGGCTGAAAACAAAATGCAAAGAAATAGAAGACCAACACAACATGGATCCTCAGGGTATGTACAAACGAATTGAAGAAATTGTTCACAGGAAAAACACATGCACATCAACTGGTGATCAAAATCGAAAGATGGCACGCTTCTCATGGAAAAAGACAAAATATTAGACAGATGGGGAGAGTACATTAAAGACCTTTTAAAAGATGACAGAAACGAAGAACACATTATAAGAAAGAACTTTGAAGGACCACCCATAATGAAAGCTGAAGTTGGAGCAGCACTGAAAAAGATGAAACCAGGAAATGCCCCCCAGGATCAGACAACATTACTACAGAGATGATTGAAGCCCTGGAAAAATTTGGTATTGAAAAAACAACAGTCCTCCTAAATGAAATTTACGACATTGGAAAAATCCCTAAAGATATGTCAAAATCAATTTTCATTGCACTTCCAAGGAAGACAGGGGCTATAGAATGTGAACTCCATCGCACAGTCAGTTTGATGAGTCATGTAACAAAAATCCTATTTAGAATAATCATGATGAGGACAAGGAATAGAATCAAAAGAGAAATAGCAGATGAGCAGTGTGGATTTGTGGAAGGGAAAGGAACTATTAATGTCATATACACCCTAAGAACTATCATAGAGAGGTCAATCAAGATGAATAAGGATTTATATTTATGCTTTGTTGATTATACCAAGGCTTTCGATCGGGTAAGACATGAAGAACTGATCAGCCAACTAGAAAGACTCAATATTGATGGAAAAGATCTACAAATAATCACAAATATGTATTGGGAACACACAGCTGCAATGAGAATAGAAAACGATATAAGCTCTTTCCAAAACATCAAAAGGGTTGTGTTTTGTCACCAAATCTGTTTTCTCTTTACAGCGAAAACATCATGAGAAACGTAGAGGAAGACCCTGGATTAAAGGTTGGAGGAAAGATGATAACATTCGATACACAGATGACACCGTGCTAATTGCAGAAAGTGAAAAGGTCTTACAAAACCTTGTGAATATACTAGAAATAGAAAGCAAAGGTAAGGCTTGGAACTAAACAGCAGAAAGACTGAAGTCGTGGTAATCAGTAAAAAAAAACCCATGAAATCCCCTCATGCAAAATAACAGCAAATGGCACAACCTTGAGACAGGTTGATAAGTTTAAATACCTGGGAACGATCATTTCACCAGACGGCAGGTGCACAGCAGAAATAGCCGGCAGAATCGGCCAAGCCAAAACAGCATTCAAGAAGATGACAAGCATTCTTACCAACAAATGCCTATCAATTAACATCAGGAAGAGAGTTCTTGAATGTTATATGGAACCAATACTGTTGTATGGTTGTGAGGCATGGACAGTCAACAAGCAAAGCCAGAACAAAATTGAGACAGCCGAGATGTGGTTTCCAAGAAGAATGTTGAGAGTTCCATGGACAGCAAAGAAAACAAACGAGACAGTCTTGATGGAGGCAGACACAAGTAGATCATTCATAAAGAAGATTAGGAAAAGACAGGCATCATGTATAGGCCTTTTTATGAGGAAAGGGAATTGGAGCACCTGGTCACAACGGGAAAGTTGGAGGGAATGAGAGCACCAGGTAGACCCAGGAAGAAGATACTAGACGGACTTGCAGAGTGGCTGAAGACAAGGAGGGTGAAAGAGATGCTTGAGGCAACAAGAGATAGAGACAGATGGAAGTCCATGATCGCCAACGCCATGCGGCCAGGCACCTGATGATGATGATGATGTGGGGACTGAAACATCTGACATGGTCATCTACCTGCATAGATGCTAAAATGTCCATGGGTAAAAACTGCTTATCTTGTTTTTCCAATCAGGAAGCTTCCTTTGTGTTTCCGTCCTGGTAAATTACAGTCCTGTGGGATGTATCTTCGTTGTTCTCTCTCTTTATCTCAATCAGTCTCTCTTGTGTGTGTGTGTGTGTGTGTGTGTGTGTGTGTGTGTGTGTGTGTGTGTGTGTGTGTGTGTGTGTGTGTGTGTGTGTGTGTGTGCGCACATATGTGTGTGCCCTGTATCTGTTTGATTGCCCGTCTGTCTGTCTGTCTGACGAAGACATAGACACTAACATGCAAACACGTAGAGACACACATGCAAAAATCAATGTACACAATCACTCTCTTTCTCTCTCTCTCTCCCTCTCTCTCTCTCTTCCTCTCTCTCATCTCTCTCACATACACACATACACACACACACCACACACACACACACACACACACACACACACACACACACACACAACTCACACGCATATGCCTTATGTCTGTCTATCTCTCTTTTTTCTCTCTCACTCTCTCCGTCTGTCTGTCCTCTCTTCTCTCTCTGTCTCTCTCTCCCTCTCTCTCTCTCTCTGTCTATCTGTCTCTCTCTCTCTCTGTCTCTTCTCTCTCCCTCTCTCACTCTCTCATTATGTCTGTCTCTGTCTGTCTGTCTGTCTGTCTGTCACACACACACACACACACACACACACAATAGAGAGGGGAGAGAGAGAGAGAGAGAGAGAGAGAGAGAGAGAGAGAGAGAGAGAGAGAGGAGAGAGAGAGAGAGAGAGGAGAGAGAGAGAGAGAGAGAGAGAGAGAGAGAAGCACACAACATGGGCAATAAAAGCATCCCTCAAGCACATCAAATGTCAGATTCGTGCGCAAGAGATACAGTAGCAACACGAAGCAAGGAACCCTCCGGGCTTGATAATATTATTATCTTTTCTACATTTTATTGTGTGTGTGTGTGTTTTGGCTTTATTTTTTTCGTGTTTTTTTTTTTTTTTTTGCTTTAATTTTTCATTATTGGCTCTGGGTTAGGATGCTTGTAAGTGTGCGCGTTTCCAGAAAAGGCAGGAAAACTCAAGTGTACGTCGATACATACAGACACACACACAGAACGCATATACGCACGTCCGCGCGCACACATACACACGCAAGGACACACGTACTCACACAGATATAGTCATACAGACACGCACACACGTTCACTCCACACACACAAGTATTCCTTTGCTCGTTCGTTTTCTTCCCTTTTATTTTTTTATTTTATTTTATTTTATTTATTTTTTTTTTTGTTTTCTTTTATTTTCTTTTATTTTATTTCATTTTATTTTATATTATTTTGTTTTGTTTTATTTTATTTTATTTTATTTATTTTATTATTTTTTTGTTTGTTTGTTTTGTTTTGCCAGTTTGGTTTCCTAGATAACTTTTATTCTAATTCGGATTTACAAACACACACGCAAGCATGCACACACACACACACACACACACACACACACACACACACACACACACACTCCTCTCTCTCTCTCTCTCTCTCTTTCTCCCTCACACACACACACACACACACATGCATATACACACGCATGCTCGCACACACACTCACATGCACGCACACATATACACACACTCACTCTCTCTGTCTCTGTCTCCCTATGTATCTTCTCTGTTTCTCTCTGTCTCCTGTCTCTCCCTCTCTCTCTCTCCACACACACACACACAGCACAACACAACACAACACAACACAACACAACACAACACAACACAACACAACACAACACAACACAACACAACACAACACACACACACACACACACACACACACACACACACACACACACACACACACACACACACACACACCACACACAAACGGAAGAAAGGCCACTATCGTGTTGTAGAGATACACTGGAAGCCAGTTCATCAAGTTCCCACAAGGTGACATTAGCATTACATGTAATTCTAAATGGAAAACTCCCATCTTTCAGACGTTCATGCTGGCTTGCATTAGTTCCAACCCTGTGAATCCCACGCCCTGTCTACCAGCATCCTGCTTTGCCAACCATGCTAGCAAAGCAGAACCTTAATCCTTCGATACCCTCACTCTATCCATAAGCTTCCTGCAAAAAAGTTGATGGACAAGGTGGGGGAATCACAGGGTTAAGTTTTTGCAACTGGTAGATAGGGTGCAGGAGTCAAAGGGTTAATTCTCCCTCTCTCCCACTGTCATCTCACTCCTGCTCGCAAGTTTGCACCCACCCATGTTTACATACAGACAGGCTCGTTTACATGCAGAAATACGAGTGCGCGCGCGAGCACACACACACACACAAAACAAAACAAACACAGGTACGCATACATGTACATTAATACATGATACATACACACTTACGAATAAACACACACATACACGGACACACATACACACGCACACTCCCACCCACTAACACACACACACACACACACACATTCACACACACACACACACACACACACACACACACACAAACATACATACATGCCATGAACTGAACTGAACTGAACGCACTGATATTAAGATACACTCAAACCTAAGAGAGAGAGAGAGAGAGAGAGAGAGAGAGAGAGAGAGAGAGAGAGAGAGAGAGAGGGGAGGAGAGGAGAGGAGAGAGAGAAGAGAGAGAAGAGGGAAAGAAAAGAAGAAAACAGACGAAGAGGGGAGAGAGAGAGACAGACAGAGACAGAGACAGAGACAGACAGACAGACAGAAGGAGAGAAAGAGAGAGAGAATGAGAGAGAGAGAGAAGGAGAGAGAGGGAGGAGGGAGGGAGAGAGAGAGAGAGAGAGAGAGAGAGAGAGAGAGAGAGAGAGAATTTCCAAGGGAGAGTGCCGGACAAAACACCACAAATCAGATGGCTGTCTTTCACTGGTTGTGGACACCAACGAAGGCCGCTAAACACAGAAACACCGACTTTTTCAACCTACAGGTTCCTAGGACAGAAGTCTATCCACGACACAATTTTGTTAAGATAATCTGAACAACTTTACCTTAGCTAGCTAACCAGTCTTGAGTGCACACCAAGACGACTTACGATCAAGTGACAAAACAATATCATCATCATCATCATGTGCCTTGCCGCATGGCGTTGGCGATCATGGCCTTCCATACGCATCT
>JAPXFY010000013.1:35132471-35134971 GCA_030674185.1 Monoplex corrugatus
AACAGAGAGACAGACAAACGTACCGAAAAACAGAGATTGACAGAAGATACTAAACATTAAAGAAAAGATAACGAAGGGGAAAAGGAAGAGAAAGAAGAAGATAAACTCACAGAATATCCAAAGCCTTCTGTACTGCGCGCGAAAGCCAAATAAGCTTGAGCGGCAGGCAAGGAGAAAGATAGCTGTTTTTGGCCGCAAAGAAAGATCGTTTGATGGACAGGGCAAAAGGCAAAATAAAGTCTTTCGCGTAAGCAGAATCGTTCATTTAACGTTTTGACTCCTAAGTAACATAACTTAGCGCTTAGATTTGATTTTATCAAGATTTTGCGCTATATAAATATTGTAATTATTATTATTATTATTATTATTATTATTATAACTTTTGAGAGTCACGGAGTTATCTCCCATGTAGAATTTCTCAAACCCAACACATGGGAGAAAACTCCGTGACTCTCAAGAGTTATGTTACTTAGTTGATATTTAAAATTCTCCCTGCTTTCCTCTTATTTTCTTTGGTATTTTTTTTACTCCTACAATCTATCCAACAACTGCAAAAAAAACAAACCCACTTAAACCTTTGATTCCCTCACCCTGTTCATCAGCTTCCTGCAGGAAGCTGGTGGATTGGGTGAGAGAATCAAAGAGTTAAGTTTTTGCTTTACGAACGTGGTTGGCAAAGCAGGATGCTGGTGGATAGGGTGAGAGATCAAAGGGTTAAGTTTTTGCCTTGCTAACGTGGTTGGCAACGCAGGATGCTGGTGGATAGGGTGAGAGATCAAAGGATTAAGTTTTTGCCTTGCTAACGTGGTTGGCAACGCAGGATACCGGTGGACAGGGCGCGGGAGTCCAAGGGTTAAAGCGACAGCACGTTTATGAATAAAGCTGCAGCGTTCTGCCACTTTCGCAGCGTTTGCTATAGGAAACGGTATGTTTTTCTATGGCAATTAAACGCCACAAGACTGCAACGCGTTTAAGTCCCAGTTGCATAGTTCTGTGATTTGTTTGTTTGTTCGTTCGTTTGTTTGTTTGTTTGTTGTTGTTTTTTTCATTTATTTTGTGTGTGTGTGTGTGTGTGTGTGTGTGTGTGTGTGTGTGTGTGTGTGTGTGTGTGTGTGTTAGTGTGTGTGTGTGTGCGTATGTGTGTGTGTGAGTGTGGTGTGTGTGTGAGTGTGTGTGTGTGTGTGTGTGTGTGTGTGTGTGTGTGTGTGTGTGTCTGTGTCTGTGTGTCTGTGTGTCTGTGTGTTTCGCATTTGTGGTAAGAACCTGTACATTTCGCTGTGAAAAAAATGAAACACTACAGAACAATAAGCCTTTCTTGTTTAGTTAACCGGCTGATTGGTTGATAAATTGATTGGTTGGATGGTTGTTTTCTGTCGTTTGTTTTCAGAAATCGTAGGTACTATACTGGCAGTTGAAACGCCATAGAACAAGGAGCAAGGGTTTTTTTTCAGTTGCAAGACTCTCAGACTTAAGAAAAAAAACAACTTCCTGTTACTTTCGCATTTGAAACATTGTCAAAATAGCAATGAGTTTGTTAACCATAATGTTTCCCGACTTTTGCGGAATTTGCTGTTGCGAACTATAAGTTTTAATGTCTTAGTTAAAACGCCACAGAACAACAGCTCATTTCTTGGTTCAACGTTCTGTGTGATCTTTGCAGCGTTTTCTGTAGGAAACCTTACGTTTTACTCTTGCAATCGATGCTTCACAGAAGAGATGGAGAGAGAGAGAGAGAGAGAGAGAGAGAGAGAGAGAGAGACAGACAGACAGACAGACAAACAGACAGACAGGCAGAGACAGAGAGAGACAGAGAAAGAGAGGGAGACAAACAGACAGACAGACAGACAAACAGGCGAACTTGACCGAAGGAGAGCAGGTCTTGTTCCAATGAAACAGTATCCATGACATGATCTAAACTCAGTTATTAACACATACTTTAGGAGAGCATCGATAATTGTTTCACGTTAACAGCCTGTGTAGACAGGAAGCATCGATCGTAGTTTTTTTGCCCCTTAAAGGAACAAAACTGGCTAAAATTGTCCCTACATTAAGCTGGGAATTATCTCCCATGTTTGCTTACTTCCGGCCGTCAAGGTCTGGATCAAGTTCTGGATGCTGTCAGAACAACGTTTCAGACGATTTGAAAAAAAAAAAAAAAAAAAAAAACCATCGTGGTCTCACACGTGAAGAAAACATGCGACTGCTCAACCTTGTTTCTGAGGCAGAAAATGATTCAGAAGGGGACGAAACATACATACATGTAATACATTGACAGGTATAATAAGTCACTAAGTAATTGTATTGACTATAACTATGGAAGCCATATAATCACATACACTGTAACAATACTTCAGTGTACAGATTTTATTTTGACAGATTCAAATTGCACAATCATTTCATCATGGGTGTAAAGTTTCTTGTAATTCTTTCAATAATGAGAGATACTGTATAACAAAACTGACAAGTACTCTTTCGTCCCAAAATTTTCTGAAGGCAACTT
>JAPXFY010000013.1:35142471-35144971 GCA_030674185.1 Monoplex corrugatus
CATGTCGCTAGGACACACATACAAACACCCAAACACGCACACACACGCGTGCGGGCGCGCACGCACGCATACATACACAACATGCACACATACACACATAGAAACACACACACACACACACACACACACACACACACACACACACACACACACACACACACACACACACACACACACACACACATACACACGCAAACACACATAAACACTACTCTCAGTTTGCTCATATCCATCCATCCCTCCCTCTGTTCAAACATTCTCTCTGTCTGTCTGTCTGTCTGGCTGTCTCTCTGTTTCTCTGTCTCTGTATGTCTCTTTCTCTGTCTGTCTTTCTGCCTCTCTTTTTCTCTCTCTCTTTTCTTTCTCCTTCCCTTCCTACCCCTCTCTCTTTCCATCTCTCTCTCTCTCTCTTTGTCTCTGTCTGTCTGTGTCCGTCTCTCTCTCTCTCTCTCTCACTCACTCCTCCTCTCTGTCCATCTCTCTCTCTCTGTCTCTGTCTGTCCATCTGTCTGTTTGTCTGTCTGTCTCTCACTCCCCTTCTCTGTCCATCTCTCAGTCTCTGTCTCTGTCTGTCTGTCTGTCTGTCTCTGTCTGTCTGTCTGTCTGCCTCTCTCTCTCTCTCTCTCTCTCTCTCTCTCTCTTTCTCTCTTTCTCTCTTTTCAAACCGCCACTCATTTTCCCCACACTGATGGAACTTGAGGTCTTGCTACTCTGTGCAAACACCAACACAAGTGGCGTGTTTGTCATGGAAGGTCGCAGAAGGACAGAGAGCGAAAGGAATCTGCCAATCGATGCCATGTTCAGGTAGACATTTACCTGTAGTCCTACTGCTCTGATGCCATTGTCCGTGATGTCTGTCTGTCACAACACTATGTCCCTAGAATCCTCTCTGTGTGTCTGTGTGTCTGTCTGTTTGTCTGTCTGTCTCTGTCTGTCTGTCTGTCTGTCTGTCTGTCTCTCTCTCTCTCTCTCTTTCTCTCTCAATATTCCTAATATTCTTTTTTTTTTCTTTTTTGAAAGAAAGGGCTGTTGTTACTGACCAGAAATGGCTGTATTTTGTGTGTGTGTGTGTGTGTGTGTGTGTGTGTGTGTGTGTGTGTGTGTGTGTGTGTGTGTGTGTGTGTGTGTGTGTGTTGTGTGTGTCTCTCTCTCTCTCTCTCTCTCTCTCTCTCTCTCTCTCTCTCTCTCTCTCTTCTCTCTCTCCTCTCTCTCCTTTTTTCCCAATATTATTGATATTCTTCTTTTTTGAAAGAAAAAGGTTGTTGTTATTGATTACACATGGCTGTATGTATGTGTGTGTGTGTTTGTGTGTGTGTATGTGTATGTCTGCCTGTCTGTCTGTCTGTCTGTCTCTCTCTCTCTCTGTCTATCTCTCTCTGTCTCTGCCTCTGTGTGTGTGTGTGTGTGTGTGTGTGTGTGTGTGTGTGTGTGTGTGTGTGTGTGTGTGTGTTTGTCTCTGTGTGTGTGAGTCTGTGTGTGTGTCTCTGTGTGTGTGTGTCTTGTGTGTGTGTGTGTGTGTGTGTGTGTGTGTGTGTGTGTGTGTGTGTGTGTGTGTCTGTGTGTGTGTGTGTGTGTGTGTCTCTCTCTCTCTCTCTCTCTCTCTCTTTCTCTCTCTCCTCTCTCTCCTTTTTTCCCAATATTATTGATATTCTTCTTTTTTGAAAGAAAAAGGTTGTTGTTATTGATTACACATGGCTGTATGTATGTGTGTGTGTGTGTTTGTGTGTGTGTATGTGTATGTCTGCCTGTCTGTCTGTCTGTCTGTCTCTCTCTCTCTCTGTCTATCTCTCTCTGTCTCTGCCTCTGTGTGTTGTGTGTGTGTGTGTGTGTGTGTGTGTGTGTGTGTTGTCTCTGTGTGTGTGTGTCTGTGTGTGTGTCTCTGTGGTGTGTGTCTGTGTGTGTGTGTGTGTGTGTGTGTGTGTGTGTGTGTGTGTGTGTGTGTGTGTGTGAGCCCTTCTATGTGTATGCACGCATGTATGACTCTAAAATAAGTGCTCGCAAGATTTACTTAACTGTTTCTGGATGCATCTTCAGAAATGGCAGATCAAATATACAGAACGATCGAGAATTGCCTAATGTGTACGTTTGGTTTCAGCGCAAAGTTTAAAATTATACAGACCAAGAAAGTGCATATAATCAACATTTCTTTTAGGGTGCGTGGTGTGTGAACAGCTTCTTCTCGGAAAACCTCTGATAATGTGTACATTCTGTTTCCTTCTTGTGAGAACCTACCATTCTCCTCGATGCACATCACGTTTAATGTCATCTAATGCTTCTTCAGAAGCCACAAAAGCCTTGTGAAGTAGTACACAGTCCGGATTTCTAGGAAAGTGTTAGGGTGGGTTTTCATCTTGAGTCTTTTTCTGTTTCGTTTATGATAGATTTATCATTTTGAGCCTTTTCTTGTTTCGTTTATGATAGATTTATCATTTGAGCCTTTTTCTTGTTTCGTTTATGATAGATTTATCATTTTGAGCCTTTTTCTTGTTTCGTTTATGAT
>JAPXFY010000013.1:35152471-35164971 GCA_030674185.1 Monoplex corrugatus
TAAACTGTGTGGTCTGGTTCGATTTTGTTGTGGTTGTGGTTGTAGTTGTTGTTGTTGTTCGGTATTTGTGTATGGTATTGCTCTTGTTGCTGTATCTGTTCGTTGTTGTTGTGTGTATGTGTGTGTGTATATGCTCTCTCTCTCTCCTCTCTCTCTCTCTCTCTCTGTCTCTGTTTTCTTCTCTCTCTCTCTCCTCTCTCTCTCTCTCTCTCTCATCCTCTCTCTCTCTTCTCTCTGTATGTGTGTCTGTGTGCGTGTGTGTGTTGTTGTATTTGGGTTGTTGTTTCTTGGTTGGTGTTGCTGCTGCAGCTGGTGTTGCTGTGGTTGCTGTTGCTGTTGTTATTGTTGTTGTTCTTGTTGATATTGCTGAAATTGTTGTTATTGTTGTTGTTGCTTGCTTGCTTGCTTGCTTGCTTGCATGCTGCCCCGTCTTCTACACCACCCCTGAGTCACCCCATCACCCCTCCGCACAAATGATCTAATTTCAAGTCATCAATAAATCTCCAAATCCTTCGAAACGGAGATCATCACCATGACCTCAGCGCATGAGACAACTACATAGCCTGGGACAGTCTCTGTTTTTGTCCGCAATGCTTTGTTGATGGCAATGAGGATGATCGTGAGTAATGATGCTATGGAGTTCCATGTACGATTGAGAACGCGTGATGGGGATTTACATACGTACATGTATATACACACACATACATACACACATATACATACAAACACATATACATATACATATACATACACGCATATACATACACACAACGCTCTCTCTCTCTCTCTCTCCCTCTCTCTCTCTCTCCCTCTCTCCATCTCTCCCTCTCCTTCTCTTCCTCTCTCTCCCTCTCTCTCTCCCCTCTCTCTCTCTCTCCATCTCTCCCTCTCCTTCTCTCCCTCCTCTCTCTCTCTCTCTCCCTCTCTCTCTGTCTGTGCGTTTGTGTGTGTGTGTGCATGCCTCTTTCTCTCTGCCCCTCTCTCTATGTCCCTCTCTCCCCTTGACTCCCGCACTCTCTCTATGCCTCTCTCTCTCTCTCTCCTCTCCTCTCTCCCTCTCTCTCTCTCTCTCTCTCTTTCTCTCTCTTTCGCTTTCCCTTTTTTCAGCGCCCAAAACAACCCGCTTATCAGCTCTGTTACAGACAATCTTCCTTGTCAAAGAAGTAATACACAGCTGAGTTACACACAAGCCATAACCTCTTCTCCTTATCTCGGCTTTTATTGAGTTAGTCCCATAATTACGATAACTGCAAAACTGCGTGGGCTTTGCACTTATTGACATAAAATGAGTGAAAAAAAGGTAAATAAAAAAAAAAAAAACGAATAAAACTTGCCGGTGCATAGCGTTTTACACAGGCTCAGTAGGTCTGGCAGATAATGTCCGGTAAATCTGGATGAAGCACTTGCGGATTTTGTCCGGATTTGTTGAATTCCGGTTGAAAGTATTCCCAAACAAAAGTGTTCATCCAGTTAACATGCACTTATTGACATGAAGCATATCTTGGAAATTTTAGCCGATAAGACAAACATAAACACATGATTTAAAGTATACACACACAGATACACACATACATACATACATGTACATATATACACACACACATAAGCCCAGGCTTACATCCGTCCATTCATCCACAAACACTCTGCACCTACGACCTGGAGAGGACACTCCAGCCTCGCTACTAACACTAGTGTCGGCACAACACGGGAAGCAACAGATACCGGTGATAAGTCATTGCTCACTGCGTAGAGCTGACGCCAGGGTTGCTTTTGACGGTGGGAGAGACCTTCGTGTCTTACTGGACAGTTACCGCCCACCTAAGCTGGGCAGCCCCCAGCCAGTTAGGTGCTGTCCCGCCACAACCTGCCTTCTTCATTGGGTGCATGAAGATTAGGGAAAATCTGACAAGCAGGTCGTTAATTACCGCACCAAACAAAAAGAAAAATTCAAATTCAAGAAACGGATCAGGAAAAGGATCAGCAGTGAAACTGGGCTGTTGGAATGTCCGAACAATGATGCCTGGGCTCTTCCAAGATCTGCAAGACATCAGCGACGCCAGAAAAAACCGCCGTCATAAACAGCGAACTAAAGAGGCTCAATGTGGACATTGCCACTCTGCAGGAAACACGGCTGGCTGACTCAGGAACACTAAAGGAAAGGGACTACACCTTCTTCTGGCAAGGAAAGAGTTATGATGCCCCAGAGACACGGAGTAGGCTTTGCAGTAAGGAACAGCCTGCTCAACATGATTGAACCAGGCAGCGGCGGTTCAGAACGACTCTTGACTCTCCGCCTAACACCACCGAAGGCTATGTCACTCTCATCAGCGTTTATGCCCCAACTCTGTCCGCCTCTCCAGACACCAAGGATGAGTTCTACGAAAATCTTGCATCAACCATAAGGAACATCCCCAGGACAGAACAACTTGTTCTCCTGGGCGACTTCAACGCCAGAGTGGGTGCAGACAATGACTCATGGCCCTTCTGCCTCGGTTCCTTTGGAGTGGGGAAAATGAATGAGAATGGACAGCGACTGCTTGAGTTTTGCGCCTGCCATGAACTGTGCATCGCCAACTCCTTCTTCAAGACGAAGCCTCAGCACAAAGTCTCCTGGAGGCATCCCCGCTCAAAACATTGGCACCAACTGGATTTGATCCTAGTAAGACTGCCGCTATCAAAAACGTTCTCCACACTCGCTCTTATCACAGTGCAGACTGCGACACAGACCACTCTCTGGTATGTTGCAAGATCAGGCTACAACCAAAGAAGTTCCACTGCTCAAAGAAACAAGGGAACCCACGCATTGACGTCAGCAAGATGTCTCAGCCAGATCTTGTAGAACAGTTCGGGCAGAGGCCATCTTCAGAGAGTCTGCACTGAGAGACACCATGCACCCATTGCTATGGCCACCTTTGGGAAGAAAACTGTGAAGTCCCACGACTGGTTTGAGGCCAAATCATCAGAGATGACTCCCACTGTTGAGGCCAAGCGTGCCGCACTCACCAAGTATAAGCGGTCACCCAGTGAGAAGAACCTGCAAATCCTCAGGGCTGCCAGAAGTAAGGTTCAGCTTAACGCCAGGCGCTGCGCAAACGAGTACTGGACAGAGCTCAGCGAAGAGTGAGTGCTGCGAAAGAGGCAACATCGAGGAATGTATGGTGGCATCAAGAAGGCACTGGGACCAACACAGAGCAAGATCGCCCCCTCAAATCCTTCCACTGGGGAAGTAATCAGCAATCCTAGCCAACAGATGGAAAGATGGGCGGAACACTACTCCGACCTCTATTCCACACAGAACGTGGTGTCCCCCTTAGCCCTCGATGCCATCAAGTGCATGCCGGTAATGGAAGAACTTGACGCAGAGCCAACTGCGGACGAACTCAGCAAGGCCATTGATAGCCTGGCATCAGGGAAGGCACCTGGCAACGACGGAATTCCCCGGACCTCATCAAGCACTGCAAGACTTCTCTTCTGCACCCTTTGCACGCAGTTCTCTGTCAGTGTTGGAATGAGGGAGCTGTACCACAGGACATGAGGGACGTCAAGATCGTCACCCTGTACAAAAACAAGGGCGAAAGGAGCGACTGCAACAACTACAGAGGTATCTCGCTCCTCAGCATTGTTGGCAAAGTCTACGCTCGGGTCCTCCTAATCCGCCTGCAGAAACTGGCTGAACGCGTCTACCCGGAATCGCAGTGTGGTTTTCGAGCAGAGAGATCACGGTAGACATGGTCTTCTCCCTTCGCCAAATCCAGGAGAAGTGCAGAGAGCAGCGGATGCCCCTGTATGTGGCATTCATTGACCTCACCAAGGCCTTTGACCTAGTCAGCAGAGATGGCCTTTTCAGGGCTCTCCGAAAAATCGGCTGCCCCCCTAAACTGCACAGCTTAATTGAGTCCTTCCACTCAAACATGAAAGGGACGGTGCAGTTCAACGGAAATCTCTCCAAGCCCTTCGACGTACGCAGCGGTGTGAAACAAGGCTGCGTCATGGCCCCAACCCTCTTTGGAATCTTCTTCGCTCTCTTCCTGAAGCATGCGTTCAGCACAGCGCAAGAAGGGATCCACCTGCGGACCAGATCAGATGACAGGCTCTTCAACCTCGCCCACCTCAGAGCAAGGACAAAGGTCCGTGAAGCCCTCATCAGAGACATGCTATTTGCCGACGATGCCGCAATTGTGACCCATACTCAGCGGGACTTGCAGTCACTAATGGACCGCTTCTCCCAAGCCTGCAAAGATTTTGGTCTGACCATCAGTCTTAAGAAGACAAACGTCCTGGGCCAAGACACGCCATCTCCACCAGCCATCACCATTGATGACTACGAGCTTGAAGCCATCCATCAATTCACATATCTTGGGTCCACCATCACCGATAACCTCTCTCTTGACACAGAGGTCGACAAGAGGATCGGGAAGGCAGCCACAACACTAGCTCGCCTCACACAAAGGGTGTGGACAAATCCCAAGCTGACCACAAAGACAAAGATGGCTGTATACAACGCCTGTGTCCTCAGCACCTTGCTGTATGGCAGCGAGGCGTGGACCACGCATGCTCATCAGGAGAAAAGGCTCAATACCTTCCACCTGAAAAGCCTACGGCGCATACTTGGCATTTCCTGGCAAGACAAGGTGACCAACACCGAAGTCCTAACATGCGCTGGCCTCCCAACCATGCATACCATGCTGAGACAGCGTCGGCTGCGCTGGTTGGGCCACGTTCGCCGCATGGAAGATGGTCGGATCCAAAAAGACATCCTTTATGGTGAGCTTGCCACAGGGCAGAGTAACATTGGCCGCCCACAGCTGAGATACAAAGACGTTTGCAAGCGTGACATGAAGGCGCTTGAGATCAACACTGAGTCCTGGGAGGACCTCGCAGACGACCGCAACTGCTGGAGAACTACTCTCAAGAAACAGCTGCGGATTGGTGAGGACAAACTGTCAGCTGCTGCAGCAGAAAAGCGAGTTCGCAGAAAAGGGATGACAGCCAACAGACCAGCATCAGCATACACATGCGACCGCTGCGACAGAGACTGCCTCTCTCGCATTGGTCTCTACAGTCACAGGCGACGCTGTTTGGACCAAGCAGACAGCCCATCTAGACATTAGAACGGATGTACTTTGTACATGGTCAGTCATCACCGAGGGAGGCCTACTACTACTATATATACATAGATATAGATAGATAGAGAGAGAGATAGACAGATAGACAGATAGATAGATAGATAGATAGATATATAGATAGATAGATAGAGAAATGTATATAATTATATATACACATATATGTATATATATATATATATATATATATATACATATATATAGTATATCTATATACATATGTATATGTATACACACACACACACACAATATATATATATATATAAAGATATATATAGAGAGAGATAGATAGATAGATAGACAGACAGATAGATAGATAGATAGACAGACAGACAGACAGATAGATAGATAGATATGTGTGTGTGCCTGTGTGTGTGTGTGTGCGTGTGTGGTGTGTGTGTGTGTGTGTGTGTGTGTGTGTGTGTGTGTGTGTGTGTGTGTGTGTGTGTGTGTGTGTGTGTGTGTGTGTGTGTGTGTGTAGGTAGATGGTTAGATAGATAGATAGACAGAAGGCGTATATAATGTGAATAAAACAACGGGTATGCATGCATCACACACACACACACAAAAAAAAAAGTTCGTGATGTTTAGAGAATCGAAAAGGAAGTAACGAGTAATCAAATACATAGAAGAATAAAAATGCATGAAAGAATAAATATATAAATAGATAAACAAATAAATATATAAATGATTAAAAAAAATCACAAAATAAAGAGAGAGAGAGAGAGAGAGAGAAGAGAGAGAGAGAGAGAGAGAGAGAGAGAGAGAGAGAGTAAAAATGAAAACGAGAAAGACACAATATCCGAATTTTAACCCTTCAACACCCTCACGCTATACATCGCCTGTAAAAAATTAACATTTAACTCTTTCTCCTTTCCGTTAGCTTCCAAAAGAAGATAAAGTGATAAATCGAATGGCTGTTTCTGATTTGCGACTATGGCTAACAATTCAAGAAACTGGCGGGAAAGGTGAGGGAATGAAAGGGTTAAGTAAACAATCAGTATATAATAAAGTTTACAGAAGATATCAGAGGATGGACCGGCTAACATACACTCACTGAAATACAAAATTCCAATTTCGAGCAATCGTTTTACAGTCATGGCATACAGTGCACACTACGAATAATACATTGCAATTGAAGCCAATCGGTGTGCACTCACTCCTATACGTCATTGAGATTGAACCAATCAGTTTTATACCCGCTATCTTACGGCACTGATTCTGAAACAAACAGTTAGCATTACGAAGCGTATGTCACCAAGTTTGAACCAATCAGTGCGAAGATTAGTAGACACACGACGCCATTGGGTTTCTGCTATTCAGAATAATTGCACTTACATATAACATCGTTCGAGTTTGAAGCAGTATTTTTTTTTTTTTTTTCTAATTCATTTAATTTATTATCATTCGCGTGTCCATTTATTTATTTGTTTATTTTACGTATTTATTTATGTAATCGTTTATTTATTTGTGCGTTTTATTCATTCATTTATGTATTTATTCATTTATTTATTTATTCATTCTTTCTTTCTGTGTTTCTTTAGTTAGTTAGTTAGTTAGTTAGTTAGTTAGTTAGTTAGTTAGTTAGTTAGTTAGTTAGTTAGTTAGTTAGTTAGTTAGTTTGTTTGTTGGTTAGTTATGTTCCCCGTTTAACCCGATATCTTCTGGAGAATGAATGTGGAGTCTGAACATCTTTCAAGAGGAATTAACAGCACTCTGATAATTCCATTAGCAATCTACATCAATCTGTCAGCAGTTATCTGGCATACATATTAAACCTTTGACTCCTCTCCCTGTCCACCCGTATCTTGTCTTGTCAACCACGCTAGTAAAGCAACAACTTAACCCTTGACTCCTTATCCGCAGAGAAGCTGATGGATAGGGTGAGGGAGTCAAAGGGTTAAGTTTTTGCAGTTGGCGGATAGAGTGCGGCAGTGAAAGGGTTAATCCTGTGCAAAACCTGTATGCACCGCGTACCAGCAAGGTCCGGAAATGTTGATAAGAAAGGGATCTTTGAAAAATTGACACCAAAAGACATTAGAATGACTGGAGCTTCAAGACAGGCAGTTCTGCCCTTGATGTTGTGTGTTGGCGTTGAACTCGACACATGAGATCTTGAGTCCATGGCTGTATCAAAAGAACCAGCCAGTCTAGAAAACAAACAAACAAACACATACACAGACAGATAGACAGACAAACAAACAAACAAACAAACAATTGTAAGCCCACTTTAGGGCCAAACCCAGGATCCTGATATATCAGCGTGGCGGTTTAACCAGCTCAATATCCGGGCCACTATTTGAATGTGGAAATGCACTGCATGGACGTGAAATCTTAAAAAATTATCCTTAAAAGGGAATGCCTGTTATGAATAGCAGGGAGGATGCCGGCGGGGATGAGGAAGGAAGAAGTGGTGGGTGGGCGGGGAACATACATGTATCCCTAATCTCCTGAATGTCACTCAGTCTCTCTCAGAGAAAACTCTCTCTCTGGATACTGTGGCTTATTCATAAAAGCCAGTGAGTCACAACCCAGGAGGTGGACGTACATGAAATGGTTTTCCTTCAGTCTTTCCCATCTTTCATAAAAACCGGTAGGGAGACAGACAACTGGAGTGAGAGGATGGGAGAGTAGAGGGTGGAGGCAAGAAGACTGTAGGATGTTGACAGCACTAATTTCGTGCCGGGGGTGTCATAAAACACAGCGGGATACTGACCCGTCATCAGCACCGCATCATTGCTCTTCCTTGACTCGAAGGCCCCGGTGATAACCCAGACTAAATAATTCCATCAGATTGGAGCTCGCCGGGAGTTTTGGTGTCCTACGCGTGGGCTTCATTTTTGACGAGTAGTTCATTTTGTCTGTTGATTATCAATCGTTATCTTCACGTCCCCTTCGTGCTCCCGCTGCTCCTCTCACCTGCTTTATTTGTTCAATAAGTAGGTTCATTTCGCTGTTGATTATGTGACTGACGAGGTTGTGAAGGCTCCACTCCATAATGCACACACAGTTTCAATCCACATTTGGAAAGTTCGATCCTCTTTTGTTTGTTTGTCTATTTGTTTATTTGTTTGTTTGTTTGTTGTTTGTTTGTTTCAAATAAACTGCTTCTGCTGAGGTCGTTACACATGTGGCGACCACTGAAGATGGAGAACTACGAGTGTCATTAGTGAGCAGCTGGGCACATTAGCGTTAGGGTAAGGCTTAGTCTTAGGGTTAGGGATGCACGCCCCTCTCCATACTTGAAAATTCCGTATGTTTGTCAGTTATACAGAAAACACTGAGTGTCTCCTCATCAAGTACCAACCTTGTTAGAGAGGACACGCTGTCCGTGTGGAACACAGCCGCATCCCACATTTGCTTCTGCACGGCACAAAACAACTGTTCTTTGACGAAAAGGTTTCCGGTAAAAGCAGAACTATGGATTGCTGGATTCCTTCCCATGTAGTGCCTCATGTATGGGCTCCAGTATTAATCGTATATCCTACGTGAAAGCCAACAGCTGATGTCCATGACCACTCCGATCCGTCCATCAACACCACTGTATTTGCATGTTTGTTTGTTTTTTGTTTTTAATTTTTTCCCAAATGGGTAAATGTACATGAAGTTCATGTTTGATTTTGCAAATAAAGACTGTAATCTGCATGCCCTTGTCCTCATAATGTCGAACCAGTTAAACGTGCTTCCATTGACTTCAGTCTCTCTACACTGTGATAATTTTCATGATATAAAGTAAAAAAAAATATCATAAACGGTAACCAGCCAGCAGCAAATACAACCACATCAAGGAAAGAATAATATAATAATAATTACAATATTTATATAGCGCAAAATCTTGATAAAATCAAATCTAAGCGCTGAAGCAGACACACACGCAGGCGCGCACGCTCGCACACACACGCACGCACACATACAGACACACACACACACACACACACACACACACACACACACACACACACACACACGCATGGCTATAAATGGGGAGAAAGAATAAAAGCAATAAAAGCAAGAATAAAAGCAATGGAAAATTATAGAGAGCATAGCATACAATTATATATTATAACCATGTGATTCCCTCCGAGCGGAGACAGGCTGCAGAGGGGAGGGTTGAGTGAGGTTAGGATTTTATGCAGGAGAGAAAAGGTGAGTTTTGAGAGCGGACTTGAAGGAGACAAAAGTAGGTTGCTGACGGACTGAGAGAGGAAGTTTGTTCCAGGAGAGTGGACCAGAAACAGAGAAGGCTCGTGGACCATACTTTGGGTTTCGCTGGCGTCACAAATGGCAAACCTTCAAAGGTAGAACTAGAGGTATGTATCAAAATCGAAAAAGCCATTAGATATTATGTTTTATTTTATCTTCGTTGAACAGTAAAAGAAGAGTAGAAATGAAGATCGTAAGACGAAATCTACAGGCTTTTAAAAATGTTCCATTATAAACCAATAAGAGAAATAGATAATGCATAAAAAGGGGGACAACAAAATATTAAATGCATAAACAATAGACACATTGACAAACAAACAAATAAATAAAGATTGTTAGTATGGACCAGGATGGACATGAAACAGAAATTAGAACAAAACACAGTACCACTGAAATGGACACAGAGTGCTTGCATCTCATCTCTGACACCCCGATAATATATGCAAGTCACAGGCAATGAAAGACTTCAATTCTGTATGATCATTTCACTACCAAGAAAAAAAAGGAAAAAAAAGATATATACATATATATATATATATATATATATATGTGTGTGTGTGTGTGTGTGTGTGTGTGTGTGTGTGTGTGTGTGTGTGTGTGTGTGCAAAATTGAATCAAGGCTGCATCATTTTACTTAACAGCTGAAAACAAAACAAAAATCCGGGGAACATTTAGTTCGTCCCCGCCTCGCGCGCAGTGGAATGTTGATGGAACAACACCGCATCATCATCATCGTCATTAGTAATGGTGGAGTCCCTACAAGAAGGGGCCTATAAGATCCCAGCAGCAGTATTCTCCGGTCTCTTCTCTTATAGACCTCCGAGTATGATAAAGGGCACGAAGATAAGGGTCCTGTTATAGGCACACAAGTATGATAAAGAGGCACAGACTCGGGGCCTATCAGTATGATAGGGGGTCCTGATGGAGCCCAGATTGGCGCTCGTAAAAGTCGACCAGCAGGTGAGTTGTAAATATATGCCCCACGAGAGTTATGATAGGGGATCGTAAAGAATTCGATCGCATTGACGTGAAACTGCTGTCATTCCACCCCCAAACCTCCCACACACACACACACACACTGTATGTTCTGTTTCTGTGTCGATGTGAATCTGTAATGGCTCTCTCTCTGTCTCTGTCTCTGTCTCTGTCTCTCTCTCTCTCTCTCTCTCTCTCTCTCTCTCTCTCTCTCTCTATCTATCTATCTATCTATCTATCTATTTTTAAGTGCTGACTGTAGGCTACGCTTCTTGATTTCAGTGTAATATTATCTTAATTTTAGTATTCAGCATGTCTTCCTTGAGCTGTACTTGTTGCTGTAAACAAATGTCATGTTTACCGTTGGAAAATAAAGCGTCATTGTCATTGTCATTGTCATTGTCATTGTCATTGTCTCTGTCTGTCTGTCTGTCTGTCTCTCTCTCTCTCTCTCTCTCTCTCTTTTTCCCCAGTGTGTGTGTGTGTGTGTGTGTGTGTGTGTGTGTGTGTGTGTGTGTGTGTATGTGTGTGTGTTTGTGGGTGCGTTTGCCTGTCTGTCTGTCTACCTGCCTGCCTGACTGCCTGCCTGCCTGTCTATCTGTCTGTCTGTCTGTCTGTCTGTCTGTCTCTTTTCTCTCTCTCTCTCTCTCTCTCTCTCTCTCTCTCTCTCTCTCTCTCTCCCCTATGCATGTGGGTGGGTTGGTCTGTGTGTGTACATGTAAGGGGAATAGTGGTCTTGTCCATCACTGCATAATGAAGCTCTCAGTAAACCTGAAAGTAATCTTGTTTTGAGTATACCACAAGGACTACGAGTGAGCAAGAGACAGCGAGAGGAGAGACAGACAGACAGACAGATAGACATACAGACATACAGAGAGACAGAGAAAGAGAGAGAGAGAGGGGGGGGAGGGGGAGACAGACACAGACAAAAATGAAATGAAATGAAACTTAGTTTTCCAGCTGTGTAGTTCTTAGCACATCGACCAATTTGCATACCTGCCATTAGCGAATATGCTTGTATCAGAATGATAAGACAATGACGCAGATACATTATTCTCAAACAGTAAAAAAAGCTATTAGCTAAAAGCTATTTTCTCAAAATTTCTGTTAATAAATTACACATCTGCCTCGAACTAAAAATGTTGAAAAAGAAATATACCAATAAGTCCCTAACACACAACGATACGAAAGACTAACTTTAGGACAAAGAAGGAACGGGAGAGAGAGAAAGAGAGAGAGAGAGAGAGAGAGAGAGAGTTAGAGAGAATGAATAAGAGAGAGAGAATGAGAGACAGACAGACAGAGAGACAGAGAGAGTTAGAGTTAGAGAGAATGAATCAGAGAGAGAGAGAGAGAATGAGAGACAGACAGACAGACAGAGAGACATAGAGAAAGAGAGAGAGAGAGAATTAGGGAGAATGAATGAGAGAGAGAGAGAGAATTAGGGAGAATGAATGAGAGAGAGAGAATGAGAGACAGACAGACAGACAGAGAGAGAGAGAGAGGCGGACAGACAGAGAGACAGACAAGAGTTAGAGAGAATGAATGAGAGACAGAGAGAATAAGAGACAGACAGACAGACGGAGAGAGAGAGAGAGCAAGAGACATACATACAGACACACAGGCAGACAGACAGACAGACAGACAGTGACAGACAGGTGACTGGTCAAAATAGACAAGACAGAGCAGACAGTATAAAATACAATATAACCAACAACAGACAGAGTTACAGTAACCTTTCAGAGAAAGTACTGACGCAGTTTCTCTGCAGACAGCATGAAGAGAAGCGTAGTAATCCCGTGGACTGTATTTTAAAGGAGTCATAGCCGTCTGACTGGTTCATTTGATCAGTTCGATACCTCACAACTGTCGGCACTGTTTTCAGGGCATCACACTCAAGAGCTTTTTTTCAGATTCCATTCCCCTTTTCTCTACTTGTACATCTGATTGAAAAGAACTTGGCACGTTTTTGTATTGATATAAGTATGATAATTATAATATATGACATTTTTAGTTTTAGTGTGCTCGACAGAACGTATTTTAGTCATAGACTAGGGTACATGAGACCTCCATTACAACTGTATTTTAGGAAATAGTTATTTCCCCCTCCATTCATCCGTACTTACATGTTTTTGTTAAAGTATTTTGCCATGTTTTCTTCTTCTGTCTAAAATCACCATGGCATTTTCTAGTTCCTGT
>JAPXFY010000013.1:35169971-35172471 GCA_030674185.1 Monoplex corrugatus
TTGTTGATGGTTCTTCCTCCGATGGAGACAGTGGAGTGGAAGTCATGGAGGGCTTCACGCATGATGTTCTCCAGGAAGAGATTGAACAGCACGGGAGAGAGTAGGCAGCCTTGACGGACTCCAACTGTGGTCTTGAAGTAGTCCCCTATCTGGTTGTTGAGGAGAACTGCGCTGCTGGCAGTGTTATACAGCGCCTGGATGGTTTGGACGAGACCTTCCTCTATGCCAAACTTTCTTAGCACCTGCCACAAACCCTTATGCCACACCCTGTCGAATGCTTTTTTAAAGTCTATGAAGTTGTGGAACAGGTCTCTCTGATGCTGCAGATGTTTCTCCATCATTATCCGGCAGGTGAAGATCTGTTCTACTGTGCTTCTGCCCGCCCTAAATCCAGCTTGTTCTTCCGCAAGGTGTTCTTCCGCTTCTTTCTTCAGTCGATTCAATATGACTCTGAGCATGATCTTGCTGGTGTGGCTAATGAGACTTATTGTTCTGTAGTTCTGGCATTGGCGCATATTTCCCTTTTTGGGCAGGGGGATGATGAGTGATTGAGTCCATTCTGTGGGCCACTGTTTTGTCTCCCAGATGTATGTATGGATGGCTAACTAGACAGACAGATACATACATACTGGCATACATACATACATACATACAAACATACATACATACATACATACATACATACATATATAAATGCATACATACATACATACACAAACATACATACATACATCCATACATGTACATACATACATACATACATGCACACACATGTGTATATATATATATATATATATATATATATATATATATACATACACACACACACACACACACACGCGCGCGCGCGCGCATGTGTGTGTGCATGTGTATAATGCATGCATGTATGTATGTATGTATGTATGCATGTATGTATGCATATCTGTATGTATGCATTTAAGTATGAGTGTGTATGTGTGTGCGTGCGTGCACGCGTGCATTTGTCTCTGTACGCCTGCGTGCCCGTGCACTCGTGTGTGTGTGTGTGTATATACAAAATAAACAGATAAGCAGATAAATACCTTACATCAAGCGGGCCACACGCAAGCAATCTGTACAGGCAAGCAAAGCAGCAAGTCCAGTGACCCACTCTCGCCAATGCCTAGCTGGCAGCACAGTTTGAAGGAACACGAAACATAATTCCCGCCGGGACTTTTTATTTGGACTTTTTTTTTTGTTTTTTGTTTTTTTCGTTTTCGTTTTTTTTTTAACTGGTGGAGGCTTGGAGTCCTCTGAGCCTTTGGATTTCGCTTGATGATGATGCTGACTTTTAGTTGCTGGCTGTATTGATCGAAGAGACGCGTGCTGGTAATGGTCATAGACATAGATAGGGAGACAGGCAATCAGCTCTGTAGCTCGGTGTCTCTCTCGCACTGGCTGCCACCGCTGTCGTTTAGTTGAAGACTCAGAAGAGATTCATCATAATCGTCATCATCATCATCGTCGTCGTCGTCATCGTCACTGTCATCATCATTGTCATCGTCATCATCATCGTTGTCGTCGTCGTCGTCGTTGTCATCATCATCATCGTCGTCGTCGTTGTCGTCACCATCACCATCAACATCATCATCAGCATCAGCATCAGCATCATCGTCGTCGTTGTCGTCGTCGTCGCCATCATCATCATCATCATCATCATCTCCTTCTTCTTCTTCTTCTTTTTCTTCTTCTTCTTCTTCTTCTTCTTCTTCTTCATCATCATCATCATCATCATCACCATGTGCCCTGCCGCATGGTGTTGGCGATCATGGCACTCCATACGACTCTAACCCTTCTAGCTAGCTACAAGTACATCTACAACCCTCTCTGTCGTCAGCCACCCTGCAAGTCCATCCAACATTTTCTCCCTGGGTCTACCTGGTGTTCTCTTTCCCTCCAGCTTTCCTGTTGTGACCAGGTGCTGTAATTCCCCTTTTCTGATGAATTGTCCTATAAATGTTACGTCTTGAAATGGCGGGCACGGTAGCCCAGTGGGTAAGACTGTCGGACTTCTTGTCCTATGGCCAGGGTTCATTCCTGCCTGGGCACCTCCACCCTGGTGGGTAAAGGTGGCGCTGCACCTGTGGCGACGCGCTTTAAAAGGGAAGAGCAGCCCGAGTTTCACTTGGGAAATCCACCTTGAAAAACAATATGAATGTAAATATGATGATTATGAACATAAATACGAACATGAATATGAATAGAAATGAATATGAATATAATGAATATGAATATAATGAATATGAATATTCAATATAAATATGAATATCAATATAAATATGAATATGAACTCTTTCAGATCTCCCAAACCAAACCTTCTTCAAGTGCATACGCACGAAGAACATCAAATACGCACGTTAAAGACCCTGTAAGTCAAGTCAGTGCCCAGTGGCTGATGGAAACATGAAAATACCCAACATGCACACCCATCAAGGACGAAGCGTGAAAAGTGTGCAACAAAATACCGCTTGAACATTGTGGG
>JAPXFY010000013.1:35174971-35182471 GCA_030674185.1 Monoplex corrugatus
GACTCCAAGGAGAACATCAAGATCAAGATCATCACAGCTACACCCTTCCAGATTCTCCAGAGGACAGTACCACCCTTTTGACAACTACACACCATGGTGGCCGTATAATATGTTTTGAAATAACAGTATTACATATACAATACTTAATGTTCATGTCACAGGACTTTTTCCTCGTCATCTCTGACATTTCTTCTGCTGAAAATAAACAATAACTAGGTTTTAGTCCGACTATCAAGACTCGGTCAGACTATACACTCTGTACATTTGAAGACATGAATGCCATTATTTTGATTTTTGGTTATTTGTTATCCCTTGTAATCTATTATCACCTTTATAAGTTATTCGTACGTTGGACTATGCAATTTTCTTTTTATTGATTTTGCTACAATTTTGTTTTCTTTACTTTGTAGTCTAAGTAATTACGTAATTTTCTTTCTGTCCAGTTCTCCTGGACACAGAAAATCAAAGTATTCATTATTATCGACCATAAATAACAGTTAATAGAAAGTTGGAGATTAACCAATATCAGCAATGCGACAACAATCCCAAGTCAAGTTTTTGCAATGGAATTGTAGATCCCTTTCCACCAATTCGGCTTACTTGGAGCATTTCCTGGCATCAAATAGGTGTGAAATTTTGATTCTACAGTCGATGAATGTTGTCGCTACCAAGCTTCCCAATTTCCCCAATTATTATTATCCTCCAGTCTATGAATGTGGGAATCACGGGAAGAACGTATCCACCGCGATATATATACTCAAAGAGTTACAATACTGCTTACTTACTTCCCCAGTTTTGAAATCAAACGAAGATTTGCATGCTTGTGCTGTCACTGTCCAATTAAGCAATTCTTTAAACATTAACGTTTTGTCAGTCTACCTACCAACAGGTCCAAATGACCACAACACAGAATGGCTGCGCACTATCCAAGATCAGCAGCGTGGTAAATGGCTAATAGGTGGAGACTTTAATTCCCACTCCCCATTTTGGGAAAAGAACTGTTCTACTGTTACGAGCAATCGTTTGGTAGAAAATATCGTTGATAGTTCGCTTTACCTTCTAAATGATGGTAGTGTCACTAGGATCCCTGATGTTTCCAAACACAGGGCGACAGCCATCGATTTGTCTCTAATCTCACCAGAATTAGTACCATCCTGTACCTGGGAAACTCACAGAGACACTTTGGGAAGCGATCACCTACCTATCATCATAACCATAACTGACAAAAACATCAGGATGAAAGACAGCTCTCCTGAAATTATTCCAAAATATAATTACAAGCGTTCTGACTGGTCCTTATTTCGAACTGCTCTAGCTAATCAAGATTACAGACATTATGAAAGTGAAAATGTAGACATTATGTTTTCTAAATTCCAAGAGTCAATTTTAGCCGCTGCAGACCTATCGATTCCGAAACTCAAAACTTCTAGATCAAATAATCGATTGGGTAATGTTTGGTGGACAGAGGCATGTGAGAAAGCAGTTCAATATAAAAGGGAGAAATTCAAAATCTACATAAAAGCCGGAAACCTGAGGATCATGTCGAAATGAAAAAAGCTAACATCCAATGTAACAAAATCATTGCTGAAGCAAAGAAAGATTATTGGGCATCATTCTGCACAAAAGAAATTTCAGATTTCAAAGATTTCCACAAAGTCTGGACGAAAATGAAACAAATGAAGGATGGAACCAACTTACCTAGGTGTCCGATAATGATTGAAACATGTAACACATTTCCTTCAGACATGGACAAAGCAGAAACTTTTGTGGATCTGTTCGCCAAAAACAGTAAAGTTGAAGGTTTATCTCCTGACTGCAAACATCGCAGAGAAATGGAAGATTACAACCCAATCTACACTGATCCAGTACCACAGAATGATCTCTGGTTTAATTCTCCAATCACCTTAGAAGAGCTAAAAAACACAGTACTGTCTCTACACAACAAAAAGAGTTCGGTAGGTGTTGATGCAGTTTCGACTGAAATGATTAAACATCTCCCTGAAAACTACCTTATTTTCCTACACAAAATTTTGCAGAAATGCTGGGTTACCGGAACTGTGCCACAAATCTGGCAAAAGTCTATAGTTATACCAATCTTAAAAACAGGAAAATCGAAAACCGATAAAAACAGTTACAGACCTATTGCTTTGACGTCCCACACAAGCAAACTAATGGAAAGATTGGTCTTAAACAGACTTTTACACTACTGTGATAAAAATAACGTTATTCCGGTAAACCAGGCAGGTTTTAGAAAAGGAAGATCCGCAGTTGAGCACCTAGTTAAACTTACAACTCAGATCAAACAACAGTTTGCCCGCAGAAAAAGGGTTTTAGCTACTTTCTTTGATGTGAAAAAAGCTTACGATCAAGTTTGGCATAAACGTTTATTGTTCAAGCTAAAATCTGTTGGTTTATCGGGCAATATGTTCAATTTCTTAGCAGACATTGAAAGAAGGATACAGGCAATGGAGATGAGATGCTTCCGCAAGCTCCTTGGTATCTCGTACAAAGATTATATAACCAATAAGGAAGTGAAAACCCGAATCGAAAACGCCATCAGGCCGTATGAAGACCTCCTGACCTCAGTGAAAAGATGCAAACTGAGGTGGTACGGGCACGTCACACGATCATCTGGATTGGCCAAGACCGTCTTGCAGGGAACAGTTCAGGGAGGGAGACGAAGAGGCAGACAAAGAAAAAGATGGGAAGACAATATCAGAGAGTGGACTGGCCTTGAATGGAATATCATTCTGCGGAAAGCTGAGGACCGTGAGGAGTGGAGGAAGTTGGTTGCAAAATCTTCAGTGGTGCCCCAACGGTCAACCAGACTACGGGACTGATGATGATGATGATGATGTTCAATTACATTAAATCTTTTATAGCTAATAGAACAATTCAGGCAAGAGTGGGAGCTAGTTATTCTTCTTCACGATGCCTCGACATGGGGATTCCACAAGGTTCAGTGATAGCACCTATTTTATTTAATATCCTTATACAGGATCTTCCTAAAGCTCTTTCAAATCGTGTTGTTTTAGTACAGTACGCTGATGATATATGCACTTGGATGAATATCACTTTAAAAAAGACAACTCCACAGAGAACGCGAAATTACATCAGGAAGTTGTATCAAATTGATCTTGATAATCTTGGAAACTATATGTTAGAAAATGGGCTGTCGTTGTCAGCAGAAAAAACTAACATGATGCTGTTTGATCCTGGTGGTAACTCAAATAATTTGCCTACTTTCAAATTGCTTGGTGAAGTGTTAAATTACAAACAGGTCGTAAAATTCCTGGGAGTTTACATCACGTCCAAATTAAGCTGGAATGTCCATTTTGATTATATTTTAACAAAAGCGCGAAAAACCTTAAATTTTCTAAAGATAATAAGCAAATTACCCTGGGGAATGGATACAAATGTACTGATTCATCTGTCAACAGCGCTTGTCAGGTCTAAATTATCCTACGCGCAAGAAGTTTTCTTCAATGCACCCAAATATTTACTAAAAGAGCTTGGACTGCAAAAGTCTTAAAATTGCACTAGGTGTACCAACTCATGCTTCTACTCTGGAAACGTACAAAGTTGCTGGAATTCTACCTTTAAACAACCATCGTGAGTTAGCTACAGCAAAGTTTGCAATTAGAACTACTTCACAAGTGGATAATTTTGTGAGCAAAGAAATTAAGATCAGGTCTGATACTGACTTTCCAAAACGAGCAAAAAACATTTCATCACAAATTACAGCCGCAACTTACATATCTGGCCTGATCAAACAGTCCAACATAACAATGGATGAAATAGCCGAGAAACCAACGATAACGCCTATCCCTACATGGGAAATGCTAAAGGCCACATTTGATCTCGATTATGCAAAAGTTAAAAAAGATGATAATGTCAACATTACGCTATCCACAGCTTGTGAACACATCGATGAAAAGTACCGTACCCACCTCCACATTTTTACCGATGGATCAGTCTTAGCAAACCAGAGCGCTGGAGCAGCCTTTTATGTTCCAAAATTTAACATTAAAAAGTATTTTTTCATTGGGGCAAATGTATCTATATATACAGCAGAATTGGTCGCTGTTGTTCAAGCGTTGCATTATTTAATAAGCCTTCGGCCTGTGTCATTCAAAGTAGTTCTCTTTGTTGATTCAAAATCTGTATTATATGCCTTACAGTCTTTTGATACAGACACAAGACCTGACTTAATTATTGAGGCAAATCATCTAATACATTGTTTAAAGATAAATGGTTCGGAAATCAATTTATGCTGGGTGCCTTCTCATGTTGGTCTTCATGGCAACAACGTAGTTGACAGAGCAGCTAAATCCGGTGCCCTCCATTCTGAAAATTCCATAGAATTACATGTTAACACCTCGGTAAAAGAAGCTTACAACTCGCTAGAATTAGCATCATGGAATCGATTTCATGAACATTTAAATGAAAAATTTGTGTCTCAAAAAAGAATCAAACTTTCAGTTCAAAATATCTGTAAAAATTTGCAGTATTCCTCGTTATATCATTTGAGATTAATTGTTATGACATATTTTCGCATTCAACTGAACGCTTTGAAAACAAAATATTGTAACAACGTTTTATGTATTTGTGGCGAACAATTCACATTGTATCACTGTTTGTTTTACTGCAGAAAGCTTCGTTCCTTTTTACCAAAGACGTTTACACAAGGAAACTATCTTGAAACGCATTTTAAAGAAGTAGTATCGGATCAAGTTTTGTCAGTTAAAATTTCAGAATCATTGGTTCACAGTCCTGTTAATGCGTTACTTTAAGATTATTATTATAATTATGATTATTTTTGTTTTGTTTTGTTTTTATGACGATTTTTCTTTTACATTATTGATGTTAGCGTTGTTCTAGTTTCATTTCTCTGTTCATCCATATCCTTTTTCTTAAGACCTTGCCGCTTCCTTTTAATTTTTTTTTACGTCCCTTACTCTGTTCCCCTCTCCCCTCCACCACCCCCCCCCCTTATTTCATCCTCCATGCCATTTTTCCCCGTCTAATATCACTTATAGTGAAAAGACGTTAAATCAAGCAACGAACGAACAACACAACACAAGGTGTAATGAGTCTGCTTAAAGTCTCGACAGGAACCATATGCGGGATGTCTCAAACTATGTAGACATTTATTTTGCTCCAGTGATGTTGTCACGAATTACGTCAACATATATGTTACATCAGCCCACTTTGAGGCTAATGAACTCATAGTTTACATGTGCAGCGATCCATTTGTGTAATACTTGTACCTGAGTCAACTTGTGATTCAGAGCCTAAGGGAGGATTATGGAAAACTACACATGTGAGTCGACATGTTGGACAGAGGAAACATAACATGAAACAAACAGATAGACAAACAAAACACACATACAGACATACACACATACATATACATACATACATACATATATATATATATATATATATATATATATATATATACACATTTACGTATACACATATACATACATATAATTTATGTATATATATATATATATATGTATATATATATATATATATGTATATATATATATATATATGTATATATATATACACATATATCCATATGTATATATATATATACAAAACAACAACCTTCTCCCCCAGTAAAACACTCGTCATTTTGATAATCTCTCCTTTTCACATACAAAATCATTACACAAAATCTTGTTTTCCTACTTCTCAAGGCCATTGTGACTTTGAGGACGTAACAGATGAAATAAAACTTAACTTTCAGCGAAGACAAATGGTACACGGTCAGCATAGTAAAAGCAAGACTAATCGGTCTTTTTCTCCTAATTTTTGTATCTGGTGTTTGTTTGTGATCTTACGCTTGACAAAGGCCAGTTGGCCGAAAATTTGCGCCTGTCTTGTCTTGTTGTATTAAATACGCGTTCGTATTCTTTTTTCGTTTTTTTGTTTTGTTTTTTTGTTTGTTTGTTTTTTGTTTTTTTCTGGTTCCTGTTTGCTTGAACGCCGGCAGTCACACTTGTTTTGGAATTCGTCTTTTTTTGTTTTGTTTTGTTTTCGTTTGCGTAACCTTTACACCTTGTCCCGAAAAGCCAGTTTATAAAAAGCCTCAAAGGTCCATCATACCTTTTACCAAAATTTGGTAAAGATTCATCGAGACAGACGCAAAAACACACAGACATACGGGAATGTGCACAGAAAAATCACACCTTTCTCATGCAATTCGAAAATATTTCCTTAAAACGAGAGATAAAAAGAGACAAACAGACAGAAAGAGAGAGAGAGGAGGGGGAGAGAGAGAGAGTGGAAGAGGAAGAGAGAGAGAAAGGGAGGGGTAGGGAGGGAGAGAGAAAAGGCAGAGACAGAGACAGAGACAGAGACAGAGAGTGTGTGTGCGTGTGTGTGTGTGTGCGTGTGTGCGTGTGTGTATGTGCGTGTGTGTGTGTGTGAGTGTGTGTGTGTGTGTGTGTGTGTGTGTGTGTGTGTGTGTGAGAGAGAGAGAGAGAGAGAAAAAGAGAAAGAGAGAGAGAGAGAGATTTAAGTGAGAAAATAACAGGAAATAAGGCAAACGCAATAATGGGGACACGTAAGATAAATTGTATACAGGCACACACGCACGCATACACGCACGCAGGCCTACGCACGCACGTACATATAAAAACACACGTGTGCACGCACACACACACACAAATACACACAAGCACACTCACGCACGAGCGCACCACCCCCGCACGAGCGCACCACCCCCCTCCCGCCAACCTACCCACTGACAAACACGTTTCAGCTTTTCTCAAGGATGGCAAATGGAAATCTTTAAAATTTAATCCGTAAAACCATCCGCAAGGGCAAGGCACCTGACGATGATGAAAACCATCCGCAAACCATCTGTTGGACTTCCAAACTACATAACGTTTAGAAAACAACAACAACAACAAAACAGTAAGGATACCACTAGCAAAATAAAACTGTTTCAGTGAGTGCACACACACACACACACACACGCACAGAGAGAGAGAGAGAGGTAGAAGGCAGAGAGACCGAGACAGAAAGGCAGACATACAGACAGACAAGAGAACCAGAGACAGAAACAAAGAGACAGTACAGAGAGACAGAGAGACAAAGACAGAGGAGAGGGAGGAAGAAACACACAGCCAAACGCACACACGCACACAATACATGCACATGCACACACACACACGCGCACGCACGCACGAACGTACGTACGCACGCATACATAATCACAAGAAAAAAAAACACGAACAAAGAAATCGGACACACAACATATGCATATATATGTATATGAATATATATATATATATATATATATATATATATATATATATATCTCTCTTTATATATATATATATATATATATATATATATATATATATAATACAAAGGAAATAAGAGGGAAGCAGGGAGAATTTGAAATATCAACTAAGTAATATAACTCTTGAGAGTCACGGAGTTATCTCCCGTATCACCACAAACGATAACAATACAACCAAC
>JAPXFY010000013.1:35187471-35192471 GCA_030674185.1 Monoplex corrugatus
TCTCTGTCTCTGTATGTTTTGTGTGAGGGTGTATGACTGTGTGTGTGTGTGAGGTGTGTGTGTGTGTGTGTGTGGTGTTGTGTGTGCGTATGTGTGTGTGTGTGTGTGTGTGTGTGTGTGTGTGTGTGTGTGTGTGTGTGTGTGTGTGTGTCTGTGTGTTACGTAACATCAGTGAGATGGGAGGAATTCCAATGCTGTAGTTAATTCTGAAACAGATTTGTAAATCACCTGATTTGAATTCATTCCCCCTGTATGTGTGTGAGTGTTTGGAGGGGTCAAGACTAAAATTATCACATACGAAATCTACAGATAGGAAGAATAGTAATGTGGTGGTTTAATCCAGTACGATGTGTAAAAATTAGATGAATCGGAAAGGATTAATTTTTCTTTTCCTTATGTTCATGAATGATTCATTTTCGAAAATCTGGAATTTCCAGAAAGAGCAAAAGGATTTAACAGTCGAGACTGCAGAGAGAATTGGGAATGATGGCAGAGAAAAAGCAAGAGAGGAGAGAAGGGGAGAGAGATGGGGGAGAGAGAGAGAGAGAGAAAGAGAGAAATAAAGAAAGAGAGATGGGGAGAGTGAGAGAGAGGCGGAGGGAGGGAGGGAGGGAGAGAGACAGAGAGAGAGAGAGAGACAGACAGACACAGAGAGAGAGACTGAGAGGAAGATGAAGTGACGAAGAGAGAGAGAGAGAGACAGAAACAGAGACAGGGACAGAGAGAAAGAGAGAGCGGAGAGAGGAGAGATAGAGATAGAGACAGACAGACAGACAGACAAGGACAGACAGAGAGACTGAGAGAGAGAGAGAGCCAAGATAGAGACAAAGATACAGAGAGAGACAGACAGGGAGTGGGAGAGAGATAGAGAGGGAGAGACAGATATAGAGATATGCAGACAGACAAAGACAGAGAGACAGACATACAAACAGACAGACAGAGGCAGAGACAGAAAGAGACAAGGAAAGACAAGAGATAGAGAGAAACAGACAGACACAGCGACGGAGATAAAGAAAGAAGAAGGAGAAGGCAGCAAGACAGACAGACAGACAGACAGACAAGAGACAGATGCTCTCCCTTCTCGTCCTTTCCCCCCAAATACACTTTCCAACAACTCCTTCTTTCACATTGCTGTAGCTGCAATTTTCGATAAGCACCGGTGGCGACAAAAAGGAAGCGGAAATGGAAAGCGGGAAATTTACTTCCGGCACGGACTACATCGGGGCTTTTACAGGGAAGGTTTCAGCGGACTCAATCCTCTTACAGAGTATAACAGGCATGAAAAAAAAACTATTCCTCAATCAACTTGTGGACTACTGTCGGCTTTGGGGTTGTGTTGCAAAAGGTATAATGCCGAGACAATATGATTTGAGAAAATAAGTAAACAGAGAAACAAAGAAACAAGCAAGCAAATAATTTATTTTTAAATCAAATAAACAAATAAGCAAACAAAAACAAAGAAAAAAACAAGAAATCAAACAAAGCAAACAAAACAAATAACAAACACAGAAAACAAGCAAACAAAGAAAACAAAACAAATTAACAAATAAACAAATAAATAAACAAACGCTAAATTGTTTAGATGAAGGTTATCATTTTCTCTGAGGGCAACTTAGCTCTGACTGAAAAGACATTTGTTGGTGTACATTAGTGACACACGTTTGTGTTTTGGTTTGATTTTAGTTTTTGACAAACATCATACGACACGATGAGACGCAATACAATACAACACAATACAATACAATACAAGACGGTACTGTATAGTATGGTATGGGTCATATGGTATGGTATGGTCTGATGTGATCTGATCTGACGTGACGTGACTTAACGTGACATGACGCGACGTGATGTGACTTGACACGACACGATACGATACGATACGATAGATAGGATAGAATAGGATAGGATAGGATAGACTAGGATAGGATAGGATAAGATAGAATAGGATAAGATAGGAGAGGAGAGGAGAGGATACGATATGATATGATATGATATGATATGATATGATATGATATGATATGATATGATATGATATGATATGATATGATATGATATGATATGATATGATATGATATGATATGATATGATATGATATGATATGATATGATATGATATGATATGATATGATATGATGTGATAAAAAAGAAGATAACAGCAAAATACAATAATACGTTTCACTTAGTTACAATGTTTTGGGTTATTGTTAGTATATTCAGCACACTTCTTCGACTGGGGATTAAAAATCTTTCAATGATTTCAGTTTGCACTTTCAGAGAACAACACTTTATCCTCCTCCTCCTCCTCCTCCTCTGTCTGTCTGTCTGTCTTCTGTCTGTCTGTCTGTCTCTGTCTCTGTCTGTCTGTCTGTCTGTCTCTCTCTCTCTCTCTCTCTCTCTCTCTCTCTCTCGCTCGCTCACCCCTCTCTCTCTCACCTCTCTCCATTTTCTTATTCTCTTCCTTTCCCATTTTTCTACATCTCCCCCCCCCCTTTTTTTTTCACCAAACATTACTTCAAACACCTACTTCTGTCAAATTTCTGTGGCTGCAATATTCGATAAGAACCGGCTTTGACGAAAAGGAAGCGGAAATGGAAAGCGAGATTTACTTCCGGCGGAGACTAGGTTCTAGCCTTTACAGGGACGATTTCAGCGGGTTCAATTCCGGCTTTGGTTATAATAGGCTCGAAAGAATCTTTTTTTTTCTGCGTACACTGGTAGAGAACGTTGGGTTTTGATTTATGTTGGGGCACTGGGGAGATGGTGGGGTGGAGGGGAGGTTCTTAAAAGATTGTGCAATTTTAAATCGAAAGTTCGTGTTGACCACAATTGTGAACGCAATCTAGCCTTGGCATAAACAAACAAACAAAATATCTAGCTATTTTTATGTGTGCAAAGTAGTGTCACGGTTTTTGTGTGTGTTTGTTTGTTTGTTTTGTTTTAATTCGTTTTTTGTTTTGTTTTGTTTTGTTTCGTTTTTGTGTTACATTTCTGCAAGAAAAGATATCATAACATAACAGAATAGAAGAGAAGAATTAAAGAATAGAATACGATGTAATTCTCTCTCTCTCTCTCTCTCTCTCTCTCTCTCTCTCTCTCTCTCTCTCTCTCTCTCTTTCCGTCTCCACACACGTACACACACACACACACATGTATATATATATATATATATATATATAGAGAGAGAGAGAGAGAGAGAGAGAGAGGAGAGAGAGAGAGAGAGGAGAGAGAGAGGGAGAATCAGAGACAGAGAGACAGAGACAGATAACAGGTAGAAAGAAACTCTAGGGAGAGCTAGACAACAGAAGGTCTTCAGAGAACTAACCCCCTTTAGACAAGTGTTTCGGCCCTGAACTCCTTACACTCTCGGGGAGCCGGGCCACATCCAGGTCATGACTCCTGGATGCCCTTCTGCTGTTGTCTATTTTTTTCCCCAATGTGCTAACAGGGCACACATCATCTGTAGGGAATTTAATCCTTATGAAGTTCATTTTTGGTTCCTCCTTGCCCAGATCCAGCTTGAGCTCCTTTCTGCTGCCTCTGCCATCGCTTTAAGGGCTCTAGTCCTCTTCTTCCCAGAAATGGCGAGTTGTTTCATGAGATCATAAGCGGAGGTGCCCACAAACCCTCTTGCCCCGACCTCTATGGCGAAGATTTTGACCCGCAGACCTGCTTTCTTCAGGGTGCTGGCAAGACCGGCGTATTTTTCGGTCTTGTAGATATGTGCTTCTTCCATTCTACTTTCGTATGGCACAGTGAGTTCTATCAGAATCACTTGTTTCGAGGAGTCAGAATGGATAGCGATGTCTGTTCTCATGCCTGTCTTCCTGATGACATCTGGGTAATTTCTCCACTCTGGGAGGTCTGTTGTACACTCCCAGTCGACTGCTCCATCCAGAAGACCCTTTGGCAATGTGCTGGTTTTCATAGCAATTTCGGGCCAGACCTGTTTCCCTCCTGCTTTGTAGAACGTTGTCATAGCAATTGGTGCGTTTGGGGTCATGGTTTTTTCGCTAACCACGTCTGTGATCACTTTCAGAACTTGGTTGTGCCTCCATGTATACCTTCCTTGGGCTAGCGCTACTTTGCAAGAGCTTAGGACATGTTCCACTGTTTGTTTCTTCTGACAGAGCGGACATGCTGGGTCATCTGATTTCCCCCATTTCACTAAGTTTGCATTCGAGGGGAGTAGGTCATATACAGATCTGAGGAGGAAGCTTATCCTTAGAGGAGCCATGTGCCACATATCGTTCCAGCTGAGACTTCTTTGGAGTGCACTGTCCCATGTTGTCCATTGCCCCTGTTGACCTTGCTGGACTGCCTTCTGCACTCTTTTGACATCTTCTTCTTTCTTCAACTCCTGTATGATCATGTCTCTTTTTTCCTTCCCTTTGGCTTTGGACCATCACTGCATTTTTGTTGCTCCCAGTCCCTGTCTGTTGGTTTGCGTGTGTCCAATTATTTTTTTGATGCTGAGGTTTCTCTTGGCATTGTTTACAGCCTCTTGGACTTTCCATTTTTTGCCAGTTCTCAGCTTTGGCTGAACAGAATTACACATTACATTACATCATACCGAGTTGCGTTTAGTTTTGAACATCATTTTTCGTTTCCCTACAATTAGGAATCGTTCACGGTCTTTGCATAAATTCCATGCAAACTTTTCTTGTTCTCGTTCTTGTTCTTATTTTTGTCCTTCTTCTTGTTCTTGTTCTTCTTCTGTTCCTTAGCGTTTGCAGCAAAATACAGAGATATACGGAGACTTTTTTGCAATACGCTTCTGTGATTCTATAGTCTTATTAACCATTTTTGCCATATATGTACATTATATATATATAATATATATAATATATATATATATATATACATACATACATATATATACATATATACACGCACACACACACACGCTCTCTGTCTGTCTGTCTGTCTGTCTGTCTGTCTGTCTGTCTCTCTCTCTCTCTCTCACACACGCACACACACACACACGCACACACACACACACAC
>JAPXFY010000013.1:35194971-35204971 GCA_030674185.1 Monoplex corrugatus
AGCAAGACAGACAGACAGACAGACAGAAAGACAGAGAGAGAAAGAAAAAGAGAGAGACAGAGACAAAGACAGAGAGAAAGAGAAGAGAGAGACAGAGACAGAGAACGTAAAGAGGTGCCCTCCCTTGTGTATGTTTGTGGAGAGGCAGAACAGACACGAATTATACGTCCAACTATTCTGCAGGAATGTTCGACTGCTGACTGAGGAGATGTGGACGAAGTCTACAATTCATGAGGAGAAACTGTGCAGGCCTTGGATGCTTTGCAGTCGAAAGCCAGCCAACTTTACCTCGAGAACTTCCGTTGTAACAGCAACCGAAAAAGAAAGGAAAAAAAAAGAAAGAATGAAAGAACGATTGAATGAAATAAGTAAAGAAAGGAAAGAGGAAATACAGACGGAAAGTAGAAAAATACAACAAGTAAATAAAAAAGAATAACCAATGAACAAACATAACAGACATATACTACTAGATAAATATATATATAAATGCATATATAATACACACCCAACATACAACATATAAAACTATTATTATATACATGTATATATATACTATATATATTAATATATATACATTTAAAGGAGAAAGGCAATAAAGAACAGACGAGAGAAAGAAAAAAAAACACAAACACGAAACAAAACACACACAAAAAACAACCCTCAATGACAACACACAGAGACTCAAACACACTTACACACACATACACACACACACACACACACACACACCACACACACACACACACACACACAACACATTCCATACACACACAAACACACTACAGATAAAAACATACAGACACAACAAACACACACCACAACACCACACACAACACAACCACACACACAACACAATCCCATACACACACAAACACACATACAGATCAAACACATACACAACACAACACACAACAACCCCACAACCACCACATCCATACACACACAAACACATACAGACACAAACACCAACAGACACACATACACGCGCGCGCGCGCGCGCGCGCGCGCGCGCGCGCTCACGCCCATTGCACAGAACCCACTCTCACCTCCTTCAAACAACCTCATCCTTAGCCTACACAAAACAGAATTCTTTAAAGAATATCAACGTTACTTAAAATACCCCGCATTTCCTTTCTGTTCGAGGAGGGGGGCGGGGGGTGGCTAGGGGTCAAGAAAAATACGGACGATGAATGTACTCCGAGAAGGTGAGCAATGTGTAAAACAGGGACGAGAGTAGCACGGACAGCAGATGGTAATTAATCACAGGGAACGAATTTAGAGTTTGCAGTTTTATTCAAGAGGAAACCCATCGCATTCGGAAAATTCCATATGCGCTCCACTCAAGTCTACCGCGCAAAGTCCTAAACGCTTGCAGGGTCTTGACATGGTGGGAAGGGTGGAACAGGGACCAATAGACACTGAACTGGCACCACCAGATCGACAGAAATATTACATTAAAGATGGGCAGCGAACAAGCCAGCTATTTTGTTTGTTTGTTTGTTTGTTTGTTTGTTTGTCTGTTTCATCGTTTGTTTGTTTCATCGATTATTTGTTTGCTCGTTTGTTTGTTTGAAAAATGCTGCCTGGGATTGAACTCGAGATGTCAGTTCCTGAGTCCACAGCTCTAGGTAAAGAATAGTCTAAGGAGAGAAAGAAATAGAAAGGAGAAAATAACTATAACAAAACCCACAGGTGGAACAGGCACAACACCTCTCAGAAATGCTCGATTGAAAGGCGAAAAGCAGGAATGCGTGGAAAGAAAACAGTTAGCTTTCTCGAAGGAGGAAGTAGACATTTATAATGAGCGAGAGAGAGAGGGGGGGGGGAGGGAGGGAGAAAGAGAGAAAAAGAAAGAAAGAGAGAGAGAAAGAGAGAGAGGGAGGGGAGAGAGAGAGGGACAGACAGACAGACAGACAGACAGACATCTTGGGAATCAAGGGACAATTCATCGAACGCTCTCGACAGAGTACATGTATACTGTACAACAGAAACGGTTATACATAATTCACACGTATCTACAACTATAAGAAACAGAACGAACGCTAGGAATAAGACGAGACGTATTCACAGAAGACATCCAGGAACAACTGGCATGGGAAAACGGACAAATACAAAGAAGCAAGCCGAGCCAATCAACCAGCCAACCGACTAACAAGCACACAAATCGATACACAATCAAGCGCATCACAGACAAAGAAACCAATCACCAACCAACATTCACAGCAAAACAAAAAAACAACAAATTGCTTACTTTAGATTATCTTAGAGCAACAGCCACCCAACAAGCCATTAAGCAAGCAAACAAACAATAAAACGGTAAACAAACAAACAAACAAACAAAGCGATAAACAGACACTCAGACAAATAAATAAACGAAACAGTATAGATCTTAAGTTAATGCAGAACCACTCAAACAGATAGCCAAATACTGGGAAAACACAGCTGACCAGTCTCCGTGGAGATGGGTGAGTGCACATTTTCTGGTTTGGTTGGTTTGGTTTAGTTTTTACGTCGGCACCCATCTCAGGTGATATGGCCAACGGGAATAACCATGTCAGGGAAGTGGGGGACGGGGGACTTATACTGACCAATACTGACACCACCAGAACAACAATGGTGTTAAGATGGGACAGCGAGAAGGCCAGTTTCAATGTAGCGCACCCCGGGATTCGAAACCCACAACCATTAGTATATGAATCCGACGCTCAACCAACTGAGTGTAAATTTCCTTACCAACACTGCAGGTATTTGTCGAGTTCGGTTAAGTCAGGATATATCATGAAAAAAAATGTAGGTACAACCCTGTCAATCAGTCTCAGTGCAGATTGAAACTCCATGGCAACATGGTGATTGTCCCGACTATCATCATCAAAGCGAAAAAAAAATCAGATTCTGCAGCCATTAGAATGGCATAGACAATGCGACAAACAAAACAGACCAACAACAATTGACCAACAACAAAGAACCCGAAACATTCGCAGAACAAGCAAACAAACACCAAAACAAACAAATGAACCCGCAATCACAACTCCAAGCAAATGACATACAAAACATTACCAAAGTTTGAAAAAAAAAAAGAAAAGACTAATTCTCACTGACCTGAAATTGCTGCACGGATGAATCACCCAGTTGCCCACGCTCTTGTGCCTCATCTTCTCCTTCATGAGGGCGTTCTTGTTGCCGAACAACTTCATGGCCAGCTTGTTGTCCGACGGCTGGAAGAACGTCAGGATCTGGTCCTTCAAGTAGGACGTGGGAGAAGGTTTCTGCTCGCTTTGGGAATGCATGTCGGCGGTCCCTGGCGTCAACTCTTCTTTCGGGGTGCCGTAAAGGCTAGTCTCGTCGCCTAGGAAGTGGTCCTTGACATTGTTCTGGTAGTTGATTTCCGGACTTAAATAGTCGCTATAAACGGATTCCGTGTCCGACTCCAGGGTGATGGTGATCGCGGGGTGAGTGCTGTTGGTCAGTAAAAACGGTAAAGTGGTGGTAGGAGCTCCACCAACACCACCCCTGCCACCACCACTGGGCTTGTGAGACGCATTAGTTGTTCCGGCGGCGGTGGTGGAGAAGTTGTTGGTCGCTGAGGCGGATGTGGCTGCGCTACTCTCTGGAGCTTGAGAACCTCCTCCTCCTCCTGGGTCGTGGTGGCTGCTCCCGTCGTCGGGCGGCGGGTTGGAGGCTTCCCTAGAATGCTGGCGATGCTTGGCCACATTGAGACGCTTGAGCTTCAGACTGGGCACCCGGCGAGAGGGGCGGGGTGGCGTGCCGCTGTTGCTCGGGTGCATGCTCCCCCCTCCGCTTCCCCCGCCAGCCCCGCCCGAGGGGTTGGAGGAGGAGGAAGAGCGGGGGGCGGTGCCATTGGCCCCCGACAGTACTTGACAGAATCGGAGCGTTGTATATGCGGCGAAGGTAAAGAAGAGGTGGCGAGTAAGGGACGGTGCTGGTGCTGCGGGGATCCGAACCCGCTACAGCTGCTCAGGCTGCTGTTAGATAGGGCGATGGCCCCGGGGCCTAAGCCCAGGCCCACTCCCCCCACTCCTCCGACTACTCCTACGACTACTCCTCCTCCGCCGGACACCAAGGTAGGAAGGCTACCCCTTGTCCCACACCACCACCACCACCACTACTACTACCACCACCACTCCACCACCACCACCACCACCACCACCACCACCACCCCGAGGTTCTTGGTGTCCGAAGACTGTTTCCTTCGTGTCAGTAAGTTTGGTGACGACACAGAAGCTGAAGAGCCCTGACGGCGGATTGCTCGCTGGTGCACGCTCTGGTCCGGACTCGACGTCGCTTTGGCTGCTGCTGCTGCTGCCGCTGCCGTCGCTACTACAACTCCGCCACTCCCGCCACAACCACCACTGCCACCACCTTCTCCGCTACCTCCACCCCCTGCTCCCAAGTTGCTGGTCTTGTGGCCTCCTCCGCCGCCAAGCCGCGCGCCGCCGCCGCTAGTGTTGATAGCGGCGATGGCGGCGGCGGCAGTGTTGGTGGTGGTGATGGTGGCAGAGGAGGAGGAGGCGAAGTCGTCATTGTCGTAATGCTGAGATTTGCCCTTCCCGCGGCAGCTATCTCGCCGGATCAGTGGTGACGAAAGCGGCCGTGACCAGCGCTGTGGAGTCGTCATCGCCCGTCGAGCTTCCATCATCGTCGTCATCATCGCCGTCGTTATCGTCTCCGCCTCGCGCCAGCGGATGGCGGGGTGGGGGAGGGGGGTAGGCGGCCGGTGTCCCCGGGGGTGGGGAAGGCGAGGACGGGGGGTCGCTGCTGTAAACGGGTGGCGGGTCTCGGTGCATAGACGGCGAGGAGGAAGACATTGTGGAAGTAGAAGAAGGAGGAGGAGAAGGAGAAGAAGAGGAAGGGGGGTTGGGGGAGCGGGTGGGAATCGGGTGGAGCACGGGTAACGTTCAGCCTCGCGGCCAAGCAAGAAGAACGGGAGGAAACGGAGGAGGGAGGGAAAGGGAGGGGTGGGGAGGAGGGAGAGGGTCAGCCTGGCTGAAGAAGACGTGGTGATGGTTTGTGATGATGGTGGTGGGGGTGTGGGTGTGGGTGTGGATGGATAGGTGGATGGGTGGATGGGTGGATGGGTTACAAGTGATCGGGAATGGACAGGGGTGGGTGAGCTTCACGCCAAAGGAGCCAATATCATCAGCACCAACCTGGAACAGATAAAAACGATCGATGTTTTATGCTGCTGGAATGAATATTCTTTTAGGTTCAAAGCATGGCAGTGTGATTACTACAAGTACCTTCGTCTACACGCGCAATCGTTGCAATAATCTCAAATAGTATAGAACATCAAAGAGATTTTATGTAAGCCCATTACGTTCATTTATGATCAAAGGCATATGTATACGTGTGGTAAGACATTCATATACATGTATATTCGCTTGTGTACAAGTATGTATGTGTGCATTCTGGGTGTGTGTGTGTGTGTGTGTGTGTGTGTGTGTGTGTGTTGTGTGTGTGTGTGTGTGTGTGTGTGTATGTGTGTGTGTGTGTGTGTGTGTGTGTGTGTGTGTACGCGCGCGCGCGCGTGCGTGTTATATATGAGTGTTTCTGTATGTATTGCGTTCTCTGCCTTGTAGTTGTGTAATGTTCAGTGAGTCCAAATAAGTTTGGAGGATAGCGCTATAGAAAAGTGATGTATCATCTATCATCATCATCATCATCATCATCATCATCATCATCATCATCATCATCATCTCATCATTATTATTTTATTATTATCGTCATCATTAGTATTATTATTATCTATTTATATTACTATTATTATTATATTATTACTATTATTATTATTATATTGTTATTCTTATCTTATGTATCATCATCACCTGGGTGTCCATCTTGATGAGACACTGTCTCTGGACAAGCACATTTCTTCTGTCTGCCAGTCTGCTTTTCATCATCTCAGAAGAATCAGTTCAATTCGATCATATCTTTCTATAAACGACACAGCACGAATTGTCGTGTCCTTTGCACTGTCAAGACTGGACTATTGTAATGCAATACTTGCAGGTCTCCCATCCTTTCCTATTAAGCGCCTTCAGAGGGTACAAAATAGTGCAGCTAGGCTGGTATTTCAGAAAGCGAAAGACCACCTCAGCAACCAGCCTATTGAAGCAGCTCCACTGGCTCCTGTGGAAGCAGAGTAGAATATAAACTAGCTACTCGGCTTATTGGCATTTTAATGGTACCTTGCCTATTCCTCTCTTCTGTGCTTAAAACATACAGGCCTGAACGCAGTCTCAGGTCAAGCAACCAGAAGTTTCTGGCAAAATCAAAATCAAAATACAAAACCATAGGACACTGAGCCTTCCGTTGCTAGGCCTCACTTGTATGGAACGATCTGCCTTTTTCTGTCTGCTGTTTATCATCTCTCTCTTCTTTCAAAGCCGGCCTCAAAACTCATCTTTTTGATGAATACTACCAGTAACGAACCATGACTTTTGATCCTTGTGATTTAGAAATGTATATATTTGTACTTGCTTGCAACCAATGTGCTAGTGTGTGTGTGTTGGGGGGGGGGGGAACTAGAAGTGGGATTAGTATAATTGACCACTAGGCATGGGGCTGATTGGGAAAATGAACTAATCAATGTAAAGCGCAGTGAGTCTTTACCTATGTGTAGGAGAATAGCGCTATATAAAAGTGATTTATTATTATTATTATTATTATTACTATCATTATTATTATTGTTAATATTATTGTTAATATTATTGTTATCATTATTATTATTATTATTTTTATTCTTATTATTATCATCATCATTATTATTATTATTATTATAATTACTATTGTTATATTATCATCAACAGCAGCAGCAGCAGCAGCATTATCATCAGTAATACAGGTAATAGTAGTAGTAGTAGTAGTAGTAGTAGGTGGTGGTAGTAGTAGTAGTAATGTAGCAATGCTATTATTATCATTATTATTACCATTATCATTATTCCTATATCATGGTTATCATTGTTATAATTCATCATCGTTATTATTATTATTATTATATCATCATCATCATTTTATTATTATCATTATCATTATCATTTATATATTATTATTATTATTATTATTATATGTCTTTTTTTTATTATTATTCATTATTTTATAACTAGTATCATACTCATCATAATCATTAAAGTATTATATTATATTATTGTTACATATCATCGTCATTATTATTATTATCTACATTTATTGCAGCACACAACCACACAATTCTGATAAAATTCGGTTGTGACAATAAACATTAGAACGTTTTCGCATATTGACATGCTGCCAGAGGAGAGAGAGAGAGAGAGAGAGAGAGAGAGAGAGAGAGAGAGAGAGAGAGAGAGACAGAGACAGAGAAGAAGACAGAGAAGACAGACTGGACAGAGACAGATAGACACAGGAGACAGACAGACAAAAGACAGACAGCAGAACAACGACGCACACACACATACACAACACACACACAACACACACATCACACACACACACACACACACACACACACACACACACACACACACAGACTGACAGACAGTTGACAGACAGATCGACAGATCAGACAGAGGCAGAGTCAAAAATTACAAAAAAAAAGCAATGGATAACAAGGTAAATGAAACTGACAGGAGAATCTACCGGAGTTGTCGTAAGGTAACTTTTCTTTTTTTTCTTATGTTCTCCCTCCCCTTCTTCACACAACACACACACCCCACACCACACCACACACGCATACACACCACCACGCACACACACACACAACCACACACACACACACACCCACACCGCTAGCATACACACTCACGCACCACACACACACACACCACACACACACACACACATCACACACACACACCACACACACAACACACACAACACACACACATAACACACATACACACACACATACACACACACACACACACATACACACACACTTACACATACGCACACACACGATTGCACCACTGATAGACCCACATACAAGCATACACACCCTTTGTCTCTGTCTCTGTCCCTGTCTGTCTAACTGATGATTTCTGACAGTATTTCATATTTTATTTCATATATTTCTTTTAGTGTCCCGACAGTCTGCCATTGTTTGCAAAGCGCGTGAACTTTAAAGCCCTTTCAAAGTTACAGTGATCATGAAAATGAACTTATGAATTTTCTGTAAACACCCACACAAACACACACACACCACACACACACACACATACATACACACACACACACACACAACACACACACACACGCACGCACGCACGCACGCTCGCACACCACAAACAAACAAACAAACAAACAAATGAAAATTGCATGAAAAGGGAAATTGCATAAACAGCTGGACCATCTTGGGTTGTTTGTTTGTTTGTTTTTTGTTTTTAGTTCAATTCAACTTCCCTAAACTGGTAAGGAAACGGTACATCGCTTTAAAGACGAATAAGGTATTCTTTGAGTGGCTCTTTGTTTAAACTTGGATTAGTTGACATTGGCATTTGTTAAGACTATTCAGAATAAAAAATAATCAAGTCTGTGTGCGTGCACGTGCGTGCGTGTGTGTATGTGTGTGTGTAGAGAGAGAGAGGAGGGGGGGGGGAAGAAAGAGAGAGAAAAAGAAAAGGAACAAGAGAGAGAGAGGCATGTGCTGGGGCGCAGTGCGTGTGCGTGTGTGTGTTTGTGTGCGCATGTGCGTGTGTGTGTGTGTGTGTGTTGAGCGTGTATGTTGAGGTGTGTTTTTTTTTTTTAGTTGTGTGTGTTGTTTGCGTTTGTGTGGTGATTTTTTTTGGTGTTTGGGTATGTTTGTGTACGTTGACTTTGGGTATTTTTTTTTTTCGTTTTTGTTTTTTTGCTGTTTGTTTTTGTTTTTTTGTTGTGTTTTCGTTTTTTCTTCGTTTTGTTATAGTTGTGCCTCAAATGTAAATATCGTATCGGACTGCAGAGACGTCAGAGTGGCCCTCCTTTCACTGTCAAAACATGAAAAGGGATGCTGCCGTGAATTCCAGGGTTTGCGTTCCGTTTGTTCACACGAACTTGAATATGTTCAGCCCAAGACAAGTTCACAGTGATGAAGCAGCACATATCACCGAGCTCTGGTCATTGTATCGGATGGAACTAACTTGTGATGAATAATGACACAGCCCAACTATACGTACATGTCTCCTAATAGTCAGAACATAGAAAGCGTCTGAAGGAAGAAAAAAACACAGACACAGCGAAATATGAACAAGAACATAAATCGACCAGTTGGTGCTAGGGTCTCGGGGAGACTGGTGTCGGTGCAGCTCTTTCGGTTGACGTTATTCTTACTATTTTTTTTAAGTCCAGCCCAGTGCATAGAGCCATATCAGGGCTATATATATGTTTCAAACCGTACATAATTTTTCAACAGGAAAAAAAAAACAGAAACAGAAAAGTTAGTACACATATCAAAGCACTCGCGCACATAATCTAAGATAACTCCGCCCAATTTATCGCGCAGGGGATATAGAAACATACCCGATTACAAATTTAAACGTAACCAAGGACACTATGACATATTTAGAAACGGACCTTAATATCCTAAAATTGCTTACGCATATCACATTTCCCTAGAGTCAAAAAATGCTCTTAATACACGTACCCAATTATCAATACTAAGAGAAATAAATAAGTATTTTACAGGTGAATGGATCATCAAATGCAGAAAATGATAGAAGGAAATAACAGAAATCAAAGGAACAAGGCAGAAACAAAGAGAGTGACAGAAGAGAGGAAATTTCTAGTCCAGAATTTCCTGAAGGTGGGGTTTCGGTTGATGAGGTAAGAGTTTTTAGTAACTGAATTGTTACAAATGTTTATATTTTGGAAGAAGGTTATGACACTCACTGATTCAGTAAGACACTGACACAAAGGTGTTCCTGATGTTGTCTTGGTGATAGGAGTTTGACATTTGTTCAAGAGGGATTCATCGCACTCGGACATTTCCATATGCACTCCAGCCAAATGTGCCTGTAATTAATTAGTT
>JAPXFY010000013.1:35209971-35214971 GCA_030674185.1 Monoplex corrugatus
AACGCTGCTGATTTTTTGCACCTCGACCGGAGGGTTGGGCGGGGGGGGGGGGGGAATGCTGACAATCTGCACAATAACTCAGTATACTGCTGATTCATTGCGCATTGACGCGTACCACTGCTGACCGTCTGTATACAATTGCGTAACATCGCCTACCTTCTGTACATTACTGTGTTCAGAGAGGAAAAGAGAGGGAGACAGACAGAGAGAGAGAGAGAGATGGAGACAGAGAGAGAGAGAGAGAGAGAGAGAGAGAGAGAGAGGAGAGAGAGAGGGAACAGAAAGATGACAAAGAACCTTGACAATCCCAGATAACAGAGACATCCGTCATGGCACTCCACGTCCTCCAGGGGTGTATGGATGAGTGAAAAAATCATAGTATGTCTTAAAAACGAAACAACAAAGAAGTAAAGAAAATATGCCAACACCCCAAGGGCTGAATGAATGAAGAGATTTACACAACACACACACACAACACACACACACACACACACACACACACAAGAAAGAAAACAAGCACGAAGGAAAACGATACGCTAGTGCAAAAGACTGTGCAATGTTTTGTAATTGGCTCATATATGAAGCTCACTCCCCGTATCCTCGTCCACGCAAACTTTGAACCAATCAGGAAACGGCATTGCTCTGACGTAAAAATGAGCGTTATCATTGATTGGTTCAGATTGTGTAAACCTCCAACAAAGCCAATCAGGAAAGGCGGCCTTTCATGCAACCGCTGATGTGGTTTTTGATTCGCTTTTTTTTCTGCCTTCCTGTTTTTTCCCTTTTCATTTTATTTCTCTTTTTTGATTCCTTTTTTTGTAGCCAGTTTTATCTTTTTGTTCTCTCTGGACCTTTATTTTAGTTGACAAGAAACTCCAACCTAGCTGGTTTATCTGGTTGCTTATATTTCAAATTTCAAGTCACTCATGACCTCATATGGTTAAAGCAGAAAGATGACAACTCAGAGGTTTCTGGGTTCAATCATCAGTCCTTGTATACGGGCTGTCGTCTGAGTCTTTCAATAGAGTCGTGGACTGAAGATCACAGGTCTGGAATTTAAATTAATCCTACCCTGCAGCATAAAATTCGACTCGCTTGCTGTTCCAGTCATTCTGGTAGTGTCAGTATTTCGCAGGCCGCTCTCCATTTCAAGGTTGCACCAGCGTTTGAGGTTTTGTATACGTTCAACGAGTCTGCCAGGTTATGGAACCAACTTCAAATTGCAAACTTAGTTACGAAGAAGAGTCATGTGCCGTGCGTCAGTATGAGGCTTCCAGTCTGCCAGAGCAAGAGTTAAGTGCCAACTCTCATTGTAGTGGTGAAAATGGAAAGAGATGCTAGAAGGGCTTGAAGTGCTGTCTGTTCTTTACATCCACGCACAGTACAACACACCTCTTTCAAAACACACAGCCGATGAGAGTACAACCAACAAGGACGCATCTTCAAGATCCAGTCTTTGAAGATGAGGAATTGGGTGATACGTCTGATTCATTGGTTTGTTTGCACTTTGTCAGTTGAACAAGGCAGAACATCTGATTTTCAGCAGGAGACAGACCGGTGGAAGCGGTACTTAACACCACATGACACCTTACCATTTAGCGCCTGCAGAAGAACATGCGCCTCCAGGATTGGTCTTGTATACCGCATGGAAACCCATACTAGGCCATAAAAGGATCAGTAAACTACTCGTCCATCAGATTGAAGTTGAAGTGTTCAACATGGGCATAGCCCATCATTTTGAAGTGGGAGATGAAAGACAGGAGGTCTTACGGAAGAGGGACAGTGAATTTAGCAACAAAAGCGCCGTCTTAGACTGTCTCTATTTCTATGTGTTTATTCGCTTGCTTGGATATTTGCATGGTTTTGACAAAATTATCTACAGTGCATATTACGTTCAGGCTTCAGAGATGCCACAGCAACCATTGCACGCCGCCTCTCGTTTCAAAGGAAAAATATGAAAAGATGCTGGTAAGAACGGTAGGGTTGTTCTTTCTTTAAGTTGACACGCAGTTAAACAATTTCCTTTCAAGACACATAGCTGGTGATGTAAGAGTGCTCGGAAGAAGCGTCCTTAGGATTTAGTCTAAGAATTGAAAGAGCTGAACTACGTACATGCGATGCTCAATTTGCACACATTCTATATTAACGTAAATGGACAATCTTTGTATGAATGAGAACCACTCCAGAAGGTGAAGCCTCCTTCTTGGACATAATCCATTCATTTGAAATGGAAGACGAGATGACAAGAAGAGAGACAGACAGAAAGAAAGACAGACAGACAGACAGACAGAGGCAGAGAGAGAAAAGAGAGAGAGAGAGAGAGAGAGAGAAAGAGAAAGAGAGAGAGAGAGAGAGAGAGAGAGAGAGAGAGAAGGGTATGGCAGTGATAGCTGTTATGACATAGGAAGTATGCAGTTATCAAAGAATCTTCCATCTATCTATTTCTGTTCTCTCTCTCTTTCTCTCTCTCTCTCTCTCTCTCGTGCCTCTCTACTTCATTTCACCTCGTCTCTCTCGTTTCAAAGGACAACTTCGTTGATGTATGCTACATACAGTTTTATTTATCAGGCTTCAGGGAGTTGCCAGCAAGCAATAATTGCACGCTGCACTACTTTTCAAAGGGGAAAATGTTACAGGACCTGGTGTGAATTCAAGTGCTGAGCATCCCTAAGTTCACGCGCAGTTCACATTTCCTTTTCAGACATACAGCTGAGTCGACATTTCTTGAGAGAAGCGTTTCAAGATCAGTCTCAAAAGAGAAAGGGGTGGGTGATGCATGTGAGTTCAGTGATTTATATGCACTCCGATTAACACGAAAGGACAGTGTTTTATGTGAGAAAAAGTGAAACACACGAATCGAAGCATGAAAGGGAAAGATCTGGAATTTGAATCTTCCAGCTGAGTAGATTTCATTATTCAATGGATAGGAAGAAGGTGGGATGAAGAAGGGTTGTGGTACGAAGGAGGAAATGTGTATTTAGCCATGAACCTACCAGCCTTCCTCATTCTGTTTATCAATCCATTGCCTGTCTGTGACAGAAGGCTTGTCAAAATAAGAAGGTTAAATTATGTAACAGATTATTAATATTTAAACACTTATGAAGAGAGAGACTGACACTCAGAGTTAAGGGTTTGATATTGACATAGGGGACGAAAGTGAGAGAGACCAAGGAAAATAAAGAGAGAGGAGAGAGTAGACAGACAGACTGACACAGGAAGACAGAGAGAGAGAAGAGACAGACAGACTGACACAGGAAGACAGAAGAGAGAGAGAGAGAGAGAGAGAAGAGACAGACAGACTGACTGACAGAGGAAGAGAGAGAGAGAGAGAGAGGAGAGAGAGAGAGAGAAGGGTATGGTAGTGGTAGCTGTTATGACATAGGAAGTATGCATTTAGCAAAGAATCTGCCATCTATTTATTTCTGTTCTCTCTCTGTCTCTGTCTCTCTCTCTCTCTCTCTCTCTCTCCTCTCTCTCTCTCTCTCTCTTTCTCTCCCTCTCTTTCTCTCCCTCTCTTTCTCTCTCTCTCTCTCTCTCTCTCTCTCTCTCTCTCTTTCTGTGTGTGCATTTTTTACATTAATGTATGCTACATAGTTTTATTTATCAGGCTTCAGGGAGGCCAGCAAGCAATAATTGCACGCTGCCAGCTTTTCAACGGGGAAAATGTTAACAGACGCAGGAGTGAATGCACGTGCTGAGCATCCCCTAAGTCCACACGCAGTTCAACACTTTTCTTTTCAAGACATACAGCTGATGAGTCGACATTTCTTGAGAGAAGCGTTTTCAAGATCCAGTCTCAAAAGAGAAAGGGGCTGGGTGATGCATGTGAGTTCAGTGATTTATATGCACTCCCGTATTAACACGAAAGGACAGTGTTTTATGTGAGAAAAAAGTGAAACACCACGAATCGAAGCATGAAAGGGAAATGATCTGGAATTTGAATCTTCCATGCTGAGTAGATTTCATTATTCAATGGATAGGAAGAAGGTGGGATGAAGAAGGGTTGTGGTACGAAGGAGGAAATGTGTATTTAGCCATGAACCTACCAGCCTTCCCTCCTTCTGTTTATCAATCTATTTGCCTGTCTGTGAAAGAAGGCTTGTCAAAATAAGAATATTAAGTTATATAACGGATTATTAATATTTGAACACTTATAAAGACAGAGACTGACACTCAGAACTCAAGGTTTGATATTGACATAGGGGACCGAAGTGAAAGAGACCCGAGGAAAAGAGAGAGAGAGACAGACAGACAGACAGACAGACAGACTGACAGAGGAAGAGAGAGAGAGACAGACAGACAGACAGACAGACTGACAGAGGAAGAGAGAGAGAGAGAGAGAGAGAGAGAGAGAGAGAGGAGAGAGAGGAGAAGGGCATGGTAGTGGCAGCTGTTATGACATAGGATGTATGCATTTAGCAAAGAATCTGCCATCTATTTATTTCTGCTCTCTCTCTCTCTCATTCTCTTCTCTCTCTTGTCTATCTCTCCCACCCACCCTCTCTCTCTCTCTATGTTTTTTGTGTGCATTTTTTTACATTGATGTATGCTACATAGAGTTTTATTTATCAGGCTTCAGGCATTAAGTGGCAGGGAGGGGTGAGGCTATGGATGAAGTGTGCATTTAGCTAATAAGCCTGATCTGTCATATTTCTCTACTTCTTTTTTCTATTTGTTTGTTTGTTTGTTTCATTTGTTCGTTCAGTTTGTTTGTTTGCTGGTTTGATCGATTGTTTCCGTGTTGTTTGACACACAAAGCGTTCCATTTGTCAGTATTAAGCTTCAAGAACGTCAGAGCGGTAATTGCTCGCCGTCTCTCGTTCCAATGAAAAAGTGTGAAAAGATAAAGGGTGTGATGTGGGAGTGCTGTGCATTTCTTTAAGTTCACAGGCAGTTCGACACTTTCCTCGCAAAACATAAAGGCAATGAGAATTCTTGAATGAGATGTCTTTGAGATCTGTCTGGAAAAAAAAAAATGTATGCTAACTAATATATTTTAG
>JAPXFY010000013.1:35219971-35227471 GCA_030674185.1 Monoplex corrugatus
ATAATCCCATCGTTCGTTTGCGCTGTTGTCTTATTTGTATAACGTCGGAATTGATATAACTGTAAAATTGTAGTAATCACCACATAACCCATACTTCCTCAGGATTATGGGACAACCTAAATCTTTCATAAATCTTTCACAACTGTCTTAAATCCCTATGTTAGGTACACAGCTTATAGCTTTTCAGCTTCACCGCCTTCATCTGCACCCTAACAGACTGCCATTTCCCTGTTTCCCTGGATTAAAACGTCACGTTGGGTCAAGGTAGCTGGGAGACAGAGAGAGAGAGAGAGAGAGAGGTAGCTGGGAGACAGAGAGAGAGAGAGAGAGAGAGAGAGAGAGAGAGAGAGAGAGAGAGAGAGAGAGAGACCACATGTCTTTTATTATTTTACAACTCTCTCTCTGTCTCTCTTTTCTCCCAACCTTCTCCCGTTCACTCTTTCTCTCTCCCTTTTGGTCTTCCATTGTATTGATATTTAGCATCAACGACAAAGAGAGAGAGGGGGGTGGGGAACCAAGGGACATTGTCCGTTCGTGTGTCTGTCTGTCTGTCTGTCTGTCTGTCTGTCTGTCTCTCTCTCTCTCTCTCTCTCTCTCTCTCTCTCTCTCTCTCTCTCCCACTTTGTATGTGTGTGTGTGTATGTGTGTGTGTGTGTGTGTGTGTGTGTGTGTGTGTGCGCGCGCGTGCGCGCATGCTTCCTCATAATCTCTGTGGTAATGGCTGTGGAAGCTGAAAGTGTCTTGATTTATGGCTTTTCGCTCAATGCGTAACAGCCAGAATCCTGACTCAGATAGACTTAGTTGTCCGTTTCCTGAATGGAGCGTGTGAAATATCACCCTCCTCCTCCCTCCTGCCTCTGTCATTCTACCTCTTTCTTCCCCCAAATCTTCATTGATCGTGTGAAATATCACCCTTCTCTCTCTCTCCTTCGTCTCGTTTCTTTCCTCAGATCTTTCCTAGAGAAAAAAAAATCAATACTGTCTTACATATCCTGCAAGAATGTCGGAATGATTTGTGAATCTTCTTCTCACAAGCTTGCTGTGTGTCCATCAGTTAGAAAAAAAAAAAGTTGAGCAATCAGACAGTTTGGAATTTGGCGTTCTTTTAAGAGGATGTCATCGCTCGCGGACAATTCCATATGAGCTCCGCCAAAATCTGGCAAACTTCCTGATACCGCACAAAAAAGCATATGCTGCTGGCTGTATCTTGAAATGAAGAGAGGTGGGGGTGAAGGTGGAGAAGTGATCTGTGAAACACTGAGCTGAACATCACCACAATGATGGAAATGTTAAGATGAGCAGATAACAGGACAGTTTTTGATGTTGCTGGCTGGGATTGAACTCCAGATATCAGATCGTGAGGACCCGGGTCTGTCAAAAGAACTAACCAACAAAACCGCGACAAATGTGCATTGACCAGTTCAAGTGTTGAAGTTACAAACTCTGCGTTATAAGCATGGAAGTCTCAAAGCTGAGGTAATGGGAAGCCTATATGATAGAATGAAATAAATAGAATGAAAAAAATTAGCAGGCCAACCAACCAACCAACCAATCAACCAACCAACCAACTAACTAACCAACCAACCAACCAACCAACCAACCGACCAACCAACCAACCAACCGACCAACCAACCATTCAACCAACCAACCAACCAACCAACCAACCAACGACCAACCAACCAACCAACTAACCAACCAACCAAACAACCGACCAACCAACCATTCAACCAAACCAACCAACCAATCAACCAACCAACCGACCAACCAACCAACCAACCGACCAACCAACCAACCACAAACCAACCAACCGACCAACCAACCAACTAACCAACCAACAACCAACCAACCAACCACCAACCAACCGACCAACCAACCGACCAACCAACCAACCAACCAATCAACCAACCAATCAACCAACCAACCAACCAACCAACCAAGCAGTGCTTGGCCTGATAGTCCAACCCAAGACCCCTCGTTATCAGCACGGGGCTCTAAGCAACTGACATGAAGGGCCACTACAAAATGTTGGAAACAGGGAGACAGACAAAATCACAACGAAACCAGTAAGCAATTGTAATTTCTGCAGCCGGCAAGGTGTTGAAATGGGGAAGGAAAAAGGGGAAAATCACGACCAGGGCAATACTGAACTGACACCATCAGAATGAGTGAAGCATTAAGACGGGCAGCGAACCGGGCAGTTTTTGTGTTGCACAACCCTGACACAGGCTGATAAATCCAAATACCTGGGAACGATCATTTCATCAGACGGCAGATGCACATCAGAAATAGCCGGCAGAATCGGCCAAGCCAAAACAGCATTCGGGAAGATGACAGGCACTATTACCACCAAATGCCTATCAATTAACATCAGGAAGAGAGTTCTTGAATGTTATATAGAACAATAATGTTGCACGGATGTGAGGCGTGGGCAGTCAACAAACAAAGCCAGAACAAGATTGAGGCAGCCGAGATGTGGTTTCTAAGAAGAATGTTGAGAGTTCCAAGGACAGCAAAGAAAACAAACGAGACAGTCTTGATGGAGGCAGACACAAGTAGATCACTCATAAGGAAGATTAGGAAAAGACAGGCAACATTTATAGGCCATTTTATGAGGAAGGGGGATTTGGAGCACCTGGTCACAACGGGAAAGCTGGAGGGAAAGAGGCACCGGCTAGACCAGGGAGAAAATGCTGGACGGACTTGCAGAGTGGCTGGGGACGAGGGGGTGGGGTGGGAGAGATGCTAGGGGCAACGAGAGATAGAGACAGATGGAAGTCCATGATCGCCACCGCCATGCGGCAGGGCACCTGATGATGATGATGATGAGGCTGTGACTGAATTCGATACATTAGATCTTGAGTCCGCAGCTCTATCAATAGAGCCAACGAGCCAGCCTGCAAGATATAATGGAGATGCGTCCAGGACTGAAGGCCTGGACAGGACAGTTGGGGTCTCTATAACGTTGGTGTATTGATTTTCATGTGTTTCATGATAGACTTGTGATTGTGTTTTAACCCTTTGACTCTGGCACCCTGTCCACCAGCATGCTGCATTGTCAACCATACTAGCAAAGCGAATACTTAACCCTTTGATTCCCTCACCCTATCTTCCAGCTTCCTGCAGGCAACTGGTGGATAGGATGAGAAAATTAAAGGGATAGGTTTTTACAGTTGGTGGATAGGGAGGGGAGACAAAGGGTTTAGTAAATACGAATGCATAAGTACGCGCAAGTCCAACGTATGCACATTTTATTTTCAAATTGTGCATCCACTGAATTTAATTTAATTGCATTTGCTTCTGTTTCTTCTTTCAGACATCGTCCATTCGCGTTTTGAGGAAATACATATCAATCAGGTTTAACCACACGTAGGAGCAAGTTCTCTTCTCTTTTTTAACAACGGAAGATATAGAACACGTCGCCTCTGAAAACTTCAGATGGTTATGCGATTCAAAATGAAAGTGTTGAAGTGCTTGTGAACTTAAGGAACGCATGACATTTCCATTCAAACATCTTTTTTTTTTCACTGATCGAGAGACAGCCAATAAACACACCTCTGACATGCCTGGATACATGGCATACACATCAGAAAAAGAGAGAGAGAGAGAGAAGGGAAAGAGAGAGAGAGACAGAAAGAGAGACAGACAGACAGATAAACAGAAAGACAGACAGACAGAGATAGACAGACAGAGAGAGACAGAGACAGACAGAGACAAATATACACAGAGAGAGAAAGGAGAGGGAGAGAGAGAAAGACAGAGAGAGAGAGAGAGAGAGGAGATGGAGAAAGAGAGAGGGAGGGAGAGAGAGAGAAGGGAGAGGGGGAGAAGAAGAGAGACAGAGAGAGAGAGGAGAGGGAGAAAGACAGAGGGAGGGAGAGAGAGAGAGAGAAAGGGAGGAAAGAGGGGGAAGGGAGAGAGAGAAAGAAGAGAAGGGGGTAGGGAGAGAGAGACAGACACACAGACACACAGAGAGGCGGGAGTGAGTGAGAGACCAACTACAGTAATTGATCATTATATTTTCCAGTGAAAAACAGAATGATATCACATGTCATTGTGTGTGTGTGTGAGTGCTTGCTTGCGCGCACACGCGCGCGCATGTGTGTGTATGTGTGTGTGTGTGTGTGTGTGTGTGTGTGTGTGTGTGTGTGTGTGTGTGTTTTGGTCATATTTTATGTCTGCCGTTGCTAAAATCTACATGAAAAAGACTAAACTAAATCAAATACCACACCACAGACAGAGGAGAGAGAGAGACAGACAGACGACAGACAGACAGACAGAAGCAGACAGAGACAGACAGACAGAGACAGACAGACACGAGACAGAGAGAGAGACAGACACAGAGAGACACAGAGAGACAGAGAGACACAGAGAAAGAGACAGAGACAGCGAAAAAGAGAGACAGAGACGGAGACAGAGACAGAGACGGAGAGAGAGAGAAGAGAGAGAGAGAGACGAGAGAGGAGAGAGAGAGAGAGAGAAGAGACAGAGGAAGAGACAGAGAGACGGACAAGGAGACAGACAGACAGACAGAGACAGAGAGACAGACAGAGACAGACAGACACAGAAAGAGAGAGACAGATAGACAGACAGACAGACAGACAGAGAGGGGAGGGGGGTCACCAACGAATGAGATGACCACATTCCATTTCGGAAATCCAATAACTGCCAAGCGGACATAACAATGAAACAATCAGACAGACAAATCAGTTCCATTTCTGACTTTGAGATTTCTGCACCTCGTCATTCGCCCCCCCCCCCCCCCCCCCGTCTCCTCATCCTCCCCTCCCTCCTCTCCAACTCGCCCTTCAAACAGCAAACGGATGTCCGACTTGTCGGCTCTTTCAATGAGATCAGACACGCAGCTACACACACACACACACACACATACACACACACACACACACACACACACACAACACACACACACACCACACACACATACGCACACTCACTCACACACACATACGCGCACACACACACACACATATATGTATATATATATATATATATATATATATATATATACATACACACACAAACACACACAAACAAGCACACATACGCACACTCACTCACACACACACGCACACACCACACACACACACACACACACACACACACACACGCGCGCGCACACACACACACACACACACACACACACACACACACGCACACACACACACAGATAACCTTACGAACATACAGAATGACAGAGCCATAGAAAGCAATACAACAGACACACAGACAGACATGAACACTGATACATACACGCACGCACGTACACACACAGACGCACACGAACGCACACACGTACGCACACACACACACATGCATACACACACAAACACACAACACACACTCACACAGACACACAGACACACACATAAACACACACCACGTACACACACACACACACACACACATCACACACACACGTACACACAGACACACACACAGGCACACACGCGTACACACACACTCACAACACACACACACACACACACACACCACACACACACACACACACACACACACACACACGAGATACAACCCATGAGCTGTCTGATTATGAGATGTCTGCTCCTAATAGACCTGAGTGAATTGTATTCAGGTTTACGTCAGACCTCACCTCATCTCAGGTGATATAATTGACGGTAATGACCATTCCAGGGAGGAGTGGAGTAGGGGAGGAGGGATACGCGGTCTTATCTAATTCTTCACTGACACCACCAGAACAAAAAACATGTTAAGTTGGGCAGTAATAAGTCCCTGTTTAATGTAACCCAACCCAGCTGGAACTCACTACCTTTGGCATATGACTGTATGAATCTGGATGCTCCGCCATTTGTGCTATTGAGCCCCGCAGCAGTTGTCTGTTCTTGTCAAATATTTTCATAAGAGACAGTTAGGCAGATGGGTCATCATCATCATGTCCCATCAGCATGGCGTTGGCGATCATGGCCCTCCACACGAATCTATCCCATGTCGCTGCAAGTACATCTCCCACCTTTTCTGTCCTCATTCCTCTGCAAGTCCGTCCAATAATTACTCCCTGGGTCTACCTGCTGCTCTTTTTCCCCTCCAGCTTTTATGTTGTGACCAGGTGCTCTAATTTATCTTGCCTAATAAAATGTCCTATAAATTTGCTTGCCTAATCTTCCTAACCTTCTTCATTAATGTTCTTTTTAAGTCTGCCTCCTTCAAGACTGTCTTTTCTAATTGTAAGTAGATGAATAAACAAATTTGTTAACTCTCTGATATTGTGTTTGTACTGTACACATATATGTTGAAAACCCAACAATGATAGATGAAAGACATATTTCTCGTTATTTTTGATGAATTATGTTTATGCTGCATTGTTGCATTGGTGTACGTATCTGCCTGTGTTGTACTGTATTGATATATCGACATGGACACCCTCACACACACACACCTTTTTTTGTAAAGTGCAACGACCATGTCCTGATATGGATTGTTTGCGCCATATAAATGGAATCATTATCATCATCATCATCATCATCATCATCATCATCATTCATTATTATCATTATTATTCATTATTATTATTGTTATTATTATTATTATTATATATTGTTATTATTATCATCATCATCATTGGTATTATCATCATCATCATCATTATTATTATCATCATCATCATTATTATTATTATTATCATCATATTATTATTATTATTATTATATTATATTATCATCTGATTATTATTATCATTATTATTATCATCATCATTATTATTACTATTATCATCATCGACATCATCATCACCATCATCATTAAAAACTTCGGTCATAAACTATGATGAACCAAAGTCCAGCTGCCGAATTCTTTCCGTGAGGGACAAAACGGACAGGCAGACAGACAGACAGGCAGACAGGCAGACAGGCAGAGAGGCACTGACACAGACGGCGGATGCAAATTCTCCAGCTTTCAGATTATGAGATGTCTGCTCCCTAACAAGCAACAGAGTTGCTTCGACAGGGCAGGCATAGAGAGACAGACAGGCAGACAGATGAACGGACAGACAAACAGACAGAGCGAAAAACATAATGACACAGAGACACGCTGACTAGGTGATAGACCGACAGATTGACAGGCCGACAGATTGACAGGCCGACAAATACAGACAAATGCAAGATCTGAAGCAGTCTACACATGAGATGTCTGCTCCAAAACAAATAGAGCTGAGACAGATGGACAGACAGACGTACAGAAAGATATCTATATCTACCCACCTACTTATATATGCATGTATGTATGTTGTATGTATGTATGTATGTATGTATGTATGTATGTATTGTATGTATGTATGTATGTGTGTATGTATGTGTGATGTATGTATGCTGATGTATGTATCATGATGCATGTATGTATGTCTGTATGTATGTATGTATTTATGTATGTATCTATCTAGTATTATGTATCTATCTATCATTATCTGTGTGTCTATTTATGCATCTATTCTATATTCAAACACACACA
>JAPXFY010000013.1:35234971-35287471 GCA_030674185.1 Monoplex corrugatus
CTCTTGTCACGCCCACAGAAGTTAAAATGGGTGCAATAGTGGGGTAGTGAGGTGCTGGGGACCGTAAATTTTCTCAGGGTCAGCATGTATGTTACAAAAAATTCAAATATTTTTTAATAAATATGCAATTACCATCATTGAAAAGAGCAAAAAAACTTTAAAATGGTATAAAAAAGTTCTTTGATTATCTGTGACGAAAGTTATGATTTTTTGAATAATTAAATTTTCCGACGTTTTCCTTCATTAGATTACATAGCAAAAACTGTGACCGCGTATGTGCCGTTTCATCACAAAAAGCACCATACTTTGGAACGACTGAACCGATTGAAAAAAATCAAGTATCCATAGAAAGGTCTTTGTTTAGCCAAGATGATTATGATTACGACTTTCATGAATCTCTGGGTTTTAGCATTAATTAGGAATTAATTCATTAATTGCTCAACTGGCTAAAGCGAAAATTGAGATTCCTAAAATCTTTACAGTTTCCAAAATCATCAAATTTCTTACTTGAAAATTGTTTAGTAAAGCCTCAAGATAATTATAATGATAAATTACAACAGTTATTCAATACCATTAGGCTGAATCTTTATGTAATAATCAATTAATTAGTTTTTCATGAACAACCACCTTTAAGAAGTTTAACCTGTGTATTTATTAAATACCTCTTGGTTTTTATATACAGATGTTTATAATTAGCTATAAGTGATATGTAGGCCTATGTATATCATTATATATCATACATGTGTGTATAGATATATATGTGATGTAAATATATTCATATTGATTAATCAAATAAAAAAATTGAGAGCCTGTTGATGGTAGTATAAAAACCCTTAAAAATAGACATGAAAATTGTTTGAATATTTCACTGAAAAATAACTCGTTTCCTGGTAACATAGAAATGAGTCTTTATTAAGACTAGAGATTACAGATTAATTACTAATTAAGCTGTTCTGAGGGGAAAAAAAGATTCACAGACTGAATTGGTTTATAACTTGCTCATCTGGAAAGTTCATATTGCAATTTTGAATTAAAAATTCAGCTGGTAGTAAGGACAGTATCTTTTCAATTATTTACCCCGACAAGCAAACCTTTTTCAAAAAGTTTTGGTTTTTTTTCCTTGCGTAATCACACTTTTTCATAAGCTGTCATACAACATGAAAGATAATGTGTTATGTACATAAATATGTGTGTGTGCACACACACACACACAGTTATGTAAATATCTACATGTATATCACTCAAAAAATAAATTTAAATGCAAACAAAAACACAGACGGACAATATTTGGTTACAAGTGTTTTAATGCATAATGCTATATCAAAATAAATACAGGTAACAAGATGAAAAGGGCATCAGCAGAAATATATCATAACATACACGCACAAACACCAGACATAAAAATAAGCTACATTGCAAAAACAAAATTCTGAAACATATTTACACGAGTTACATACAAATAGTCCACACATACACAAAAAAGCACAGAATCCATAGTCATATTTACAGCTTGCTAAATGAAGAGATTATAAAAATGTGCAGACATTCTAAGAATGGAATCATGAAAGTCATCTGTGTAAAACCAAACATGTCAAATGAAAATCTAAACAATAACAAAAATGGAAAAAAATAAAGATTATACACGAAGGGTATCCAAGTGTCATTACCTTGACACACCCCAGTCCCCTTAGAGTGTACACACTTGACAGCAAGAGAAGATCAGCTGACTGACTGTACAGGCCTACATCTGTTGTGTAAGTCTTGGTCTTGCACAAAAATTATCACAATATGCACTTACATTACAATGACATCGGTCTGTGACTGGACGATGAAACATTCCGAGTTATCCCACTCATACCCAGGTGGGGAGAGGGTGGCATCGGAGTCATTCATTTTATCTGGATGGATAAAGACCTTACCCACTATGAGACATTTGAATGACAACAGTAATAGTAATGACAGACAAGGACTACTACTACTAAACTACGCACAAAAAGTTAAGGATCACTTGCACAAAAATTCATAACTTTCAAAATAAGAAAGCCAATGCGTTGAAGTTTGGCAAACATTTAATTCCATGCTTTAGTGATAACGATACACAATTGCCTTCAATTTCGAGCAATCGTTTGGTGTGTACATTTGATCAAAGTGGGTACATATCGAAATTTGATTTCCCAAAGTCATTGAAATCACAAGACAGGGCATTCTGATGCTCCCAAAAGTTCAGTAATGCGTGTAACCGCCATGGCTGTTCTGGCACTCGACGCAGCGAGTCCTCATCAGTTGACCAGGTTGGTGAAGATCCTCTGTGGAAGCGCCTGCCACTCAGCCTGCAGCATCTGGTAGAGGTGTTGGGCATCCCTGGGAGGGGGGTGGTTGCTCCTCACTTTGCGATCCAGCTCATCCCAGAGGTTCTCAATCGGGTTGAGATCAGGACTGCATGCTGGCCACTCCATTCTGTTGACTCCAGACTGCTGCAGGAAGTCATTGACCACCCTTGCCCTGTGGGGGTGAGTGTTGTCATCCTGGTAGACAGCCGTCGGTCCCATCTGCTGCAGTGTAGGCACAGCCAGCGGTCGAAGAATCTCATCCCGGTATCGGAGGCCAGTCAGGTTACCCTGTACATGATACAAGGGTGTTCTGTGGTGAAGGCTGAAGGCCCCCCAGACCATTACAGAACCTCCACCAAAGGCCACCTTTTCTTGGACAGTGGTGTCAATAAAGCGTTGCCCTGGGCGCCTCCAGACCCTCAGTCGGCCGTCGGTGTGGTTCATGGTGAAGCGTGATTCATCACTGAACAGGACCTGGGACCATTGCTGACGTGTCCACCTCACGTGACGTCTGCAAAAGGCGCGGCGTGCTGCCCTATGGGCTGGAGTTAAGCGTGGCCGTACAGCTGGGCGACGAGAACGGAGGTTAAACCCATGAAGGCGGTTCCGTATGGTCTGCTGGCTGATGTTGATGTTAGTAGCCACCCTCAGCTGCCTTCGAATGATGCTGGAAGAGGCTGTTCTTGTCTGCAGGGCTTGTCGTTCAATGAGACGATCTTCACGTGGGTTTGTCTTCTTCGGTCGACCAGATCTGCGTCTTTCATGGACCCTCCCAGTGGCTGTGAAGCGTTGAATCAGTCTGACAATGAACGAGATGGACACCTGAAGTCGCCTGGTCACTTCTCGCTTGGGAACACCATCTTGGAACCATGCAACAGCTCGTTCCCTCTCAAACTCACTCAATTTTCGTCGTGGAGGCATTGTCAGATCAGGCCTACTACTGGTGAAATGTCTTCTTATAAAGCCAAGCAAGAGACAGCATCTCACACATAAACAGCAGTGCTTGCACGTGCATAATGGTTTTTCCATCTGGCTTGTGCAATGTGTTCAGGCAGAACGCGTCCAAAACAAGGTCCTTTTTCGCAAGTTTCCGCTTTTCCGTTTGCGGCCAAGCTCAGTGGTAGAGAATCCCGTTAAATTTTCGCACTAACACAATATCGCCCACTTACAGCTGAACAAGAATTCATAACAATTTGGCTGGACTGAGAAATAAATAACAGTAGCGAACTGAGTTTATTACGCACCTGTTTTCTCATAGTGATCCTTAACTTTTTGTGCGTAGCTTAGTTATCACAATTACTAGCACCTAATAATCATTGTATTTAGACCTATACATTGCCAACAGTCCATATCAAACCATCCTTGTGCACTTTAGACAGGAACAAAACAAACTTAAAGTGAAAAAAGATGGTTTGTCATGCCCATACATTAATGCAGTAGGCCTATAGGCCTAAGCTCAGTTGGACACACACCAATTTAAAAGGCATATTGAATATTTGAAATAAAAAAAAAATCACATTTAAAGCATTAATCTTAATCATTGTACCTAGGCTTTAAATTTGGAAAATTCAAGATTTTTTTCAGTGTGAAAATATTAAATTTAGAAGTTCAGCATTACTGTGCATCGGCTCATCACACCTTTGGGTATTTACTCTGTGTGTGTGTGTGTGTGTGTGTGTGTGTGTGTGTAGTGAGTGAGTGTGTGTGTGTGTGTTTTGTCACTGAACTGTCTGTCAAACATCAGTCATCAAGATTGTTGTGTGGGTGTACACATATCGGGAGATGAGACACTACTACATGACCAATATCCATTGTCCCTCGCCATCCTTAACTATTGTAGTCCTATTTTGATCGACACTATGATTCTTGCTAAACTTGCCTAGTAGTACTAGTAGTATGAGTTTTAATCTTATCCAATCTGAAGTCCAGAAGTCTAGAAGCTGATAATGAGGGGCAGCAGACCTTCGAAGTTCGGCTGCCCATCGACGCAGTTTGCCGAGTCATCTAGATCTAGACTGACAACCAGCGTCTACTAGATCTAGACTGACGCTGGTGGCTGACAACCAGCGTCAAACTGAAGCTTGTATTTCGAGTCATGGATCATAATTGTTCACCAAATTTTACACAGTACACTGAAAATGCATTATCTTGTATGTCGTGAAAAATGAAGGCAGTAAGCCAATAGGTTCAGCTGGTATGACAAAAAGAAAACGGTTAATCGGCACTAAAAAGTCTTGCGGCCATTGTGAACAAGGCAATAACAACGGTCACCACACCCACTATCTGTAATATGGCCTAAAATGGTTTTCTTTCGACAAATCTGCACCAAATTTTACACATAAGCAGGAAAATGCATGTTCTTATTGGTAATTAATTCACTTGACGGTACGATTATACCTGTAAGTTTGGAAGATACGGCCGCAAACACCAAAAGTCACACCACCACTGCCACGTCAGCAAATCAGAGGAAGCTCGTGAAAATGACCAGGTCATCATGGGAAAAGTACGGACTTCGGTATTCAGATCGGTAATTATCGGACACATGAATATATTAACGAAATAAACAGCGATTGTTTGCCTACCCTCTCACATGTGCCGCCACGCCGGTAACAGTCTTCCGCTACAGTTTTCGCGCACGCGTAATCGCCGATTGTGACATATCTAAGCATTGCCAGGGCTGTTAATTTTTCAGATGACCGACTTCCCGCCCTGGGCTCTTTCAGGATAAATTGTATCCCCACTTAAATGGAAGTTTGTGCTGGAAATGTCCTCTTTTGTCATTTTGTTTCTGCCTTGTTCCTTCGCTTTCCCTCATTTCGTTCTATCATTTTCTGCCTTGCTGGTCTGTTCATCTGTATGCGTTTGATAAAGTCTTACATACTTTTTCTTATGATTTATAATTGGGTACATTGAGTGCATTTTGATTCAAGGGAGGCGAGATACGTGGAAGCAATTTTAGATCATTTATGCCCGTTTTCAGTCATTTTAGTGCCCTTAATGTTAAAATGTGTATTCGGGTATGTTTTTTAAATCCATTGTGTGATAAAATGGAAAGGTCAACGCCAGGGCTATATATCCTTAGATTAGTGCGCGAATGCATTAATCTGTGTACTTATGTTCTTTTCCTTTCTTTCGTTGAAGTTTTGTGTACGTATTGAAACGGTTATTGCACCGATATGCTTCTACGTACTCGACTGGGCTTTAAACGAAAATGACAGTAACAATAACAATTCTGGGTAGGATTTTTCTACCAACCTCCCCTATTCTGTGACGCCTTGAGTGGTGGTCTGGACTTTCAGATATGATAAACTTCGTGCGCCAGTATACACCAGCACATGTTAAAAATCCCACGGCAATAAAAAGAATTGCCTCTGGCAATATTCTGTAAATTCCATTTTTCATAGGTAAACAAAAATAACCACCTACAAAGAAATAGTGGCGCTGCACTACGGCGATATGCCTTTGCCCAAGAATATACCAAATCCAGTCTAGTTTAGTTATATCCATCGGGTATATTAGTTTTTAAAAACGAAATTTTTTTCATCCTAGGCAAAAGAAACAGATGACCGTGATAGTGTGAACCATGAAATAATTGTTGCACGTTCTAATGATCGTTAACATGTGTGTAGCAAGGCGATAGCGACTGTCATCCTGCACTGTGCCTTCAGTGGATAAGAAGCCCTGCACATCCAGGACCCGTGTCAACACCCGAAGGCAGACAGTGGCGCCACGTTCTTACACCGCCAGGTCCATCGCATGTGACCTTCAGAGTGCCTCGGTAAGAATCCAGAGTGTAAATTAGCACTCGAAAGGGGGGGGGGGGGGGAATGGGTACAGGAGTCAGTAGAGGGGTGGGGGGGGGGAGTAAGCACGAAGGAAATCTCCCCAAGAACGATGTTTCAGGCACTAAGTTGAGAGTTCCATGGACAGCAAAGAAAACAGTTTTGGAGGCAGACACAAGATCATTCATAAGGAAGACTAGGAAAAGACGGGCATCATTTATAGGCCATTTTATGAGGAAATGGGAGCTCCTGGTCACAACAGGAAAGCTGGAGGGAAAAAGAGCACCAGGTACACCCAGGGATAAAATATTGGACGGACTTGCAGAGTAGCTGAAGACAGAGGGTGGAAGATGTGCTTGCGGCAACAAGCGATAGAAACATAAGGGCCATGATCGCCAACGCCATGTGGCAAGGCACTTGATGATTTGTCCCTCTGCTATTATCGCGGTGCTGTCATCTTCTCCTGCGCCTTCAAGTTTCCACTGAAAGGCAGTCTGGGTGATGTGATCCTGCCGTCTTCGGACGATGTGCTCAATCCATCTCCATCTTTTGTTAATGGCGGTGTCCATGCTCTTTTGATTGCATTAGGCCAGAAGTTGGTTCGAGATGGTGTTGTGCCTGAAGATTCACGCGATTCATCGGAGGTTATGCGTTTATAGCGTGATAAGTTTGCTGTCTGTCAGACTGAGCCTTAATAGGTGGACAGGACAGAAACCTGTTAGTCTCCAGTTGGTGTTGGGTGCTGTACTGTGGGCACCTCCAAATGTTGTTCAGCATTAAGTTGTTTTTGGCTTTACTGAAACAGTTCTTGATGTCACTGCTGTTCCGTTATTTTCCCCAGATGAAAATGCTGTATAATCTCACCCCCACCCCCCACGTGGGGATGCCGGGTGCTCTTTCAGTATAAATAGTATCCCTCCATCTCTTTTCTGTCACTCTTTCCTCCTCCTTTGCTTTCTGTCATTTCTTCCTATCATTTTCTGACTTGCTGGTCCGTTCACCCGTATGTGTTCGATAAAGTCTTAGAACGTTTTCTTAGGACTGATAATCGGGTACATGTGTTAGGTGCATTTCTGGCTCTCGGGAAGTGAGATATACGGAAGCGATTTTAGGTAATTTATGCCTGTTTTACAAATGTTTTGGTGTCCTTGGGTATGGTCAAATTTGTATTCAGGGTGCTTTTTTAAATCCCCTGTGCGATATATAAGACGGTGTGGTCAACGCCAGGGTGATGTTCTTAGATTATGTGCGCAAACGCATTGATATGTGTGCTTTTTTTTTCCTGTTGAATTTTTTTGTTTCGAAGCGGTTATAGCCCTGATATGGCTCTACATAGTCGGCTGGGCTTTAAACAACAATAACAGCTTCGACGTCCCTTTTGTTAAGCCGTGCTTCACACCTCTCAAACTCTGAGTACACAGCCAACAGCACTGCTGCCTACCTGTACTGTACATAGTATACAAACATGACTCTCAAACAAGTTTGCCAAACCGTCTATGTGTGTGTGTATGTGAGCTCTTTGTTGATTGCTATCCAGATATGTCTAAGTTTGTCGTATGTAACACGGGCGTTTCCTCTTTGCTGGTGCTGCTGTTGTTGTTGTAGCTGTTGTTGTTGGCCGTCATGCTGTGTCGATATGGGTGTGTATGTATGAACGTATGTGTATATCTATGTGGATATATTGTGTGCATTTACTATTTTCATCTTACCTGTTTATATACTCTTTTTTTCCCATTTATTCACTTACGTACATATGTACTTACGCACTAAAGAAAATGTCTTTAATTAGTTGATAAACAGCTGAGCATTTGTGCATTGATTGGGGGGGAGGGGGCTGTTATGTGAGACGAGTTTATACAGAATAGCTTGTTGTAATTCAGACCTTTATCTATTTTTTTTCTTTTTTGAAGGTATGATGCGCAGATGCACATGCCATTTACATGTAACTATGATTATTCCTGTGGAAGGCTTCTAAAATACCAGGATAAAATATAGACTAGGTAAAACAGACAAGGTAGGGCCTCAGGACCTGGCCAGCTCATGGGCTTATGTGCACGCTTTAGTCTTGTGCCATGATTACCATACACATGGCACCTGTGACGTTCGTGTATACCGAATTCGATCGAGCGCGGAGTCATTTTGAGAAAATGAAACTGAAACTGACATATAAGACAAACTCGATTTGTTGCAAGCAAAGTGTGTATTCATGAACGTAAATATTTAACAAGTGTTTAGAGAAAATAAAGAGAAAAAATACCAAGACAAACTAGAAAACACACACACACACACACACACACACACACACACACACACACACACACACACACACACACACACACACACACACACACACACACACACACACACATCTATATATCTGTGTCTCTTTATTTTCATATTTATCCATCTGATCTGTATATATAAAAGGAATACAGTGAAATTCTTTTCCGTTTTTACAGATGACACTAAAGAATAGTACAAGACATTTTCTGAGCTGGACACCATCCCAGACTTCCCATGAATGAACGGTACCAGTGACTTCAAGTACCCATCTGCTTCACGGAAAAAATGAAACCGCCTGTCTTTGTCAACGTGGTCAGAAAACTAAAACGGCCACATCTCCATTATGCACAAACTGTTATCAAAGGTGAGTGAAAATTGTGTGTGTGTGTGTGTGCGCGCGCAAACGTGCATGCATTAAAATTGCAACCTGTGTATGTCGTACAGCGAAATATGAAGTAATTTAAGGAAGATTTTTCTACCCCTTCACTCGATCATAAGTGGAGATCTAGGCGATTGTCTTTTGGATGAGACAATAAACCGAAGAGCAGCGTGTATTCAGCGCACGTTAAAGATCCAACGGCAACAATGTAGTTTCCCTGGTAATTTTTTTTAAATTCCACGTTCATAGGCATGCAGAACTACACCATCACAGAATAGGAATAGAAAAAAAAATAGATGGACGGTGGAGACGAACACTCCCTGGAGAGGGCAGTATGGAGTTCAAAAGTGTAAACCAATTATCAAAAATAACTAAAATGGACATGGATAAATGGATGAATAGACTGATGGATGGATGGACAGATCGAGCGATAGATCAACCGATAAACATATAGACACAGACGATACATAGATAGGCGGATGCACTATGAAAACCATCTAATGGGTAGGTCTCGACAAGCATAGAAAGTTGGTCTTTTTCAGACTGAAGATGGATATAACAGATCTTAATGTCTCTGCATACATACATACATACATATACATGTGTTATATATATATATATATATATATATATATATATATATATAATGTATATGTATATATATATTTTATGTGTGTATATATATAATATATAATTATGATATACATATATATATATATACATATATATATATATACATATATATATATATATATGTATGTATATATATATATATATGGAGGCAAAGTATGTGTATGTATGTGTGTGTTTATATATGTATGTATGTAGTGAATGAGTGTGCGTGCGTGTGTGTTACGAGAGATTGTGAATGAAGGTTGAAAATCTTAATGATGGAAAAAATACAATAAAAACAACAATCATAATTGATATGATTATATTCATAACAATAACCATAACCAAAATAATAATAATTAAATGCACAGAGCAAGACATACATGCTTCAGAAGAGTATGAGAGACGAAAGCATACAGAGATTGATCATCTTGTTCCATCTGTCTCGCACAAAACATAATGCACATACCCAATCGCGTGCACGCACGCACACGTGCACAAGCACACACACACACACACACACACACACACACACACACACACACACACACACACACACACACACACACACACCACACCACACACACACACTTTGCTGACGCTCGTGCAAATACGGATTACAGTTGAGAAAGGTGTCTTTGGACCAGATTTGAAGAAAGCTACTGACTGAAGCTGAAGATGTATTGTGATGGACGGGGAATTCATTCCGTATCATTAAACGAATTTAAACAGACAAGATTTTTATTTGAAAGATTAAACAAAGCAGTCTTGAACTGGATGTGGAGCGAAGCTTTCTAAGAATGTCCAAGATATAGCTGCTCATATCATTCACTTATTTCGTTTGCTTATAACATATCTGTATCCCCGTGGGGATGCCGGGGGCTCTTTCAGTATAAATAGTATCCCCACCTTCTGGACATTCTGTGCCAGAAATTTATTTTGTCACTCTTTGTTTCTGCCTTGTTCCTTTGCTTTCTGCCATTTCTACCTATCATTTTCTGCCTTAATAGTATATTAACCAGTATGTGTTTGATGAAGTCTTAAGTACTTTTTCTTGGGGTTGATAATTGGGTACATGTAGTAAGTGCATTTTTGGCTCTTGGGAAGTGAGATATGCGGGAGCAATTTTAGGTAATTATGCCTGTTTTTATGTTTTGGTGTCCCTAGTTATGCTTCAATTTGTATTATCCTAGTTATGCTTCAATTTGTTTTCAGGTGTGCTTTTTAAATGCCCTGTGCGATAAATCGGAGTGGTCAACGCCGGGGAGGGGGGGGGGGATCTCCTTAGATTACGTGTTCGAATGCATTGATATGTGTAATTTTCTTTTTTTTTCTCCTGTTGAAGTTTTGTTTGTTTTGAAGCGGTTATAGCTCTGATATGATTCTACGCAGTCGACTGGGCTTTGAACACCAATAACATCTATATTTATCTAATTTGTCCATTTCTTCATCTATCCACCTTCGTCCTCTGTATAATCTATTTATAATTATTCATTTCTCTATTGTCATGCCTTGGTTTAATCCTTGCCTATAATTTTGTTCTCACTTTGTTTCAGTTTGCCTGTAAAGCGTTTACAACACGTAACGATAGCCTGACCTGCCCACTGCACTCCGAAGAAGAGTGGAGGCGGCGGCAGCAGCAGCAGCAACAAGTAAGGCTTCCATTAAGTGCGTTTTAGAAGACAAATCATAAGAACATAGAGAACGTAAAAATACATCAGGAAGAACAAAGGAAAGCACTCAAACAAGTGAAGAAAATAGAGCAACTAGAAGAATCAAAATAGGACAGAAAATTAATTGAAGAAGACAACGGAACAAGAATAAACAATGACAACACGGACAAAAGAAAATCACAATAAGAAAAATGAAACAGGAATCGAAGAAGAGAAACAAGAAGAAAAACATCAACAAGAAGAAAAACATTAAGTATAAAACAAAAAACGCGAAGAAGAAACAGCAACCAAGACAGCAAGAAGAAGAAGAGGAACAACTACAAGAAAAAAGTTGAAGGGCAAAGTAACAACAGCAAGAAAACAAAAGTAAAATGAAATATGAACAAATGCCCAAACTGCAACACCAAAAGCACAAACATCAATAAAATGAAAATTACAAAACAGAACAAAACCAAGAAGACAAAAGCAAAACAATGCAGTGACTGCAGTAAGAATAACAAGACAGAACAAAAGGAAAATTGGAAACAAAATTAAGAAGTAAACTAAAAACAAAAAAAAAAACGGGAAAACCGAGAGCAGAAAATCAAAACGGACAGGAGTAAAAATGTAAGAATAGCAACACAGGGCAGAATTACAACGCCAGTCGCACCAACAACAACAGGAATAAGAAACATCACAACGCAGAATAAACACACTACATAAGAAAAACTACAGAAGAAAAAGAAAAAGCAAATTGCAGAAGAAAAGAAACCAAAACAAACTGCAGAAGAAAAGAAAAAAAAAACAGACCACAGAAGAAAGGAAAAGAGAACAAACTACAGAAGAAAAGAAATAAAAACTGCAGAAGAAAAGAGAAACTACAGAAGAAAAGAAAAAAAAAACTACAGAAGAAAAAACAAACTACAAAGGAAAAAAAAACTACAGAAGAAAAAAAAACTACAGAAGAAAGGAAAAGAAAAACTACAGAAGAAAAAAACAAACTACAGGAGATAAGAAACTACAGAAGAAAAAAACATAACAAACTACAAAAGAAAAGAAAAAAAACTACAGAGGAGAAGAAAAGAACAGAAAAACTACAGTAGAAAAGAAAAGAAAAACTACAGTAGAAAAGAAAAGAAAAACTACAGAAGAAAAGATAAAAAAGAAAACAAACTACAGAACAAAGAAAACAAACTACAGAACAAAAGAAAATGAACTTCAGAAGAAAAGAAAACAAACTACATAAGAAAGGAAACGAAAACAAACTACAGAATAAAAGAAAAACACTACAGAAGAAAGGAAAAGAAAAACTACAAAAGAAAGAACATGAAAACAAACTACAGAAGAAAGGAAAAGATAAACTACAGAAGAAAAGAAAAGTACAGAAGAAAAGAAAAACTACAGAAGAAAAGAAAAACTACAGAAGAAAAGAAAACAACTACAGAAGAAAAGAAAACAAACTACAAAAGAAAAGAAGACATAGTACAGAAGAAAAGACAAACTACAGATGAAAAAAACTACAGAAGAAAAGAAAACGAACTACAGAAGAAAAGAAAACTACAGAAGAAAAGAAGACAAACTACAGAAGAAAAGAAAACTACAGAAGAAAAGAAAACAAACTACAGAAGAAAAGCAAAATAAACAGTAAAACTACAGAAGAAAACAGTACAAACTACACAATAAAAGAAACAAAAACTACAGAAGAAAAGAAAAGAAAACCTACAGAAGAAAAGAAACTACAGAAGAAACGGGAAAAGAAAAACTACAGCAAAAAAGGGAAGAAAAAAAACTACAGAAGAAAAGAAAAAACAGACTACACAGGAAAAGACAAGAAACTACAGAAGAAAACAAAAAAATAAATTACAGAAGAAAAAACAAATCAAACTACAGAAGAAAAAACAAACTACAGAAGAAAAGAAAACAGACTACAGAAGAAACGAAAAGAAAACAAACTACACAAGAAAAGAAAAACTACAGAAGAAAAGAGAGGAAAACAAAGTTGAGAAGAAAAGAATAGAAAAACGACAGAACAAAAGAAAAAATACATAAGAAAGGAAACGAAAACAAACTACAGAAGAAAAGAAAAACTAAACTCCAGTAGAAAGTAAAATAAAACAAACTACAGAAGAAAAAAACAAACTACAGAAGAAAAAAACAAACTACAGAAGAAAAGAAAAACTACAGAAGAAAAGAATAGAAACACTACAGAAGAAAAAAGACACTACATAAGAAAGGAAACGAAAACAAACTACAGAAGAAAACAAAAGAAAATAGAAAAGGAAAAAAAACAAAACTACAGAAGGCAAGAAAACAAACTACAGAAGCAACAAATATTAAATGAAGACCACACCTTCAAACCCCAATACCTGTTCACTTTGGATGTGACCTCTTTATACACCAGCATACCCCACTCCGACGGGTTAAAAGCTCTCCGGCATTTTCTGGACAAACGACGTGACCAAACATTGTCCACTTCAACACTTGTCCGACTTGCGGAGCTGGTTCTTACCATGAACATTTTCGTTCGGAGATGAGACGTTCTGGCAAGTTAGCAGAGTCGCCATGGGTACTAAGATGGGCCCCAGCAATGCCTGCTTATTCATGGGATATTTGGAGGAACAAATCCTACAACAATACAAGAAACCCAAACCTGAATTATACAAAAGATACATAGACGATTGCATTGGCATGACATCCCTCGATCATGACCAACTTTTACAATTCATCCACTACGTCCAAACGTTTCACCCATCCATCAAGTTCACATATGAAATTTCAAACACATCCATAAGCTTCCTGGATATCGAAGTTTCCCTTCAATCTGAACAACTAGTCACTACAGTCCACTACAAACCTACAGACTCACATTCCTACCTGGACTACCAATCATCTCACACTTCCAACACCAGAAACAGCATTCCCTACTCGCAGTTCTTGAGACTACGACGCCTCTGCTCAGACGAAGACAATTTTCAGGACAAAGCAGTTGAAATGACTAGATTTTTCCTGCGCAGACATTACCCACCCGAGGTCATCAATGAAGCCCGGAAAAAAGGCAACTCTGTCTCTCGGCCAAATGCCCTCCATTCAAAGCCCAAAGCTGTCGCAGAGGATCGGCCAGTCCTCAGCCTAGTTTACCACCCGTCCGTGCACCTCATAAAAAGGATCATCTTGTCCAACTGGAACATTTTGCGATCCAGTCCCACAACAGGTGAAACCTTTGACAAGCGCCCTTTGATCGTCTACAAGAGAGACACAAATATCCGCGACTTGCTGGTGCATTCGAATCTCAGCAAACCAGTCAGCCAACCTCCAGGAACCTCTCCATGCAACAAACCTAAATGCAAGAATTGTCCTTTCTTGTGCTCAGCCACCACAGTCAAAGGCCCCAAATCTCATATGAGAATTACAAAACATTTCAACTGTCAAACTTACAACATTGTCTACTTGATCAGCTGCTCTAAATGTTCCCAATTGTATATTGGTGAAACTGGACGCACCCTTGACACACGTTTCAAAGAACACTTGGCTGATATCCGCCACCAAAGGGATAAAACTATTCCCAATCACTTCAACCAATCAGACCACTCAATCAATGACATCCGAGTGAAAGGTCTGTGGCTTCTATACAATAGCAGCACCATTGACAGGAAAGACAGAGAATCCCACCTCATAAATAAACTTGGAACACGCAAACCACATGGTCTTAATGACAAACCATAAGTAACAAAATTCAGACATGCCGTTTCATGTCTCTTCCTGTTCCCACTCCTACCAGATTCTTGGCACCTGGCACAATCTACTCCCTTATCTCTTGCCCTGTGCCTTCTTCAGAACAGGGCTATACCGATATAGCATGGCCACTTCTCAAAATTGCAGAACTCATCTCGCTTCCCTTTTGACATCATAGTTGCCTCCCCTCTCCCCTTTTCTTACTACTGCTCATGATGACATGGGCGTTCCATCTCTTACCCACTGGACGAGGCGGCAGGGAAGTTTTTAGTCCCGTTTTTATTATCCATTGTTTGGTGTCTGTGCTTTGTCTGTGACCGTGCGTTCGCGCTTGACAAAGGCTAGTTGGCCGAAAATTTGCGCTTGTTTTGTTTTGCCTTGTTGGAGACGCGCTTACATTGGTTTTCTTGTTCTTCTGGTTTGTGTTTGCTTGGGCGCGGGCAGTCAATCTTGTTTTGAAACTTCAGAAGAAAAGAAAACAAACTACAGAAGAAAAGAAAACTACAGAAGAAAAGAAAACAAACTACAGAAGGAGAAAACTACATAAGAAAGGAAAAGAAAAACTACAGAAGGAAAAGAAACTACAGATTAAAAGACAACAGAACAAACTACAAAAGAAAAGGAAGAAAAACTACAGAAGAGAAGAAAACAAAAGAAAAACAGAAGAAAAGAAAACAAAAGGAAAACTACAAAAGAAAACAAACTACAAATGAAAAGAAAACGGAACAAACTACAAAAGAAAACAAACTAGAGAAGAAAGGAAAAGAAAACAAACTAAAGGAGAATAGAGAAGGAAAGAAAAACAACTACAGAAAAAAGACTACACAGGAAAAGAAAACAAACTACAGAAGAAAAAAGAAAACGAACTACAGAAGGAAAGAAAACAAACTATAGAAGAAAAGATAAAAAATAAACTACAGAGGGCAGGAAAACAAACTACAGAAGAAAGGGAAAAAAACAAACTACAGAAGAAAGGAAAAGAATTCAAACTACACACGAAAAAAAAGAAAACAAACTACAGAAGAAAACAAACTACAGAAGAAAAGAAAAGAAACAAAAAAGTACAGAAAAAACAGAAAAAGAAAAACTACAGGAGAAAATAGAAGGAAAAAAAACTACAAAAGAAAAAGACTATACCGGACAAGAAAACAAACTTCAGAAGAAAACAAAAGAAGACAAACTACAGAAACAAGGAGAGAAAATAAACTACAGAAGAAAAGAAAAAACTACAGAAGAAAAGAAAATACTACAGAAGAAAGTGTAGAAAAGACCACAGAAGAAAGAAAAGAAAACGAACTACAGACGAAAAGAAAAAACCAAACTACACAAGAAAAGAAAGAAACCAAACTACAGAAGAAAGGAAAAAAAAACTACAGAAGAAAGGAAAAGAAAAACTACCAGAGAAAGGAAAAGAAAAATACAGAAGAAAGGAAAGAAAAACTACCAGAGAAAGGAAAAGAAAAACTACAGAAGAAAGGAAAAGACAAACTACCAGAGAAGGAAAAGAAAAACTACAAAGAAATGAAATGAAAAACTACAGAAGAAAGGAAAAGAGAACAAACCACAGAAGAAAAGAAAAATAAACTACAGAAGAAAAGAAAAATAAACTACAGAAGAAAGAAAAATAAACTACAGAAGAAGAAAAACAGTACAAACTACAAAATAAAAGAAAACAAACCACAGAAAAAAAGAAAAACTACAGACGAAAAAGAAAACGAACTACAAAAGAAAAAAAAAACAAATTACAGAAGAAAAGAAAGAATAACTACAGAAGAAAAGAACTTCAGAAGAAAAAAGAAAACCTACAGAAGAAACAGGAAAAGAAAACAAACTACAGCAGAAAAGAGAAGAAAAAAAACTACAGAAGAAAAAAAGAAAACAAACTACACAAGAAAAGAAAAACTACAGAAGAAAAAAACAAACTACAGAAGAAAAGAAGAAGAAAAAATTCAGAAGAAATAAAAAAACAAACTTCAGAAGAAAAACGACAGAACAAAAGAAAGAAACAAACTATATAAGAAAAGAAACGAAAACAAACTACAGAAGAAAAATCAAAACAAATTACAGAAGAAAGGAAAACAAACTACAGAAGAGCAGTAAAGAAAACAAACTACAGAAGAGCAGTAAAGAAAACAAATTACAGAAGAGCAGTAAGAAAACAAACTACAGAAGAGCAGTAAAGAAAAAAACTACAGAAGAAAGGAAAACAAACTACAGAAGAAAGGAAAACAAATACAGAAGAAAGGAAAACAAACTACAGAAGAGCAGTAAGAAAACAAACTACAGAAGAAAGGAAAACAAACTACAGAAGAGCAGTAAAGAAAACAAACTACAGAAGAACAGTAAAGAAAACAAACTACAGAAGAGCAGTAAAGAAAACAAACTACAGAAGAGCAGTAAAGAAAACAAACTACAGAAGAAAGGGAAAAAAAACTACAGAAGAGCAGTAAAGAAAACAAACTACAGAAGAACAGTAAAGAAAACAAACTACAGAAGGCAGTAAGAAAACAAACTACAGAAAGAACAGTAAAGAAAACAAACTACAGAAGAGCAGTAAAGAAAACAAACTACAGAAGAACAGTAAAGAAAACTACAGAAGAACAGTAAAGAAAACAAACTACAGAAGAAAGGAAATGAAAATAAACTACAGAAGAACAGTAAAGAAAACAAACTACAGAAGAAAGGAAATGAAAATAAACTACAGATCAGAAGGAAAAAAAAAAAATTACAGAAGAAAGGAAAAGAAAACCAAGTACAGAAGAAAGGAAATGAAAACAAAACACAGAAGGAGAAGAAAGCAAACTATAGAGAAACGAAAAAAAAAGCTACAGAAGAAAAGAAAAATGAACTATAGAAGAAAAGAAAAGTAAACTATAGAAGAAAAGAAAACAGAACAAATTACAAAGGAAAGAAAAACCAACTACAGAAGAAAAAAGAAAACCAACTACAGAAGAAAAAAGAAAACCAACTACAGAAGAAAGGAAAAGAAAACCAACTACAGAAGAAAGGAAAAGAAAACCAACTACAGAAGAAAGGAAAAGAAAACCAACTACAGAAGAAAAGAAACCAACTACAGAAGAAAAGAAAACCAACTACAGAAGAAAAGAAAACCAACTACAGAAGAAAGGAAAAGAAAACCAACTACAGAAGAAAAGAAAACCAACTACAGAAGAAAGGAAAAGAAAACCAACTACAGAAGAAAGGAAAAGAAAACCAACTACAGAAGAAAAGAAAACCAACTACAGAAGAAAGGAAAAGAAAACCAACTACAGAAGAAAGGAAAAGAAAACAAACTACAGAAGAAAAGAAAACCAACTACAGAAGAAAGGAAAAGAAAACAAACTACAGAAGAAAAGAAAACCAACTATAGAAGAAATGAAAACAAATTACAGAAGAAAAAAGAAAAAGTACAGAAGAAAAGAACAGAAGAAACAGGAAAAGAAAAACTACAGGAGAAAAAAAAATAGACCACAGAGGAGAAGACAAACTATTGAAGAAGAAAAAAACTACAGAAGAAACGAAAAACTACAGAAGAAACGAAAAACTACAGAAGAAAATAAAAACTACAGAAGAAAAGAAAAACTACTGAGGAGAAGAAAAACTATTGAAGAAAAAAAACTACAGAAGAAAAAACAAACTACAGTGGAAAACAAATTACGGAAGAACAGAAAAGAGAAAGCAAACTACAGAAGAAAGGAAACAAACTACAGAAGATAACTTACAGAACGGAAAACAGAGCTATGGAAAAAAAACAATTTATGAGGAAAATAACATTGAAAAAGAAGAAAGTATCAAACGCACTAGAAAACAGGAATACTAAAAAAAACTGAAGGGGAAACGATCCACATGAAGAAAGAACTACAAAGGAAAAAACACCGACAGGGGGAAAGCACGGAAGGAAAACAACAGCGACAGAAGAATAAAAAGTACACTACACAAGAAAATAACAAACTGCCAAAAAACAAAACTACACAAGACAAGGAAAAAAGTACACCACAGAAGGAAATAACAGCAAACTGCCGAAGAAGAAAAAAGTACAAGACAACACAGACAAAATCGAAGTAAAGTTAAAAAAGATAGAAAAGAGAGACAAATGAAGGGAAAATGTACAAAAGAAAATTTAAGAAAACGACAACAAAATACAGAAAAAAGGCAATTGGAAAAGAACGAAAACAAAAAACGAAACAAAAACAAGATGATTTCGTCGTAAAGCAAAAGATTATGTAAACAAAAAACCCTACAGACAGCAGAAGAAACACACGCACAAGGAAAAACAAAGAGAAAAAGTACAGAAGAAAAGAAAAACGGTTACAGAAGAAAGAAAATACAGAAAAACAAGATACACCATGATAAATGAATGACTACAACAAATGATTAAGAAAACAAACAATCCAAAACTAGAAGCCAAACAAATTCTCTGAAATACAAAAAATTATACAAAACAAATTGCAGAGGAGGCATGAAGAAAAAACTTTGGGAGAGAAGGACTACAGAGGAAAATATTCTCAGAAGTAAAATGAAATCGGACTACAGCTGAAGGGAAAACACTACACAAAGAATGCTGAAGAAAGCAAAACTACAAAAGGAAAAAGAAACCAAAGCACATGAAGAAGGCAAGATACAGAAAACGGATTCAGAAACAAAAACAGAAGGAAAACGAAACCAAACTACAAATGATGGGAAAATCCACAGAAATATACGCAGGAAGAAGGAAAAAAAATGGGGAAACATCACAGAAGAAGAAAAAACATAACTGACTACACGAAAAATATGACGAAATACTACACGAAAAAAACAGGAATAACACAAACGATATGGAGCCACCACTACCACCAAAAAGATAACGAAATGAAGAAAAGGACCGTTATCAACACTGTCCACATACAAATAGGAAAGAAGAAAAGCGATACTGATTATGGACTACCCAAGGATGGATTGTTTTTCAAGAACTAACCAAACACGAAAAAAAAGAATACAACAGAGCACGGGAAGAAAATAACTTAGGAAGGACTGATCAAAACCTGAACTAAAAAGAAGTGGAGAAAAAGCCTAAGGTTGAAGGAAGAAAAAGAACATAGAAGCAAAGAGATTATCCAGAACAAAATCAACAATTTTTAAATTCAAGAAACTGCGGAGCGCTGGACAGCAGACGGTCTTAACAGCAGAAGCCTCTCTAAAGCAAGTGCATCGGCCCTAAACTTAACTCTAAGGGCACCGTGCCGCCTCCATGCATGATTCCTGGACGCCCTGCCCCCCCCCCCCCCCCTCTTCTTTTTTTTCGAATTTAGTCCTCCAGCTGGGTTCGAAAATGTCTTGACCATTTAGCTATCGGATACCAGCAACATCGTAATTTGCCTTGCCGCATGGCGTGGGCGATCATGATCCTCCATAGGAATCTCGTTTGTCGCTGTGAGTATATCCTACCTTTTCTGTTCACCTCCCATTCTGCAAAACTAATTTTCTTCTCCCTGGGTCTCCCTGGTCAACATACAGGGGAATTTAAGCCTTAAAATGTTCCTGGACGCCCCTGTCCCCCCCCCCCCCCCCTTCTCTTTTCTTCGAATTTAGCCCTCCATCTAGGTTAGAAAATTCTTACCCACTTAGCTATCAGATACCAGCAAAATCATAATGTGCCTTTGTATGGCGTGGCGATCATGGTCTTCCATAGGAATCTGATTTGTCGACTCGCTGCAAGTATATTTCCTACCCTTTTTTGTCCCCTCCCAATATGCAAAACTAATTTTTCTTCTCCCTGGGTCTCCTGACCGTCAACATATAGGGGAATTTTAAGCCTTAAAATGTTTACTTTTGTTTCCTTGATCAGATCCTGCTAGAACCCTTCTAAGCTGTGTTAGCTATTAATAGTATTAGGGCTGTGGCCCTCTCCTTCCCTAAAATTGAGCTTTTTTGCTTTGGAGGTCATAGGCACATGTGCCTATCACCCGTCTCCTCAAACCCCAGTAGCGATGCTTTTTACATGCACAAGCCGTATTTTTTCAAGTTGTTGGCTAGCCTGGCATACTTTCACGTCTTGTGGATACGGGGTTTCCTCTTTTCTCCTTTCGCAAGTTCGATCACAATCATTTATCTTTGATTTTGTAATTATATTGTTCTTAAGCCACTCTGCTGATGCTTTCTGTGTGCTTTTTTGATTGTGGAAGATCTGCTGTGTACTCCCAGCCGTCCGCATTATCCAATGGAACTTCCAAGCTTGGGATGACACAATTTTAGGAGACAGTTTGCTGCCTTCTGCCATGTAGAAAAGTGAGAGGTTCTGATTGCATGCTTTGTTTCCCTGGCAATACTGATAAGCACTCCAGGGTGGATCATATACCGATATGAGAATGAAACTGATCCCAAGAGGGGTCATATGCCATGTCATTCAAAACTTTGATTTTTTTAGCGCAATTTCCCAGGTTGTCCATTGACCTTGTTGGCTTTGCTGGGCTGCCTTCTGGATTCTTTTGGTATCTTCTTCACAAATCTGTAGGATTATCATATTCCTTTTGCCTTTCCGCTGAGCTTTGACTGCCATTCCATGTTTGTTGATCCCATTCCTTGTCTACTGGTTCGTGTGTGACCTATTGTCTCTGACCATGAGGATTTTCTAAACTAGACCCATGTCTGTGACTTCCCGTTTTCTGTACGCCCTCTGCTTGGGCCAAATTGATGTTACAACCTTATTTCCCACGGCCTCAAGAAGGCGTAAAACTTGACTTTTCCCATGTTGTACTTCTCGACGATGGATTTTAGGGATAACTTCAGCTTTGCCATGCGACAATGCAATGCAACGTCAGTAAGAACAGGTGGGACATCCAATCATACCCATGTGTATCGTGGATTTTGGCCACCACTGATTCCACTGTATTGTTATTGATATCATATATCAGTAGCAGCCAGAAAGTTTTGGAATCACCGTGAACTCCAGACACCAGACTTCGCTTTTGCCAAGGAGGGCACAGTGACACAGCATACTTGCATGTTTTCTTTCTAATTGCTTAGCTTCCGTACCCATTTTTGTACCTTTCAAGGAATCGTCAAACCACCTTCCAGAGTCTGTTGACCGGTTTTTTTGTTACTGTCGGAATGACTTAGCTGGTGACAGAAAACGTTGCTCTGTTGGCTTTACGTTTCTAGGTAAGAGGTTCCGTGATTTCTGAGGTTGAATCTTCTCTGATGAGATGTTCAACTCGTCTGCTTCAGGATTGAGTGTTTCAGCTTTCCTTGTGGAAAGCACAGTCGTGTTGTCTTTGAAGGTTTATAAAGAGGACGTATATTCATTTCCGAGAGCAGCTGGATCGAACTTCTCACTACGATTTTTAAGATGACTTCCACTGCCAGCACCGACACTTTGGAGAAGGTACACAGTCCATTCCTATGCCCACTTCCAAACCCAGTCTGTCGTGTATTCGTTTTGGAGAACTGCAATGAGAAGTCATGAAAGTACCTCTTCAGCATTTTTCAAAATGGTATAGGGGACTCTGGAGAGAGAGAGTACCTTTGTAGCTCGGCTGCTGCTTCTTAACTGAAGGACGGGCGCACTGGTTCTCCTCAATCTCCTAAATCTCTCACATGCTGGCTCCAAGCGCCATACCCCGGGACCTCGTCTTAGCAGGCATGCTAAACCATGTGAGGGGGTGATGCTAACACGACACCACTGGGCTTAACCTCAAAATTAAGGTGACCGGTCAAGGCGGAGAAAGTTCCTAGATGAACCTAACGGCTACGTGTTCGAGACCAGGGCGAACCATCAAGTAGGAGGATATCGGCAGTGGTCTGGCATGGAGAGGGATGGGCTCCGCCATGCGACATTGCCCAAGAAACGCCCATGAAGATGAAAACAAAAAGGAGAATCATACCGGATCAGTCATCGCCCGGTTTCAGGACCGCCTCTTTAAATTAAAGACGTTGGCAGGAATCACCAGGGCGGAAGTGGAAACTATGCTACTGGTGGACCAACGAAAACTATCCGTGCCAGAAATAACATCGTCATCGACACCTGGAATGTACAAACACTCAGAGAAGCTGGGAAACTAGAAGATTTAGAGCATGAAATGAAAAGGTATTGCTGGAGCATACTAGGTCTATGTGAAGTACGATGGAAAAACTACGGAGAAACATCAACTCCAGAAGGTAAAAAATTACACCACATCGCGAGAGAAGAGCGCCACGAGCATGGAGTAGGAATCCTCGTTCACAGAGACACTGTAAATGCTGTCATGGGATGCCGACCAATCTCCAGTCGAATCATTACCATTCGGTTGAAAGCATCACCGTTCAACTTCACAGTCATTCAATCATATGCACCAACAACAGACCATGATGATGAGGAAGTGGAAGACTTCTATAACCAGATACAGGGAGTCTTAGATGGAACGCCAAAGAATGATATTATTAGTACAGGGCGATTGGAATGCAAAGATCGGGGAAGATGCGTGTAAAGATTGGAACGGAACTTGCAAGCCTTATTGCAACAGTAACACAAATGACAAAGGTTTAAGACTCCTAGAATTCGCCAGCTACAACGATTTCAGGGTGATGAACACCTTCGGCCAACACAAAGCGTCAAGAAGATGGACCTGGCACAGCCCAGGTGGTGATCATCACAATCAAATAGATTACATCATGGTCAATCGCAGATTTCAGTCTAGTGTCAACATCGCCAAGACCAGAAGTTTTCCAGGAGCTGACATTGGCAGTGATCACGAACTTGTGATGTCATCTGCACTACGTTTAAAAAACTGCAAGAAACAGGGCAACATCAGAATTAAATTCAATATATGGACAAATCAAAACACCTGAGCATACAAGACTCCTTCCAAGCAAACATCGGAGGTAATTCGCACCACTCCTAGTCTTGAATCATGAGGATACAGAAGTAGAATCATTTAATCGACGCCTTCAACAATTCCATGGCAGAAACGCTCATCGGCAAACCGCGAGTGAAAAAGCCCTGGGTCACGGACAACATCCTAGATCTATGTGACAAACGAAGAGAGCTTAAGAAGAAGAAACATGAAAAAGAGGGTGTGAGACAATACAGAAGTAAACCTGCAAGTGAAGAGAGGTATGAAAGCAGCTATGGAGACATAGATTGACAATCAGTGCGAAGAAATTGAAAGTAATCTACAGAGGAAAAACATTAAGAATGCCTGTCAAACTGTCAAAGACCTCTGATTAACACCAGACAAGAACCAACGACCACCATCCAGAACAAAGAAGGGAAATGCCTCACAGAAGAAAAAGATATATATTAAACAGATGGACCGAATATTGCTCCGAGCTGTACACAGAAGTACAGGAGACCCTAGTGTGCTTAATGTCCCACCATCATCAAACGACGCAAAAGATAGCATTATGCGTGAGGAAATAGTGGCAGCAGTGGCATCCTTAAAGCCCGGAAAATCAGCGGGAGTAGACAACATCACAGCAGAGATGGTTCAAGCAGGAGGAGACCCAGCGATTGACATGCTCATGATCGTTTGCAACAAAATCTGGCAGACAGGCGAGTGGTCAAAACCATGGACTCGGTCCTTGATCATCACCCTCCCCAAGAAAGGCAATCTACAATTATGTCAAAATTATCGCACCATCAGCCTCATAAGTCACCCCAGTAAAGTCATGCTGCGAGTCATCTTAAATAGACTAAAACCACAGACAGAGAAAATCATCGCCGAAGAGCAAGCCGGTTTCAGGCCAGGTCGCAGTACAACGGAACAAATCTTCAATGTCAGAATCCTTATGGAAAAGTACTCCAACACCAACAGGAGCTCTGCCATGTGTTTGTCGATTTTAAGAACGCATTCGACAGTCTGGCACGAAGCCTTGAGGGCAACCATGAATCTGTACAACATAAACGCCAACATAATCAGAGTCTTAGAGAACCTCTACAAGAAAGCCAACAGCGCAGTATTCTTCAACAATATTAGAGAATGGTTCCGGAGTACGCCAAGGCTGTCTGCTCTCCCCTTACTCTCTTCAACATCTTCCTAGAAAGAATAGTGACGGACGCACTCGAGGAACGTGAAAGGAACAGTCAGCATTGGAGGTAGAAACATCACTAACCTACGTTTTGCAGATGATATTGACTGCCTTGCCGGAAAAGAACAAGAGTTAATCAACCTAGTGGACCATCTTGAAAAGACCTCCTCTGATAATGGCATGGAAATCAGCGCCGAGAAAACGAAAATAATGACCAATCGCAACAACCACTTTACGGCTGATGTAATGGTCAATAACCAAAAACTCCAAAGCGTGCCAAGTTTCAAATACCTGGGATCAGTCGTGTCAGATGAGGGATCTAAGCCCGAAATACTCTCCAGAATAGCCCAGACCACAGCCGCAATGACCAAGCTCAGAACCATATGGAACAACAGTAACATCGCCACTAGCTCAAAGATCAGACTGATGCGCTCCCTGCTTGCAAATCATGGACCTTAACAGCGGATACGGAAAGAAGAATCGGGGCGGTTGAAATGAGATGCTTTCGTAAACTTCTCGGCGTCACATACAGACATCGCATGCGAATGACGAAATCAAAAGAAGAATTCAAAATGAAATCGGGCCTTACACTGACCACCTGACCTAGTAAGACGACGCAAACTAACATGGTATGGACACTAACATGGTATGGTATGGTATCGATCATCCGGCCTTGCCAAGACAATCCTGCAAGGCACAGTCTCGGGAGGAAGGAAAAGAGGCAGACAAAAGAAGAGATGGGAAGGTAATATTCGAGAGTGGACGGGCCTGGAGCTGAGGGGAGAGATGCCCTAAGGAAAGCAGAGATAAGTGGAGAAAGGTTAAGTCTTCGGAGGCGCCCCGACGGACGGCCAGTCTAAGGGATCAGTGACGGTGACGGTGACTCTGGGCTATGATATATCCCAAGAGCCAGTTGAATCATCTCATGCGGAAGATCTATTTGCCAGATCCAGCCACACTACACCAAGTTCCCTGTGGATTTCTCTTTTCAAAAGCCATCATCACTCAGATATTGGTACCATCTCAAAAGTAACACTGTGCAGAATCTTAAAGTGTGGAATGGCAAGTGTTTGTGTTTTTCCTGGCTAGAAGACGAAGGAAATGTGAAGAAACAGAACAATTGGAGACTGAAGGTATGAAGTTAGCGGTGAATTTTTTAAATGTTACACAGTGTGTTTGCCATTGCATTGTTGTGTTGTGTTCGTGGTTTATTTGAATGTTGTGTTATTTGGTATGGTGCGGTGTGTTGTCGGGTGGTGTTGGGTCTTGGTGTGGTGTGGTGTTGGGTCTTGTGTGGTGTGTTTGTGTGTGACACTGTGTGTTCGTGTGTGTTTGTGTGTATGTTCGTTCTTTGATTTAACGTCTTTTCACAGTGATATATTTGATGGGGGAAGGGTGGCAGGGGAATAAAAAAAAATCTATAAATAAAATAAAATGGAGAACGATACAGTATAGTTGGACGGGTTGGATTGGGGCAGAGGGGAGACAGAGGAAAAAGTCATAAATAGGTGGTAGAATAGTAGTAAAATGGAACGAAATCTTAACTCTAACATTAGTAACAATTTACTTCAACAATGTGAAGGGAAGATTTAACACTAAATCACAAAATGCATAAAGTTAAAGTAATGCATTAAACAGGACTGTGAACTAATGATTCTGAAATTTTAAATGCAGGACTGTGAACTAATGATTCTAAAATTTTAAGTAACAAAGATTATTCTGAAACTCATTTCAAAAAAGTAACATCAGATCAATTTTCTTGTGTAAACATTTTCGGTAAAAAAGAACGTAGTATTTTGCAATAAAATAAACAGTGAAACAATGTGAATTGTTTGCCGCAAGTACACTTGACATTTTTACAATATTTGTTTTCAGTGCGTTTAGCTGAATATGAAAACGAACAGCAATAATCGATCGCAAATGATACATGTTTGTGTATGGGTGTGTATGTCTGGGTGGGTGTCTACGCCGTGTGTGTGGGTGTGTGTTTGGTCTGTGTGTGTATCTGTGTTTTTGTACGTGTGTGTGTGTGTGTGTCTTTGTGTCAGTGTGGGTGTTATTCACAGTGTGTGTCTACGTGTATTGTGTGTGTTTACGTTGAGCGTGTGATGTGTGTATGTATCTGCGTGTGTGTGTGTGTCTGTATGTGCATGCGTGTGTCTGTGTGTGTGTGTCAGTCAGTCAATCTGTCTCTGTGTGTATGTATCTGCGTGTGTATGTTTCTGAGTGTATCGCTGTGGGCGTCTGTGTGTTTGTGTGACTGTCTGTGTGCGTGTATGTGGTCTGTGTGTGTATGTCATAAGTGTGTGAGTGTGTGTGTGTGTGTTAGTGTATGCTTTTGTATCTGTCTGTATGTTTGCGTGTATGTTGTCTGTGCGTGTGTCTGGGTGTGCGTGGCAGTGTGGTATGTGTGCTTACGCCTGTGTGTGTCTGTGATGTGCGTGTGTGTGTGCGTCCGTGTGGGTGTGTTCGTTCCTTGTATATATGTGTGTATACGTTTCTGTGTGGGAGTCTCTCTCTGTCTGTATGTGTGCGCCTCTGTGTGTGTCAGTGAGTGTCTGGATCTGTTTTTGAGTGGGTGTCTCGCTGGGTGTCTGTCTTGTTTTCGTCTGTATGTGTGTGTTTGGGGGGGGGGGGGGGGGTCTGTATGTGCCTGTGTTTTTGTCTCTGTGTGCGCCTGTCTTTTGCGTGTGTCTGTGTGTGTGTGTGCGTGTGTCTGTGCGCGTGTGTGTGTATGTTTACGTGTGTGGCTGTGTTTGTATGGTGTCTTCATGTGTTTGTGTATCTGTGTGTATGTTGTCTGTATGTGTGTGTGTGTCACTGTGTGCGTCTGTCTTTTGTATGTATTGTTTCTGCGTGCGTGTTTTGTCTTTGCGTGTATTTTGGTGCGGCTGGGAGTGTGTACGTGTGTGTGTGTGTCTGTGGGTGTCAATGTGTGTGGATCTGTTTGTGTGTGCGTCTGTGTGTTTCTGTATGTATCTGTCTCTGTGTCGCATGCCTATGTGTGTGTGTGTGGGGGGGGGGGTCTGTGTGAGGCTGTGGGTGTGTGTGTAAAGTGTATTTGTGTGTAAGGAGAGTTTGTGAGTCTGTGTGTGTAATTTGTGTGCGTGTCCCGTATGTGTGTGTTTGTCTGTCTGTGTGTGGTTGTGTATATGTGTGTGTGCCTCTGTATGTGTGTGTTTTTGTCCATATGTCCGTGTACATGGGGATGGGGGTGTTTGTGTGTCTGTGTGATGATGTGTTTGTGTGCAAGACTGTGTGTGTGTGTCTGTCTGTGTGCGTGTTTGTTCGTTCGTTCTTTGGTTCAACGTCTTTTCACTGCAAGTAATATTAGACGGGTGCGTGTTTGTCTGTGCGTGTGTGTCAGTGTGCGTGTGTATTCGTGTGCGTGTGTCCGCTTGTGTGTGTTGCCTGTGTGTGTGTGGTATGTGTGTCTGTGTCTCTGTGCGTGTGTCTTTGTATGTTAATGTATGTGTCGTGTGTGTGTTGCCTGTATATCTTTGTGTGTATGTGTGCGTGTCAGTGCGTGTGTATGTGGATCTGTATGTGTGTACTATGTGGGTGTAGCTGTCTATATGTCTGTGTGCGTTTAGGTCTGTATGTGACAATTTTTGGCTGTGTGTGTGTGAGGGTGTCTGTACGTCTGTGTATGTCTATGACTGCATGTGTCTGTGTCTGTATGTGTGTGCGTATGTCTGCGTGTGGGTCTGCGTGTGTGAGTTTTCTGTGCGTGTGTCTGTGTATATGTGTGTTCGCTTTGTCTGTGTTTGTGTGTGTGTGGCTGTGTGTGTGTGGCTGTGCGTGTCGGGATGTGTGTGATGTGTGTTCGCATGTGTCTCTGTGTATATGTGTGTGTTCGCTTTGTCTGTGTTTGTGTGTGTGTGGCTGTGCGTGTCGGGATGTGTGATGTGTGTTCGCATATGTTTTTCTTTGAATGTTGTGTCTTTTTGTTCGTGTTTCTGTGTGTCTGTGTATGTTTACGTGTGTTTTTGTATGTGTCTGTGTGTGACTTTGTGGTTGTGTATGTGCGTGTGTGTTTGTGTGTGTCCTTGTGGATCTGGGTGTCTGAGTACGCGTGCGTGTGTATGTTTACGTGTGTGAGGATGTGTGTGTCTGTCTGTCTGTTTGTGCGTGTGTGTAAGTTAAGTGTCTATAACTGTATGAATATAGCTCTGTGTGTATGTGTCTGCGTATGTATGCGTTTGTGTGTGGATGTGGTTCTGTATGTGTGTGCGTGCGTGTCTGTGTCATTGTGTATCCGTGTGTGTGTGTTGTGCGTGTGTTGATGCGTGTCTAAGTGTATGTGTTTGTGTGTGTCGGTGTGTTTGTATGTCTGAGTGTGTCTGCGTGTGTATGAGTGTGTGTTGTGCGTGTGATTGTATCTGTGTATGTGCGTGTCTGGTTCTGTGTGTGTGTGTTTGTGTCAGTCTTGGTTTGTGTGTGTGTGCGTCGGTGTATGTTTGTGTGTACGTCTGTGTGTTTGTTGCGCGTGTCTGTTCCTCTGTGTGTTTATGTTCGTGTTTCTGTTTGTATGCGCGTGTGTATGTCTGTGTGTGCGTGTCTTTTTGTGCGTGTTTTTGTGTTTGTGTGTGTGTTTCTCTCTCTATGCATGTGTCCACGTATGCGAGTCTGTGTGTGTGTGTGTGTGTGGTGCGATTGTGTTTGTGTGTGTCTGTATATGTGTGTGTCGGTGTGTATGTATGTGCCTGTCTGTGTCAATATGTATGTGTCTGTGCGTGTGTATCTGTGTATTCCATATGTGTTTGTGTCTGTGTGTGCCTGAAAGTGTATATTATGTGCGTGTGATGTGCGAGTACGCTTGCCTGCGTGTGGTGTACGAATGCGTGTGCTGTGCGATTGCGCATGATTTACGCATGCGCGTGCGTGTGTTGTTTGAATGTACATGCGTGTGTGTGTAATGTGGTCGTGCGTGTGATATTCGCGTGCGTATGTCCGTGTTTGTGTGTGTGTGTCAGTATGTATGTGGTTTTGTTTGTGTGTGTCTGTGTATCATTCAGTCAGTCTGTGTCTGTGTATCTATGTATGTATGTGCGTGTCTGTATGCCATGTCTGTATTTTTGTATGTGTGGGTCTGTGTCCTCTCTCCTCTCCTCTCTCTCTCTCTCTCTCCCCCCCCCCTCTGTCTGTTTGGATGTGTTACTGGGTGTGTGTGTGTTTGTGTGTGTCTTTCTGTATGAGGATGTGTGTGTGTGTCCATATGTGTGTGTGTGCCTGTGTGTCCATGTGAGTGCGTGCCTGTGTTTGCGCATCTGTGTGTGTGCGTGTGACTGCCTGTGCGTGCGAGTGAGTCCGTGCGTGTATGTGCGTTCGAGTGCCTGCGTTTAAGTATTCGAGTGCTTAAGCAAGTGCTTATTCGAGTTCGCACGCGTGCTTGTTTGTGTGCGTGTTGTGTGCGCGCACGTGAGGTGGTGACGTGGTTGTGATGTGCGAGTGCGTGTTATGTGCGCGTGCATCTCAAGAAGAAGCACGCATTCATGTGTGTGTGATGTGCGAGTGCGCGTGCTTTTGATGTGCTCCTGTGATTGGTGTGCGTGTGAAGTGCGAATGCTCGAGCATGTGGCATGCGTGTGATGTTCCAGTGCGTGAAGTGCGACGTGCGCGTGGTGTGCACATGCTTGTGATGTGCGTGTGGTGTCGAATGCGCGTGCGTGTGATGTGTACATGCGCATGCGTGTGATGTGCTCGTGAATGCAAGTGCGCATGCGCGTGATGTGCCAGTTCGCGTAATGTGGGAGTGCGAGTTTGCAGGCGTGTGGTTATTTCATGGCGTGTAGTATGGTGTGCGTGCGTGTAATGTGCGAATGAGCGTGTGTGTATTGTGCGCGAGCATGTGATGTGCGTGTGTGTGGTGTGCGAGGAGTTATATACCGACATGCTTTTGAGTGTAAACAGATGTTTAAAAACAGACATGCTTTTGAGTGTAAACAGACATACTTTTGAATGTAAACTGACATGTTCATGAATGTAAACCGACATGTTCATGAATGTAAACCGACATGCTCTTTGAGTGTAAACTGACATACTCGAGTGTAAACTGACATGTTCATGAATGTAAACTGACATACTCGAGTGTAAACTGACATGTTCATGAATGTAAAACCGACATGCTCTTTGAGTGTAAACTGACATACTCGAGTGTAAACTGACATCTTCATGAATGTAAACCGACATGCACTTTGAGTGTAAACTGACATACCCGAGTGTAAACTGACATGTTCATGAATGTAAACCGACATGCTCTTTGAGTGTAAACTGACATTCTCGAGTGTAAACTGACATGTTCATGAATGTAAACTGACATGCTCTTTGAGTGTAAACTGACATTCTCGAGTGTAAACTGACATGTTCATGAGTGTAAACTGGCATGCTCTTGTGTGTAAACTGACATGCTCTTGTGTGTAAACTGACATGCTCTTGGGTGTAAACTGATGTGCTCTTGAGTTTAAACTGACGTGCTCTTGAGTTTAAACTGACATGCTCTTGAGTGTAAACTGACATGCTCTTGGGTGTAAACTGACGTGCTCTTGAGTGTAAACTGACATGCTCTTGTGTGTAAACTGACATGCTCTTGGGTTGTAAACTGACATGCTCTTGGGTGTAAAGTGACATGCTCTTGGGTGTAAACTGACGTGCTCTTGGGTGTAAACTGACGTGCTCTTGGGTGTAAACTGACGTGCTCTTGGGTGTAAACTGACGTGCTCTTGGGTGTAAACTGACGTGCTCTTGTGTGTAAACTGACATGCTCTTGGGTGTAAACTGACATGCTCTTGGGTATAAACTGATGTGCTCTTGAGTTTAAACTGACATGCTCTTGCGTGTAAACTGACATGCTCTTGAGTGTAAACTGACATGCTCTTGAGTGTAAATTGACATGTTCTTGGATGTAAACTGGCATGCTCTTGAGTGTAAACTGACATGCTCTTGGATATAAACTGACATGCACTTGAGTGTAAACTGACATGCACTTACTGTAAACTGACATGCTCGAGTGTAAATTGACAAGCTCTTGTGAGTAAACTGACATGCTCGAGTGTAAACTGACATGTTCTTGTGTGTAAACTGACATGCTCGAGTGTAAACTGACATGTTCTTGTGTGTAAACTGACATGCTCGAGTGTAAATTGACATGTTCTTCTGCGTAAACTGGCATGCTCTTGTGCGAAAGCTGAATGTTCTTGTGCGTAAACTGACATACTCTTGTGCGTAAACTGCATGCTCTTTGCGTAAATTGCTGCTCTTGCGTGTAAACTGACATGCTCTTGTGTTTAAGCGACACGCTCTCGACGTAACTGTATGCTCTGAGTGTACAGACATACCTTGAGTGTAAACAGACATACTTTTGACTGAAAACTGACATCACGCGTGTGTGAACTGATATGTTCTTGTGTGTAAACTGACATGCTCTCGAGTGTAACTGACATGCTCTTCAGTGTAAAGAGTACTAAGCATACCTTTAAGCCTGCAACCGTTGCAGCACTTCACAAAACCACACTATCGTCATTACGCAGTTTCTCTGCTTCTTTCATGTACACTTAAACTTGAAAATGTATTGATTCGTGGTACGCTATATTATTCCATGTAGACTTAATGTATTGAAATCGTGTGATGCTATATCATTCCATGTAGACTTGAAATGTATTGAATTCGTGGACGCTATATCATTCCTGTAGACTTGAACTGTATTGAATTCGTGCGGCGCTATATCATTCATGTAGACTTGAAACTGTATTGAATTCGTGCGGCGCTATATCATCCATGTAGACTTGAAACTATATTGAATTCGTGCGGCGCTATATCATTCCATGTAGACTTGAAACTGTAGGGAATTCGTGCGGCGCTATATCATTCCATGTAGATTTGAAACTGTATTGAATTCGGCGGCACTATATCATTCCATGTAGACTTGAAACTATCTTGAATTCGTGCGGCGCTATATCATTCCATGTAGTCTTGAAACTGTATTGAATTCGTGCGGCGCTATTATTCCATGTACACTTGAAACTGTATTGAAATCGTGTGACGCTATATACTATTCCATGTAGACTTGAAATGTATCGATTCGTGTGCGCTATACTATTCCACATAAACTTGAGAACATATCGAATTCGGGTGACACTGCGTGTAACTACTATTCAATATGAACTGGGAATGTATTGATCCATGGACCTATACCAGTCCAAACTAAACAGTAGTCACAGTACTATTACGTTTTGTTGGTGCTTGGTTAGCATATTTTTTTCAAGACCCCTCTTTTATCCAAGGAGACATTGTGCAGATGTTGACACGTACATAACATGGGTCGAACATATTTTTCTAGGCAGATAGTGAGAGCAATAAAAGAATTTGAAATCCTCAATTTATATCAGACTTATAAACGAAATACTGCAATTACGATGCTAGTAGTACACGTGCTTCGTTGATTTAATTTCGCTGTGGATGACATTTTAAACAACCATTACTTCCATACAGATGGACAATGTTTTGTCAGCATTGGGAATACAGACAACTGTCGCGGACCTGAACTCAAAAGGAACGCCAAGTGAGAGCCATCACAAGACATACATGTAGTCAGCTATTTGGGGCATTATTACAGGTAAGTCATTATGTTCAACATATCATCCTAACAACAACAACGACGATGACGACAAGACAACAAAATCAACTGAGGACCTATTCTTCAGTTGTCAGCTTTCAGGATTGTTTTTTTTCAAGATAGCTTCGCGCTCTCTAGGAATTCTCTATGCACAAATCCACAAATGGCATGTGATGGAAAAGGATTCAAAATAGTCATGGCATAAACCCTTACCCTGTGTATAAATCTACGGCACTGCCTGATCTCATAATCTGTTACAGGCATGGAAAACATTCCCTGGCGAAAATGAAACCCTGCTCTTATGTAACATGCGATGCTATGATATTACTAAGGACTACAGGAGTCAACTGTCTTGTTGTGCCGCCGTTATTGTTGTTGTCGTCGTCGTTGTTGTGCCGTTGTTTAAGACATCGCATTTAGTTCATTTGAGCTCGCGTGAAAGAGAATTGAAGAGAGAGCAGAGTGAGAGAGAGTGGTGCTGTGTGTGTGTGTGTGTGTGTGTGTGTGCGTGCGTGCGTGTGTGTGTGTGTATTATGTTGTGCGTGTGAGTGCATACTGCTCGTGTAAGCATGGTGTTTTGGCATGACGACAACACTGCATACATTTTTTTCATTGCCACACACACCTCCCTCTCCACCATTTATCTGCTCCAATCTATAGGCCGCCTCTACCATCCCACTTCACCCTCCTGCCTTCCACCATTGCTCTCCCCTCCTCTCCCGTCAGACTGTTCAAAACAGAAACGTTATGATCAAACTATGCCACAGCGATGCTGCTGTGTTCTATGGAGAAGAAGGACATATGCATATATGTATAAATATGGAGAGAGAGAAGAGAAGAGAGATAGGTAGGTAATAGGTAATAGTATAGGTAGGAATAGACAGATATAGATAAGATAGGTAGGTAAATAGGTAAACAGATAGGTAGGCAGATAGATGGATAGTAAGATAATAGGTAGTTAGAGCAGATAGATAGACTGATAGGTAGGTAGATAGCTAGATAGGTAGGTAGCTAGATGGATAGGTAAATGGAAAGGTAAGCGTAGATAGATAGGTAAGTGTAGATATAGATATATGAATATAGATGTAGATGCGTTACTCGTTTATTTATTTTTGTTTATTTATTTGATCATTTATTCTTTCATTTATTCATTTATTTTTGCTATCTTGTCTTCTACATCGCTTCTGTGTCACTGTTTCCCATGTCGGTCGTTTCAGCTCCCCATCACATTTCTACACCCACCCAAACTGAGGTCACAATAAGACCAAGTCATGAAGTCCCCCAGAACCTGGAACGTTTCCCTCAATAATATTATAACGATCAGGATGGTGAAGATAGTGTTGATCCTCTGGAGTATCAATTCGCATTGAAACTGCTCGACAGTGCTGTAATCTGCGCTGACTTTCATATATGCCTTAGCGTTTACCAGGCCCGAGAGGCATAGTCACCTGCGATGTTGTTCAGGACATATGAGAAACCTTAGCTGACACACATCTGTAAAAAAAAAAAGTTATGAGACTCAACTATGTGGTTCCAGTCTTTTCAATGAACCCACAGCACGCCTAACAATCAATAGGGAGCGGCTGGAACCCCCAACCCCCCCCCCCCCCCCAAAAAAAAAAAAAGAAAATCCAACAATAAATTGTGCACAGGCAGTCTGCTGCCCGTGTCACTAACCGTTTCGCCACAGTGACAAGTAGATGTGCTGAATTTTGGTCGATACGAGGGGCACGTATGTAAATTTGTACTATTGTGGCGTCACATCTAGCATCGATTGGATATAGAAAGTGGTGATATTTCGTCGTCTTGTTTTTCTTCTTCGTTTTGTTGTTCTTGTTCTTGTTCTGGTTCTCCTTCTTCGTTTCTTCTTGTATTCTTCTCCTCCTCTTTTTTCGTTTTCTCCTCCTCCTCCTCCTCTTCTTTTTTCGCTTTCTTCCTCCTCCTCCTTCTCTTTTCGTTTCTTTTTCTTTTTTCCTTCTTCTCCTTCCTTTTTCTCTTTTCTTTTTTCCTCTTTCTTCTTTTTTCTCTCTTTTTTCCCTCTTTCTTCTTTCCTCCTTCTTTCCTCCTTCTTCTTTCCTTCTTCTACTCCTTTTTCACTCCTCTTCTCCTCCTCTTCTTATTTCTTCCTTCTTCTCCTCTTCATCCTCCTCCTCCACCTTCCCCTTCTTCTCCTTTTCTTTCTTGTTCTTCTTCTAAAACATATTTGTGTAGCATTTTTCTGCAAACTCATTTAGATTCCCTACGCATCACACACAATCGGACATCTTAGTGTAATGTGGGAAAGTCGAGCTGTTTGGTGAGCTGATCACACTCCACTTTTGTTGTTGCACAGTTTGCATCTTTGGTGGGTGTGCATGCCGAGTGTTTTCCTTTCATGTTTCCATAAGCCAGGCACCTGACTTGATTGGCTCGCAGGATCTTTAACATGTTTGATATTCTGTATGAGTGCGTACACACACACGCACGCATGAAAACACACACAAGAGAGATACAGAATCACACACGACGCCACACACAACCCCAGCACGCACAACACAACACACACAACACACACACACACACTTGCACACACACGCACACACACACACACACACACACATACAACACACAAACATGCACAACACACACACAGCAACACATACACACAGACACACACACACACATTACACGTAACACACACAATACTGAAACAAAAAAATATCTACCATCACACGGCACACACCAACACACAAAGAGACAGAGAATACACAACAGCACACACAAAACACACATACACATCCACACACACACACACACACACAGACACAGAAAGAGAGAAGAGAGAGAGACTTAAACACTGTAAATCACAAACACACAACCACATCATGACACACGAAGAACAAACAAAATACACCATCACACCACACACACACAAACACACAAAAGACAGAAAGAGACCACATACACACAACAGACACACACACACACACACACACACACACACACACACACAGGGGTTTAAGCACTGGTAAGTCAGCACATTTATTGACCTGGGGAGATCAGAAGAAGAAAAAAACTCTACCTTTATCCTTTAGGCAGGGGCTTCTAGGTGAATCGACCTCGGGACTTTCCGACTAAAAGTCTGATGTTTACCCACGTGGCTACCACGCCCCTTGTTGTTTGTCTGCCCATTTGTTTCGATTACTTTTCTTGCTGACTGACTGGCTGTTCTGTAGGAAGTCTGAGCTGTTGATTTAAGAGTTCCTCAACAGCAGAGAGAGGGCAGGACTGTTTCTGGATGTGTCTGTATGTGTGTTTGTCAGTCTATCTGTATGCGCATCTGACAGTTGTTAGATCTGTTATTAATGATACTTATAGATGTCTAATAGATTTGATTAGATAATAGATCTATTACATCATCTATTAGATAGACTATCTATTTGATCATATATCTATCTATCCGTCCACCTATCTACATATTGTCTATCTGTCTACTATCTACTTGTCTACCTGTCTATCTGCCTATTTGTCTGTGTGTGGTGGTGGTCTTTGATTTAATGTCTATTCACTAAAGTGATTTTAGACACACACAAAAAAGAAATAAATGAATAATAAATAAACAAATGAATAAGGGGGGGGGGGGATGATAGAGAAGGAGTGAAGAGGATATTTGAAAATTGTCAATGTTGATCTTGAGAAAAGATGATTAGAAAACAACTGTTTCGATGGAGGTGGGGGGAGGGTTAAACTTACAAATAACGTTACTATAATTAACGATTTAAACTAACAAACAAAATTAATAAATATCTAGAAGAAACGAATAAAAATAAAACTAAGAATTGACTAACCATAACAGCGAACAAATGAAATAACATTTTAAAGGTACTTCGCTATAGGACTTTTTTGACAGGCTAATAAAAAAATTCATATGTTAATGATGATGAGCAAATATGTCAGAAATTGTCTTTATAGATTGTGTAGGAATATGTCGTTTTACCCTAACGCAAGAAAGAATATGACTGTGTATTATCTTCTTTCCACACAGACACACTATGTTCGTGGTGTATTTTGTTTTGAATGCATCAAGTTTCCATCTATACATAAGGGATTGTATAATTCTGCTGGCAGGAAACTGCTTAAGTATTTTGCTACTTTCTGCTGGATACCTTCTCATAGTTCTTTTCGTTATAATGATGAAGTTGACAGGGCTGCCAAACGAGGAGCAAAGAACTCACCAGATTCAAAGAATATCCAGCTTTTCTCTCGTTGCTCGAATATTATACTTTGGTGGACACCTACGTCTGGAAGCAGATCCAAGGAAAACAGAAAAAAGTATGATAAATGTCACACGAAGTTTGTGTGTGTGTGTGTCTGCCTGCTGCCTGTCTGTCTGTCTGTCTGTCTAGCGTAGTTCTGTCTATCTGCTGTATGTCTGTCCTTCTGACCTTCTGTCTGACTGCTTGTCTATGCCAGTTTTATGATAGACGAGTGGTTCTGAAGTAGAGCGCTAGCAGTTATGTCTCTGAACAATAGTAGGAACTTCTTTGACCAAGCCGCACATTTTTGGGCACTGATAGTGAAGTTGAACAGAACACAAATTGTGGCGGAGTCGGGTCATGCTCTTCAACAAATGAGTCAGTCGTATGGGAATGCACTGCAGGTGAGCAAGAACCTTATGGGTTAATTATTTTGTGTGAATGTGTGGGTGGGAGGAAGGGAGAGAGAGAGAGAGGCAGGTAGGCAGGCAGAAAGAGACAGACAGACAGAGATAGAGGATGAGTGAGAGTGTGTGTGTGCGTGTGCACATGGGTGGGTGGGAGGGAGAGATAGTAGGAGAGGTAGAGATTGTGTGTGTGTGTGTGTGATTCACAGTATGTGTCAGTATGTTAGAAGTGTGTGTGTGTGTGTGTGTGTGTGTGTGTGTGTGTGTGTGTGTGTGGTGTGTGGTGATTCACAGTATGTGTGTCAGTAAGTTAGAAATGTGTGTGTGTTGGTGTGTGTGTACGCGCGCGTGCGTTTCCGAGCATGTGCGTACGCGTATATGTTTCTTTGTTTATCTGACTGTCTGACTTTCTGTCTGTCTCTGTCTATCCATCAGCCCCCCAACCCCCCACCTCCCACCCTTCTTTTTAATGAAGTCTGAGAAGCAAAGTCTAGAATCACACCCAGACAGTGTGGACGTCTTTGTCTTGGCATTGTGTGCCTTCTTGAATCCTAATCAGTTTGACTAATTGCGTTACTGGTATTAATGCTGTTACTGTTATTGTAGTGTAAAGCCCAGCCGGCTGCACAGTCATATAAGGACTGTAACCGTATGAAAAAGTAAACATTACGTCGTTAAAAGAAAAAAATCAGGAAAAGAACATCCAGGGATATGCCTTTGCCATTGACCATTATTACCTCCAATTTATTGCCTGGAGGCAAACTGAACCAAAATGAAAACATAACTAAAGATACTAAAACATACACATAAACGGGCATAAATTACCTAGATATTGATTCTGCACATCACGTTTCCTTAGAGCCGAAAATGCCCTTATTACATACTCAGTTACCAGTCCTAAAAATGCCATGTAAGGATTTATGGAACACATATAGGTGAATGAAGCAGCAAGGCAAAAAGTGATGGAAAGAGAGAACAGAAACAAAGGACTAAGGCAGAAACAAAGACAGAGATAGCGAAGAGGCAATTTCTAGCACAGAAGGTGTGGTGTGTGGTGGGGGGGGGGTGTTATTGATACTGAAAACGCCCCGGCATTCCCCAGTGTGGGAGGAGGGGTCTGATTGAGTAAGATATAGCACAGGGACATGAGTTAAGGAGTGAATGTTTCACTTTTTGAGTTTGTTCAGTAGGTTACCTGTTCAGTAAGTTTTTGCTTTTGGGGATGCCTGGGGCTCTTTCAGTATAAATAGTATCCCCACCTTCTGGAAATTCTTTGCTAGAAATGTCCTCTTCTGTCACACCTTTTGTTTCTGCCTAGTTCCTTTGCTCTTTGTCATTTCTTCCTATCGATTTCTGCCTTGCTGGTTATTCACCTGTATGTGTTCGATAAAGTCTTACGTACTTTTCTGTTAGGACTGATAAGTGGGTACATAATTATATCAAGTGCACTATTGGCTCTAGGGAAATGAGATATGCAGAAGCAATTTTTAGGTAATTTAGGCCCGTTTTTATATGTTTCAGTTTCCTTTGTTGAGTTTTAATTGGTATTCAGGTACGTTTTTTTTCAATCCCCTATGTGATAAATTAAACGGAGTGGTCAACACCAGGGGGATCTCCTTAGATCATGTATGCCAATGCTTTGATATGTGTACTTAATTTTCTTTTCGTTTTTTTTCCCAGTTGAAGTAGTGTCTTCCGAAACAGGTTATAGCCCTGATGTGGCTCTACGAAGTCTGCTGGGCTTCAAACAAAAATAACAGTAACAGAAATTACAGTAGGTGGCCCTTATTAAGCTTAGCTGGATGGAGAGCCAAATTCATAAAGCAGGAGTCCAGAGTTTGATCCTGAGGTGGGTGACAGGTTTTCTTGCTGTTGTTGATTGTATTGTTGTTTGTTTTTTGGTGAGCTTTGTGTTGTTGCTGTTTGTTGTTGTTGTTGTTGTTGTTGTTGTTCCCAGGCTGACTTTTTTTGTTAATAGGAGATATCGAACTCAAAATCTGATGTATCGAGTTCAATCCCAGCCTACCCCGCAAACATCAAAGCTGATCTTTTTTTCTGTTTGGTATTCGTCTTAATAATGCGTCTTAATAATAATCCAATCATTCCTGATGTGTAATTTTGGTGTTTTCTTCAGTCGTATCATTTCGTTGTGTGACTTTATTGAATGTAGTTAGTGTTTTCTTACGTCGCGTCATTCTGTCTGTCTGTGTGACTTATTGAAGTCAGGTTTTTTCTATGTCCGTCTGTGTGACTTTATGAATGTAAGCTTAGTGTTTTTCGTTACGTCGTGGACTGTTAGTCTTACTCGGTCCGTCTGTGTGACTTGATGTAAATGTTTTTAGTCACGCGTCTGTGGATAATAAGTGGAGAGTCAAGAGTCAGGTCAAGATCCCAGACAGTGTGTGTTCTATCTCAGATCTTGTTCAGTTCGAGGAAAGGTACAATGTCAGTCACGAAGAAGGGAGAAAAGGGAGGAGAGTTTCGGGGATCAGGTCATCGTTTGGCATTGTGCGTGGATGACTGGCATTGTATAAGGATGATCAACATTGTGTATGTCTGTCTGCGATCAAACGATTGATTGGCACTGTGTCATTCTGATTCTGTCTGTCGATCATATGAATGATTGGCATTGTGTCATTCTGTCTGTTATCTGTCTGTCTCTCTGTGTCTGTTAGTCTTAATGAAGTTTGTAATGTAAAACCAAGAGTCATGCACATGAAGACAGTGTGTGCACACTTAATCGCTGTCTTCGATTTTTGTTCAAATAACATCGTTTTGGTTCATTGGGTTGTACAGGTATCTTGGGTTCTGCTTTGAGGAGCCGTTTTGGGTTCTGACACACACAGCTCTCAGAACCCTAGACAGCCATACACTTCACATCTTGTACAGCTTTATTGGGTTCTGATTTGTACAGTTGTCCTGGGTCCTGATTTATACAGTTATTATGGGTTTCTGTTCTTTTACAACTGTCTTGGGTTCTGATTAGGGAAAGAGAGACAGACAGAAAGAAGAGAGAGAAAGAGAGAGAGGGAGAGACTGACAGAAAGACAGACAGATAATGGTAAGCACATGAAAGCAAAAAAAAAAACCCAAAAAACAACCAACCAAACAAACAAACCGAAATTGTTGAGAACATTGAACGTTGCCGCGCTCCACGGTACATGTACGTTTGCATCTAAAACAACAGGTGTGTTGATGTGCTATTTGCACACACTATGGACACGAACGATAGCAATGTCTATATGATGATTTCATAGAAAACATCCAGGCAAAGTTATTTTCCACTTGAAAAGTATGAAACAAAAAAAACAACCACCAACAATGGACTGTACTTTTAAGCAAATAGAATAAAAAAAACAAAAATATATATTTTAAAAAAAAACCTTAAACTTCTATGTGGATCCATCGGACCTGGTCAAGAGTTTGGGCTTTGCCAAGGACTTGGCACAGGTATTAGCAGACCAGCAGCACAAGTTTTCACTGATCTCCACAAAAAAGAATAACCAGGCAAGGTTATTTTCCTTAGGATGACAAAAAACTAGCAATATATATATATAGGCGAAATTACTGGATGAAGAAACTGACACAGAATGAAGGCAGCATCAATAGCGTTGTAATAGGGTAGGAAAGATCGAAGAGGGAAGGAAAGCAGGAAGGAAAGAGGGAAAAAAAATATAAAGAACAAGAACAAAAAATAAAAAGGAAGAAGGAAAAAAGAAAGGTTTGTGTGTGTTCGTGTGTGTGTGTGTGTGTGTGTGTGAGGGGAAGAGAAAGACAGAAACAGAGAGAGAGTGTGTGTGTTTGTGTGTGCGTACGTGTATGTGTGTGTGTGCGTGGGTGAGGAGAAGAGACAAAGAAAGACACACAAAAAAAGAAGCAGAGATACAAAAACACAAAGGGGGGGGGGGGGGGGGGGAAGAAAGACACAGACAGACAGACACATATAGAGACAGACAGAGACATGTGTTTAAACACATAAAAGCAAATAAACCAAACGAACATTTCAGAACGGTTGCATGTCACAAGTCCACGAACATAAAATCGGCCTTGTGTCGTCCATTAAACAGCGTCAGGTAGAAAGAAACTCTAGGGAGAGCTAGACAACAGAAGGTCTTCAGAGAAGTAACCCCCTTTAGACAAGTGTTTCGGCCCTGAATTCCTTACACTCTCGGGGGGCCGGGCCACATCCAGGTCATGACTCCTGGATGCCCTTCTGCTGTTGTCTATTTTTTTTTTTTTTTTTTTTTTTTTTTTTTCCCACGTCGGGGATCGAACCTGGGCGATTCTGCGCTTCAGAACTGCGGTACGCGGTTTTACCAATGTGCTAACGGGGCACACATCATCTGTAGGGAATTTAATCCTTATGAAGTTCACTTTTTTGGTTCCTCCTTGCCCAGATCCAGCTTGAGCTCCTTTCTGCTGCCTCTGCCATCGCTTTAAGGGCTCTAGTCCTCTTCTTCCCAGAAATGGCGAGTTGTTTCATGAGATCATAAGCGGAGGTGCCCACAAACCCTCTTGCCCCGACCTCTATGGCGAAGATTTTGACCCGCAGACCTGCTTTCTTCAGGGTGCTGGCAAGACCGGCGTATTTTTCGGTCTTGTAGATATGTGCTTCTTCCATTCTGCTTTCGTATGGCACAGTGAGTTCTATCAGAATCACTTGTTTCGAGGAGTCAGAGTGGAGAGCGATGTCTGGTCTCATGCCTGTCTTGCTGATGACATCTGGGTAATTTCTCCACTCTGGGAGGTCTGCTGTACACTCCCAGTCGACTGCTCCATCCAGAAGACCCTTTGGCAATGTGCTGGTTGTCATAGCCCTTTCGGGCCAGACCTGTTTCCCTCCTGCTTTGTAGAACGTTGTCATAGCAATTGGTGCGTTTGGGGTCATGGTTTTTTCGCTAACCACATCTGTGATCACTTTCAGAACTTGGTTGTGCCTCCATGTATACCTTCCTTGGGCTAGCGCTACTTTGCAAGAGCTTAGGACATGTTCCACTGTTTGTTTCTTCTGACAGAGCGGACATGCTGGGTCGTCTGCTTTCCCCCATTTCACTAAGTTTGCATTCGAGGGGAGCAGGTCATATACAGATCTGAGGAGGAAGCTTATCCTTAGAGGAGCCATGTGCCACATATCGTTCCAGCTGAGACTTCTTTGGAGTGCACTGTCCCATGTTGTCCATTGCCCCTGTTGACCTTGCTGGACTGCCTTCTGCACTCTTTTGACATCTTCTTCTTCCTTCAACTCCTGTATGATCATGTCTCTTTTTTCCTTCCCTTTGGCTTTGGACCACCACTGCATTTTTGTTGCTCCCAGTCCCTGTCTGTTGGTTTGCGTGTGTCCAATTATTTCTTTGATGCTGAGGTTTCTCTTGGCATTGTTTACAGCCTCTTGGACTTTCCACTTTCTGCCAGTTCTCAGCTTTGGATGAACTGCTCTCACGATATTGTCCTCCGATTCCTCCAGCATGCTCAACAGTCTTGCTTTTCCAACTTTGTATTCCTCCACTATGGATTTCAGAGGTAGCTTCAGCATTGCTTGACGACAGTAGAATGCAACATCAGTGAGACCAGGTGGGACACCGAGCCATTTTCTTGTGTATTTGTTGATTTTGGCTTCCATTGCTTCGACTGTGCTGGTGCAAATGTCATAGATTAGCAGTGGCCACAGCAGCTTTGGTATCAGCATGAACTGTAGACACCAGACTTTGTATTTGCCTGGCAGTCCGCAGTTATCTATTTTCTTCAGGCCTTCTTCTGCTGTTTGCTTGGTTTCACATCCCCTTTGTGTGTCTTTCAGGGAGTCATCATACCATCTTCCGAGACTTTTTACTGGCTCTTCTGTGACAGTGGGGATGGCTTGGTTGGCTACCATGAATTTGACTGAATCTGCCACTTTTCCTTTTCGCAGTGAGAGACTTCGGGATTTCTTAGGTTTGAACCTCATTCTTGAAGAGGCCACCAGCTCATCCAGCTGCTTTAAGATTTGGTGTGTCTCTTCCTCATCCGTGGACAAGACTGTTGTGTCATCCATGAAAGCTTTCAGAGGAGGCATCTGGTATCCATCTCCCAGATTCACTGGACCTGAACTCTTCATTGCAGCTTTCAAGATGACTTCCATTGCCAACACGAACAGTATGGGAGAGATTGCACAGCCCATTGCAATGCCCACCTCTAGGTCTATCCAGTCCGTGGTGTATTCTTTGGTAGAGAACCGCATTGAGAACCCTTGGAAATACTTCCTCAGCATTGTTCGGATGTTTTCTGGGATGTGATACATTTCAAGAGCCAGCTGGATCATATCGTGTGGAACTGATCCATATGCATTCGCCAGATCAAGCCAAACTACGTCAATGTCTCTCTTGTCTGTTCTTGCTTTTTGGATGGCATCCCAAATCAACGTGGCATGTTCCAAGCATCCAGGCATTCCTGGTATGCCTCCCTTTTGGACTGACATATCCAGATACTTGTTTTCAGTCAGGTATTTTGTCAATCTTGCTGCCATAACGGAGAAGAAGATTTTCCCCTCGACGTTCAGAAGTGATATTGGCCTGAACTGATTGATGCTGCTGGAGTTCTGCTCCTTCGGAATGTACACTCCTTCAGCTCTCATCCATTGGTCGCTGATCTTCTGGTTCCTCCATGCTGATCGAATCATCTTGTGGAGCCACTCGAGCACTTTTGGGCATTTCTTGTAGAGCAGGTATGGTATTCCGTTTGGTCCAGGTGCTGACTTGGCTCTGGCTTTAAAGGGGGGGGGGGGGGGGAAGAAAGACACAGACAGACAGACACATATAGAGACAGAGACATGTGAGAGAGTGTGTGTGTTTGTGTGTGCGTACGTGTATGTGTGTGTGTGCGTGGGTGAGGAGAAGAGACAAAGAAAGACACACAAAAAAAAGAAGCAGAGATACAAAAACACAAAGGGGGGGGGGGGGGGGAAGAAAGACACAGACAGACAGACACATATAGAGACAGACAGAGACATGTGTTTAAACACATAAAAGCAAATAAACCAAACGAACATTTCAGAACGGTTGCATGTCACAAGTCCACGAACATAAAATCGGCCTTGTGTCGTCCATTAAACAGCGTCAGTAATGCAGTGCAGCAGTGCAGCGCAAAGGACTTGGAATAAACACTGACAGACAGATAACACTTCTAAATCGGTCACAGACAAAAGTTATTTTCCACACGAAACCGGACAAACCAAACAAACACTTTAAACAAGGGAGAACGCACTCTTAAAAACACAAAAGAGATAAAGCGTCTGTGTGTATCTCTCTGATGATGAGTTATTAACAGAGCGATGTGTGCGCAGGGTATGGTATTAAAAAGAAATATTACTGATACAGCGATAACATTTCTATATCGGTCGTACAAACATGCACGCAAGCGTATTTTTTCATAAGCTGACCAAAAATAGTGAAACTAGGATTGCAGAAATAATGCATGGACATGAAGAGAACAGGAAGGAAAGGTCGAGAGATGTAGAATAATAGGGAAGGAGAGATGGAGGGATGAGGAGAGACAGACAGACAGACAGACAGAGACATCGACACAGGGGGACAGGCAGACAAAGAGACAATCGGAGACAAAAGGACAGAGAGACCAAGGAGAGAAGGGAGAGACAGGGACAGAGATTAGGGTGGACAGAATTTATTGAGACCAAGTCAGAACCTCTTCTAAAAAAACAGGGAGACGTGGATTGGCCGTTCCCCTGATACGCACCATTTGTGTAGGTCATGAGAACAATTCTCATACAAACAAATGAAAACGGAGTTTTGAAATTTCGCGGGTCATATATTAAAAGATTGGTGTACAACATGCTGAAATGTCAACTGTCTAACCCTCATGGTTGCCGAGTAACGGTACAAGTAAAATTAGATTAATTTTCAGGTGAAAAATGTCTTACAAAATGCACAGTCCGGTCAATACATCAGTTCCTACAGTCACATTTGAATGAAATTTGATAAAATCCAACGTGCACACACTCCACGTGCACTGAAGCGCTGAGTTGAGTATTGTGCAGCCATTTGCTTTACCGTCGTCTGCTTCGATGCGGAGACAGTGGGTCGTGAACTTTGCACTGTCCACACACCAACTGCGTAGTACAGTGACCTCATGGCCTGAAAAGAGGCTAAGAATGACCGAAGAATCTATAAGAGGCTAAGAATGACCGAAGAATCTATTTCTGGCTCAAAACAAGAGTGTCTGTCGCGCCAAGCAAACACAAACCCATCTCTTAACCCATGGACGGCGCAGGAAGTTTTTAGTCCCGTTTACGTTACACAATGTTGGTCTGTGATTTGTCTTGACGGCGTATCCGCGCTTGAACGAAGAGCTATTAGGCCGAAAATTGACGTTGTTAAGTACGTTTTGTCTTATTGGAGAGCGCTTACATTGATTATTTTGTATTCTGGCTATTAGTTGTCGGTTAACGAAATACTAAAGCCCCGCCATGTCAAAACCCAAGTCGGATTTCTCCGACGCATCGTTACAAGCGTTGTTGAGACATGATCGGAATCCGACGTCGTAACGAAGAGTTAAAAGCAATAGTAAATCGTGGAGACAGGATAACCAAGGAGTAACACTGAAGGTAGAGGAATGGCACATACAGAGATACTGTGATGGACTGATACATGACCTGTGTGTGGTATGATCTAAACAAACACTCCACCCAAGAACTACACTTCTCAGCAGATGATCTCGGTAATACAAGACACGACACACCAACTTTCATTCCACAAAGTACACACGGTCCAATGGACGATTGAAGAAAGATAAGCACACAGAGACACGCAGACACATGCACACACACACGCGCACGCACGCGCACACACACACACACCACCCGACACACACACACACACACACACACACACACACACACAAACAGACAGACAATAGAGAGAGACAGAGACAGAAAGAGGGAAAACTAAAGCACAGCGCGCGCATACACACACACACAACACACAACACATGCGCACACGCGCAAGCGCGTCGCAACACACAACACACACAAATCATATAAAAACAAACTCATAAGATGCAAGTCTTTGGAAGCAACACCGTGTAGACTTGAGAAGCTTATGAACGACACGACTTGGCTTGATTGACTTGCTCTATCCCTTCCTTCTCCTGCTCTCGTTTCACCCACAACCTTTAAATGACCTTTGGAGTGAAAATCTGAAGTAACGTACAAACCACCTAACGACATAACCAGCCAGACACACTGATGGTCATAGATAGTGCTAATAGGACCACGTAGGGATTATTACCTAACGCGTGTGCCTGTTGTATGTATGTGTTGTGTGTGTGTGTGTGTGCGCGCGTGTGTGTGTGTGCTTGTGTGTGTGTGTGTGTGTGTGTGTGAAAGAGAGAGACAGAGAAAACAAAAGGACGTAGACAGACAGACAGACAGACAGACAAACTCAAATAGAAAGAAATGAATAGAAATTTCGTTTTCCACATAGTCCAACCTACACAATAGCCATGCCCATCTACTGACGTTAAGAATAATTGAAAAGAAGACGCCGCTAAAACTTAAAGATTAAACAAATAACAAAAAAAGGAAAGAAAGGAAAAGAAAGAAGAAATACATGTTCCACGGATATTCAAATATTTGGATGAACAGAGTAAATGTAGATAATCGAACGGATGAACACCACAAGCTGAGAGAAGATGGGACAGGGGGGGGGGGGGGGGGCGTATGCGTGTGTGTGCTTGCTTGTGTGTTTGTATGTATATATGTGTGTGTTTGTATGTATATATGTGTGTGCGTGTCTGTGTGCTCGCGTGCGTGTGTGTCTCAAACAAGGAAACAGAAAACATAGCAGAGAGAAAGCTACAGACAGGCAGACAAAAACAGGCAGGCCATCAGTTGGCAGGCTGTCAGGAACAACCAACCAACTGTTATTGTTCATGACCTTTTCTGGAAGACGATTTTGGAAATTTGAAAGATGTGGTGTGGAACCATGACATAACGGGAGATTAGCCACTTAACGTAACGTGGAAGTGACCTTTCCTGTGAAAAGTAAGCTGTGTTTAGAAAGATTTTGGTGAACTGCGATTCTGAAGTCAGAGCGCTAAATGGTTTTAACTAGGTAGGATTGTATTCGTGGTTTGTATGTTACGTGCGCTGCCGTTGAGAGTACCGAATTGCTGACCCCCGTCTGGATGCCTGGGGCTCTTTCAGTATAAATAGTATCCCCACTTTCTGGAAGTTCTCTGCTAGAAATTTCCTCTTTTCTGTCACTCTCTTTGTTTCCTTCTTTTTCCTTTGCTTTTTGTCATCTCTTCCTATCATTTTTTTTTTGCCTTGCTTGTCCATTCATCTGTATGCATTTGATAAAGTCTTTTACATACTGTCTTTTAGAATTGGTAACTGGACATTTGTATTAAGTACATTTTGGTTCAATGGAAGTCAGATATGCGGAAGCAGTTTTAGAAAATTTAGGGCTGTTTGGCAGTTGTGGCAGTAGTTTATTATTTTTGCTGGTATAAAGTGTAAAAGCGTTTCGTATGAGATTACTTACTCTGTATTTTGTTCTCTATGTAGAAGATATTGACTGCCAAAGATTTGTTGTTAAAAAATGAGCTAAGATTTCAAAGCACTTGAAATATTGAAATTGTGATAAGATGAGGTTTGAGATAAGTGAAACAGGATATTGAAGAAAATATGTTTGTGGTGTACGGATTATTTTGATTATCCTGATGTGAACTACTTGTGGACTTCACAAGTGCTTTGAGACTGGTATTGTATTATGCGTGTATTGTTCATTTTTGAGATCACAAAAGTTTATTTTGATGAAAAGCCCCTAAACTAAATGGCTGATTGATGTGATGAACAAATTCATTTTCGTTTATGTTACATGTAGTTATATAGACATTCACACACACACACACACACACACACACACACACACACACACACACACACACACACACACACACACACACACACAAACACAACACACACATACTCTCTCTCTCTCTCTCTGACACACACACACACTCTCTCTCTGTGCCTCACTCTCTCTGCCTCTGTCTTTCTCTATATGATCTTTCTCTCTGATCTCTCTCTCTGTGTCTCTATCTCTGTCTGTCTCTCCTCAATGTCTCTCTCTCTGATCTCTCTCTGTCTCTCTCTCTCCTGTCTCTCTCTCAGATCTCCCATCATGTATCGTCTGCTCTCTCTCTCCTCATCCTCTCTCTCTGTCTCTCTCTCCCACTCACTCTTCTGTACTTGTCTGATGTTGCGAGCGTCCGTTGCGTGACGAGTCCTGACACTGGCGTTTGCGGGAGCACGACGAATACTGTCTGCTTTGACCTTTCGACCATGATGGCTAGACCACATTGACTGTCCCCACAGCTCTCATTGTCTCCCGTCCGCCCATACACCCTAAAGATGCCGGGGGCTCCTTCAGTATGAATAGTGTCCCTTACCTTCAGCAAAGTCTATCCTAGACGTTTCCTCTGTTCTTGTCGGTCCCTTTGTTTCTGCTTTGCTCCTTTGCTCTCTGTCAACTCTTCCTGATAGTTTCTGCCTGGCTGGTTCATTTACCTGTGTCTGTTCTTCAAAGCCTTACACATTTTCTGTTAGTAGGGTTGATAACTGGTTCATGTATTGACTTTACGTTTGGTTCTGTGGAAATATGATGTGCAGGTTCGTCGACAATTACGGTCGTGTCACTGGCCAAACTCTGTAGAAAAACTACCTTACTAGGTGAACAGAAATAATGTGTACGAAGAGACAGACAGAGAGAGAGAGAGAGAGAGAGAGGGGGGGAGGTAGAGGGAGGGAGAGGGGGAGAGAGAGATTGAAAGATAAAGAGTGAAAAGGAGAGAAAATGAGAGGGAGAGAGAATGTGAGAGAGAGAGAGAGAGAGAATGAGAAAGAGAGAGAGGGTGTGTGTGCATGTTCGTGTGTATCTTGTGTGTGTGTGTGTTGAGAGAGAGGGAAAGAGACAGACAGAAGACAGATAGACAACAGACAGAGGCAGAGTGACAGAGGCAGATTGATACAGAGAAAAGAATGGGGGTGCTGCACTGCATCGAGACGCTCTCCCAAAAGAAAGATTAGCCCGAATTTTAAAAGGTATTTCATTTCACAAAAAGAAGCAATTACAATAAATACAAAATACAAAGGGTAAAAATACAGTTGTCCCATAACCATGAGTTCATAGATAAGTGAGATGATTGAGACCTGAGCATTTTGTAGGGGTCAGCATTAGTTAATTTGGCAAGGTTTACTGACTGAAAAATAACCCTAACATCAAACAAATAGTGGACACTCAAACTATCATACTTGTCGATTCAAAAACTAACACGTACACAGTAATTGTCATAGTCAGAGTGGTCACAAGTGTGTCAAACTTAACATTTTCAGGCTGGGATCGAGTTCAAAATATTCCACCTTCAGACCACGGCTTTATTAAGTGAACACAACATCTTCGTATTTGAGTAGGAAGGGAAACTACCAGAGGATGAAATGAGTGAGAGATTCAGAGGAAGGGAGACAAGTTGTATGGTCTAGCCGTCAAGGTCAAGGCAGATAAAATCCAGCGCTCTGACAAACGCTTGTCAACCCGGCAGCTCACAGGCTACAGCTCCCCCCTTCTCCCCCAACCCCCCTCCCCCTATTTCACCTGCGATTAGAGTTGTCCTGTGGACAAGGACATGGCCAGACCGTTCCATCATGTCAGCTCTCAGTCAGTGAATTAGCTCAATACTGGCGACTTGGCAGCAGACAGCCCTGTGTAGCAGATGGTGATGGATTGGTCTGCCAAGTCTCTGGAATCGGCAACATTTCAGAAGTTGTGTCAGTGAACTCAAAATGATATTGTGGCTGCAGTGATGATTGTTGTTGTTGTTGTTGCTGTTGCTGCTGTTGTTCATTATGTTCAGTGCAAAATGTTGAAGTCTTGCAGTATCTGCTTGGCTTCAAAGTGTTCATCTCACGCTGTTCATTCCAGCTCTTCAACACACCACCAGGTGCAGGTTCACTGATTTGAAATCCCAGTGTCAAGAAATAAAATGAAGTCAGCGATGTCAAACCGCTGTGGGGATACCCGATATAGGAGAGACTTTACTGTTGCTGGATCACTTCGGTGGCGTTTAACAGTGGGTCTTTTGATCCAACTTACATACAACACTAAGTCCCTGATTAACATCAGTAATCAGTTGACTGAAGTGTCTGACTGAATGAGCGACACTTTGGGGGCAGGATACGGTACTATAATTCTCACTCAGTTATAGTATGCGAGAAAGGTCTTTTTCTCTGATGCTCTCACTGTCTTCCAGGCACATGACAGGCTCCTCCACCTGACAAAGATTTTCGAGCAAGTAGAACAACCAGAAGAGTAGTCCTCCCATGTTCAATACCAAGACACGAGACAGTCGATGAACAAACAAACAAACAAAAAAGAAAAGAAAAAAAGTTGACCTTTAATTTCGTGAAAGAGACGAAAACAACAACAACAAAAAGCAAAAAAACAAACAAAAAAAGCTGAGTCTAAGGCTCTATGAACTAAATAAGTCACCAGTGACAATAACAATTGTAGTGTCAAGGTTTCATTTTCGTGTAATTTAAATGTATTTTCCCAAATCGTTTTCGGGGAGAAAAAGGGAACAAGTAGAGGAAGGGAAGCAATCAAAGGGAAAGGAAAGTCCAAGAGACGGGAGATAATCAGTAATGGTCGGGTCAACTCCGACAAACGCCTGTCATCCGGGCAGTTGCAAGTTTACCGTACATTCCGTAGCCTACCGAAAGACGTGGCTGGTGCTGTCTTGTGGACAACGACATGGCAAGATTGCTCCCTCATGTCAGACTACCAACGGGATTAGCTCAATACTTGGATCCAGCGGCAGACAACGATCTACAGAAAACGGCCGAAGACTTGTCTAGGGAGGATCTTGGATTTGTAATAGTTACGCGTGTCAGCGAAGTCAAAAATGGTGGCCACCGTTGTTTTGCTGCTGTTGCCGTTATCGCTGTTGTTCTTCTGGGTGATGTTGTTGACACTTAGTACATCAGTTGAATATGATCTTTTTGGCTTGTTTTGCTTTCTAGCTTTTGTCTGGTTTTCAATAAGGTAGACCGATTTGATAAATAAGCTTGTAACGACATCGACACTAGTTCGAGTCAACTACAGGCACCGATTTGGCCATTCGCTGATTTCTTTCCTCCACTTTGTCAGTACTGAAAGTTTCAGGAAAAGAGAAGCTACGATATCGATGATGGTAATAATTCCGTTGATGACAATGATCGTTTTGATCAGTCATCATCTCTGTCTTTGTCATCACTGTCATTATCGTCTTAGTCGTCGTCGTCATCACCATCATCATCGTCAACGTCAACGTCATCGTCGTATTCATTATCATCTTCATCATAATCATCATCACCATCATCCTTATCGTCATCGTCTTTGTCATCTTTATCATTAACATTAATCCGTGAGTGTAAGTCTTATAAATCTGTTGACTGATTCGATA
>JAPXFY010000013.1:35292471-35299971 GCA_030674185.1 Monoplex corrugatus
CTGTCTATCTATCTATATATCTGTCTGTCTGTCTATCTACCTATCTATCTCTCCATCTATCTACCTATCTATCTATCTGTCTATCTATCTATCTATCTATCTGTTTATCTATCTATCCATCTATCTATCTATCTCACACACTCTTCTGTATTCAATGGTCTTCAACGGTCTATCTCCTGTTGGTAGCTGTCCAGGTTTTGGGGGAACAAGGTAACAATGTACGTAGGCTACACATAGATTTTGTGTTACGTATGTTTGTAATCAGGCAAGTTGTACATATTACGCAATCACCAGTGTATAAAAGAAAGAATAAGAAAAAGGCATGCGAATAACGACACAAAAGCTGCCTTACATACAATAGGCATAATGCCAAGTTGCAGTTACGTGTCTTGATACGGCATGACGAGCATTCCACAACACACTTATCTTATACGTGAATCCATATATACACTGACATCAGGAAACAGAAGCCATAATCACACCCACATTAGATCAAATCGTAATAAAGTTCCATGTACAGCATGTACAACATAGTGAGCATCCCACAAAATCATTATTTGACACATGAATCCATATTTGCACTGATTCCAGAAGCGTACAAAACCTTATCAACAAACAGACGCTTAAAAAGTCCCCAGAAAACCACGAACCCACTGACGTCAGACTTGCATCTACGGTTTCCAGGACTGACGTCATTTACATAGGCGTAGCATGTAAACTTGCGTCAAAATGGCGACTGGATCAATGGCCTTTTGTCAGTGAAGGCGGGGGAGTGTTGCTAACGGAAAATGGATAGCCAAGCCATTTTCAAAATGTCCCTCTTTTACACACACACACACACACACACACACACACACACACACACACACACACACACACACACACACACCAAAGAAAAATAAGATAAAAAGATAGAATAAGATGAAATAAAATAAAGTAAAATAAAACAAGACAAGACAAGACAAGACAGACAGACAGACAAATAAATAAATAAATGAATAAATATATAAATAAATAAACAAATAAAAGTATAAAAATATATATATAAATAAATAAATAAAAGTAATTGCAGAAAATCCTGAATATGTACTTCTCAAAGTCAGCGTACGTTGAAGAATCATCAGCTGAAATAAAACTCGGAGTGAAGCGACGATATCAAAAAAAAACAACAAACAAACAAACAATCAAAACAGCAAGAAACAAACAATAAACAAACAAAACCTATCACAACAATGAAAAATAAAAGGTTGATTATTGCCAGAAGTGCGAGAGAAAGAACTGTTCGCACATCACCTTCAAAACTAATGGTTTTAGGCACTTTTGATTTAGTTTTAATCTTAGTGCCGAAATTTCCAAACTTACAATTTCCTGATTCCTTGATAGCCCGCAATTTTGACCAGACTTTGGTAAAGAAAAGAACTAAGAAATCCTTGCTTACACATTCTTGTCACAAAGCAATGGAGGCGTATGTAAACTCAACTCGTCTAAGAGGGCGTGACTGGCCCAAAAACTGTTATTTCTCTAGTGGAAGTGGACGGGGTGATGGGAAACGAAAAGGAAAAAAAAAAAAAAAACGGTGAAAAGAGAGGAGGATGTGGGAGTACGGAGAAGTAGGCGAGGAAAGGGAGATGACTTGGACAGCAGCAAGAAGAAAGAACGAGAAGAAAAAAAGAAAAAACCCGAAGAAACACAGCAAAACTTTTGGAATATTCATGCAGGCTTCTCATTCCCAAGCTGACAATACATACGCCAACGCAAACGTGTCTGTAGGAGAGAGAGAGAGAGAGAGAGAGAGAGAGAGAGAGAGAGGAGAGAGAGAGAGAGAGAGAGAAAGAGAGAGAGGAGGTGGGGGAGGAGAAAGAGTGTGAGAGAGAGATAGAGAAAGAGGGAGAGGGATGGAGGAGAGAGACAAATAAACATACAGAGAGAGACAAGAAGGGAGAAGGAGAAACAGACAGACAGACAGACACAAAAAGAGGGAGGGGGAAGGAAAAAGAGACAGAGAAACAGGGGGCAGAGAGAGTAAGAGAGAGAGAGAAAGAGAGGCAGCGACATAGAGAAAAAGGGAGAAGGAGGGAGAAAGACAGACAGAGAAAGAGAAAGAAGGAGAGAAAGAGAGAGATAGAGGCACACACAGACAGACGCAGAGATAGATAAATAGAGACAGAGACAGAGAGACAGAGAGTTGAAAATTGAAAGTTAAAAGTTGAAAATTTACACTTTATTCAGCATATATTCATTGCACTCGAACATTTTCATATGCGCTTCACCCAGTCTGTCACATGGCATACTCGTCCGTGCTGTTCAAAAATCATATTCATGGGTCTTGAAACAAACAAGGGTTAGGGATGGGGAAAAACAGGATCTACAAAACACTAAGCTGACACAACCAGAATGATTGGAACGGTAAGACGGGCAGCCAGCAGGGCAGTCTCCATGTCGCCTCCGGGGATTGAACTCGAGACAGAAAATCTGGAGTCCCTGGCTCTATTGCAAAAGCCAGTCAGGTTGCTAAAGAAAGAGAGAGGGAGGGGAGGAAGGATGGAGTGCGTGGATAGGGGGTGGGGGTAGGATAGGTATTGACATACAGATAACATTTCGATCCGTTGCACAGCCGACTCTGGATGTGAATTACTTTGCTGGCCCCAGAAGGAAAAATAATGAAACAAAATATGAGGGGCAAGAGGCATACAGATATTGCAGACATAAAGAAAGGGGGGATACAGAGAGAGGGGACAAGAGAGAGAGAGAGGGTGAGCAGACAGACGGACAGATAGGCAGACACACAGACAGAGACACACAGACAGTGAGAGAGACAGAGAAAGACACAAAGAGAGAGAAACCGGCAGACAGACAGATAGACATAGACAAAAACTGAGAGAGAAAAACATGATGTGCAGAAAGCATATAAATATGAGAAAGAGGGAGGGAGGGAGAGAAAGAGAGAGAGAGAGAGAGAGCGAGGTAGGAACTGTGGGACTTTCTGGACAGGGGTACATAGATTTCATGAGCAAATTTATGGAATGTGCCAAGTTATTCTGAGCTCCCAATCACGTACAGCGTTTTTTTTCATACTGACCACTGTTGTGACGAAATTCTGTGCAGAGCAAACCCAAAACTGCAGCTAAAGGATACTTAACAATGGTAACGCCGTAAATGAATACAGTGGAAACCATTTATAACAGGACCGGTTATAACAGGAATCCGGATATAACAGGGCTTTTTTCAATCCCCATTTTTTCTTCCTCTTTGTCTCTATTAAAACTTATCGGCAATAACAGGGAGACAAGAGGGCTCGATCGGTTATAGCAGGGATGCCGAGACGGGCTCTGCAGCAGAAAGACCTAGGCCTAGACTCAGCACGCCACGCAGTAGGCCTAGATCTAGATCTAGGCTAGCCTTGGTATACTGTGTACTGTACACTGAAAGAACGCTTCGCAATGCGAGCGTGATGCGCGCGCAAGCGTGTAGGCCTGAGGCCACTGAGTCAGTGACTGACTGCGCCATCATTCAGTTTGTAAGCTTACTGCACACTTACACCAAGAGTTAGTTGATCAGTCCTTATTTCCCTTGATATCTGATATAACAGGGATCTGATATAACAGGGATTTTGATTTGGTCCCATCATCCCTGTTATATCAGGTTTCCACTGTAGTACTATAGGCTAAATTTCAAGGACATCGTGTTAGAATTTAGTTGACTGCAAAGATGCTTTCTTTTTGTATGGAACTTCCAATAGTTGGGTATGCGTTGGCATCATTCCATTTGTTGGTCTTTTGGACGGATATGACAGGAGGGATAGTCCTGACATTTATGCAGTTATGACGGGGTGTGGGTGTCCTGTTCTGGTATTCTGGCAATGATAAAGATGTTGTATTCCCTGTTTAGAAACTTATGTCGACAGCATGCATTTCTGACAACGGTGGGAGGGTGTGGAGGTTTATCGCCTTGAATCAGTGTGATACATGGCGGCTGGGGACTTTGCTGGCATGTAATATAGGCTTGTTCCTAGCAAGGTAATAATTTTAGGGGGGGGGGGGATAAGCTGGGAATTCCATGTTATTTTTGGCGGGATTAATGGAACGTTATAGAAAGTCTGATTTTGTTTTCAGTGGCAGGCTAATATGAAAATAGAGATCCAAAACAAGTGCGACTGCCCGCACCCAAGCAAACAGGAAATATAATATAAAAATAGACAACAGTATAGAGAACCCATAAATATTTGAACAGAAACACACACAGACACACACTCACACACACACATACACCTACACACACGCACACCATGCACGCACACACACACACACACACACACACACACACACACACACACACACACAAAACACACACCTACACACACACACACACACTCACAAATAAATCAGAACGTGTAACTAATATACCAAAACAAGATGGGCGCAACTTTTCGGCCAAGTGGCCTTTGTGTCAAGCGTGCGCAAAAGACAATGAAGAATAAAAACACAGCACTTAGCAGGAAAACGAAACATACAAAACAAAACAATAATAGAGGACTTCCGCAACGTTTCGTTCAGCGGGAGAAAACGGCCTGTCTCTTGTATACATTTGTTTTTTTGTTTTCGTGTGATATCAGCAACTCAGGCAACCGAAATGTGGTTTCTAAGAAGAATGTTAAGTGTTCCATGGACAGCAAAGAAAACAAACGAGACATTGTGATGGAGGCAGACACAAGAAGATCATTCATGAGGAAGATTAGGAAAAGACAGGCAACATTTGTAGGCCATTTTATGAGGAAAGGGGAATTGGAGCACCTGGTCACAACAGGAAATCTGGAGGAAAAGAGAACACCAGGTAGACCCAGGGAGAGGATGTTGGACGGACTGGCAGGGTGGCTGAGGACAGACAGGGTGGGAAATGTGTTTCCGGCGACAAAGGATAGATGCATATGGAGGGCCATGATCGCCAACGCCATGCGGCAGGGCACATGTTGATGATGATGATGATGATGAGCACTTGAGTCCACGCCTCTATCAAATGAACCGACTAGCCTGCGTAGAAATCAATCTTTATAAGGAGCTATGATCTAAAATAAAACAACAACAAACAAACAAACAAAAAACATTAACAACAGCAACAACAAAAATCGTCTGAAGTCTGAAGTTTTATAACTACTGGTGTCTGTCCATTAATCTGTCTCCTGTGTTAAGTGTCTGAGTTTGGCTCTCCAGTATCATCTTTCTTTCTTTCTTTCCTTCTTTCTTTCTTTCGTTTCTCTTCTTCTTTCTTTCTTCTTCCTTTCTTCCTTTCTTTCTTTTGTCTTCTCTTTTCATTCTGTGAAAACTTTAAGCCTAACGGCCATACATATTCTTTACCGTGACATATTTTTTCCAGCTCCACTGCTCCGATCTGGAACAGCTTTTTCGCAATGTTATGTTGATGCCCGAGGACGGGGATGATAATCATGATGCTTCGGTGTTCCATTTTGGACTTTTTTGTTATTATTGTTGTTGTTTAGAGCCCAGCCGACTGCATAGAACCATACCAGGTCCACAACCGTTTCAAAACATACACAACACTCCAACAGGACAAAAAGAAGAAAAAAAAGGATTAAGTATACACATCAATGCATTTGCGCACGTCATGTAAGGAGATGCCCCTGGCGCTGAGCACTCCGTCCAATTTATCTCACAGGGGGTTTAAAAAAACAAACCTGAATACAAGTTTAGACATAAATGAGAACAGTAAAACATGTATAAAAAACGGGTCTAAATGATCTAAAATTGCTTCCCCATATCTCATTTCCCTTGAGCCAAAAATGCACTTAATACATGCACCCAATTATCAATCATTAGAGAAACTACGTAAGATTTTATCGAACACGTACAGGTGAATGGACCAGTTAGGCAAAAAATGATAGGAAAAAATGACAGACAGCAAAGGAACAAGGCAGAAACAAAGAGAGTGACGTAAAAGAGGACATTTCTAGCACAGAATTTCCAGAAGGTTGGGTATACTATCTATACTGAAAGAGCCCGCGGGAGAACCATTTTGGACTGAGCTTGCGTGACAGGACTTACCTTCGATAATGTATCCCGGCGTATCCGTAACAGATTTTATGTGTAGGGGACCGACAACCTCCTCAACTATTGATTTATTCATTTATTTATTGTCCACTTATCTATTTATTCATCTCTTTAAGCATTTGCAGTTTTGTGTCTTCGATCTGTATGTGAATGGCAGTGGGGATAATGGTCAGGTTTTCACGCGTTGACATCAGATAACAAGAAACGCCCCAGGCTGCTGAATGGGACTTACTCTCAACCTGCATACCTGACCTGTGGTGTTCCACAAGGATCTGTCCTTGGCCCTGTTCTTTTCACTCTTTACACCTCCCCCCTGTCCACCATCACCAACTCCCATTCTATAAAACACCACTTCTATGCTGATGACACCCAACTTCAAGACAGTGACTCACCTGATAATATACAGCGCCTGTTGACTCGCACCACTGAGTGTTACTCGGACATTAAGAACTGGATGACACACAATAGACTTCAGCTTAATGACGACAAAACAGAAGCTATCCTCATTGGCACCCGTCAGAAACTTTCTCAGCTGCCTCCTCTTTCTCTCCCATTATGTAACACATCAGTCCCAATTTCTGATTCAGCTAAAAACCTTGGTGTCTGCATTGACTCTACCCTCTCCATGAACAACTTTGTTTCTCAAACTGCCAGATCCTGCTACTATCATCTCCATCGTATAAAGCTGATCAGGAAGTATCTCTCTGTCGAAACAACTGCAAAACTCGTTCTCTCCTTCATAATGTCTCGCATTGACTATTGCAATTCACTCCTGTCTGGTCTTCCTGCCTCCACCATTCACATCCTACAGCGCATTCAAAACAATGCTGCACGCCTTGTACTCAAAAAGAAAAAAGCTGACCACATATCTCCTCTCCTGGCACAACTTCACTGGCTCCCTGTATCAAAGCGCATACAGTACAAACTAGACACCATGTGCTACAAAAGCCTCAATAACGCAGCCCCCGATTACCTGTCAAGCCTACTTGAGATCTATGTTCCCTCACGTACCCTCCGCTCTGCCTCTGATCCTCTGACTCTTCGCTTTCCATGCACTAAGCTCAATACCTATGGTCCACGAGCCTTCTCTGTTTCTGGTCCACTCTCCTGGAACAAACTTCCTCTCTCAGTCCGTCAGCAACCTACTTTTGTCTCCTTCAAGTCCGCTCTCAAAACTCACCTTTTCTCTCCTGCATAAAATCCTAACCTCACTCAACCCTCCCCTCTGCAGCCTGTCTCCGCTCGGAGGGAATCACATGGTTATAATATATAATTGTATGCTATGCTCTCTATAATTTTCCATTGCTTTTATTCTTGCTTTTATTGCTTTTATTCTTTCTCCCCATTTATAGCCATGCGTGTGTGTGGGTGTGTGTGTGTGTGTGTGTGTGTGTGTGTGTGTCTGTGTGTGTGCGTGCGTGTGTGTGCGGGCGTGCGT
>JAPXFY010000013.1:35304971-35319971 GCA_030674185.1 Monoplex corrugatus
GGAAGTGAATTCCATGAGGAAGGGGCTTGAAAAGAAAAGGATCGCTCACCATATGATTTTGTTCGAAAAGTTGGGATTCGAAATAAGCGGGTATCGGCTGAGGTACGAAGATGACGAGATGGAACGTATAGTTGAAGATATTCAGACAGGTAAGAGGGAATAGAATTGTCGAAGTATCTGAAGCACTGAACAGCAATTTTATGTTGGATCCTTTTCAACACAGGTAACCAATGCAAGTCTTGGAGAAGAGGAGAGACATGCTGAAATTTGGAAGACCGAAATACTAACCGAGCGGCATGGTTCTGTACTTTCTGAAGTTTGTCAAGGAGCTGTTTTGGGGAACCAGACAGAAGGGAATTACAATAGTCAAGACGAGAAAGAACGAAAGCACAAACTAATATTTTAGTAGCTTCGAGAGTAAGGAGATGACGGATGGAACCTATTCTACGAAGTTCAAGGTAACAGACACGACAGATGTTTGAGACATGCTGCTGAAAGTTAAGAGTGTTGTCGATGGTGACACCTAGATTCTTAACTTTTTGGGAGAGGGTGATGTCTGTCCCATTCAGTGATATGGAAGATGGAATTAAGTCACAGTTGAGAAGTTTTTTAGGAGTAATGAAAATCATTTCAGTTTTGTCTTGGTTTAGTTGTAATTTGTTACAAGTCATCCAGTCTTTCACGTCGGAAATGCAGGCTTTAGTGGTTTGTACGATGTTGTTTACATTAGAGATGGGACCAGAATTGTAAATTTGATTGTCATCTGAGAAGCTATGATGTGATACAGAATGGCGGAGAATAATATTTGCGAGAGGCTGCGTGTACAAAACAAAGAGAACTGGACCCAGGACGGATCCTTGAGGAACGCCATATCTGAGGGCTGAGGGAGGTGAGGGCAAGCCATTTACAGATACAGTCTGTGTGCGGTCAGAGAGATATGACTGAAACCAGGAGAGAGCGGAGCCAGAAATTCCGTAGCAGTTGTGGAGGCGCCAAAGCAGTATCTCATGGTCTATAGTGTCGAAGGCAGCAGACAAATCTAAGAGAGAGAGAAGAGAAATGTCACCATCATCAAGGGATGTCAGAAGATCGTTCACAATTTTCAATAAAGCAGTTTCAGTGCTATGTCCTGATCTATATGCTGACTGATTGGGATATAATAAATGGTTTGATTCAAGATGTTCTAGAAGTTGGTGTAAAATATTTTTTTCAGTTACCTTGGAAAGAAAGGGGAGATTGGAGACAGGCCGGTAGTTTTTGAGAATATCTGGATCAAGAGAAGGTTTCTTTAGGAGAGGTTTGACAATAGCTGATTTGAATGAGCTTGGGAAGATGCCTGACACCAGTGAATGATTGATGACAGATGTAAAGAATGGGAGTAGAGTATCCAAACATTGTGTCAAAACAGAAGCCGGGAGGGGGTCTAATTCACTGGTTTTGATAGCAGAATCCTTGATAGTTTTCTTCACAAAAGACTCAGAGACAGGCTGAAAGGATGTCAGTGGACAGCCAGAGAAGGTTGGTTCAGGCATTGAAAGAGGAGGGGTATTTTGCGAATCGAGACTATCACGAATGTCAAAAAGTTTCCCATTAAAGAAGTTAGAGAATGCTAGAGGAAGGTCAGCAGGTGGAACATGAGAAGGTATAGGGCTGTTTTTAGTTTTACAGAGAAGAGTGTTAGTAATGTTGAAGAGCTGTTTAAAAGTTGTGGCAGACGTAATTTTAGCATTATAGAATGAAACCTTTGCACTATGGACAAGTTTATCAAATGCTTTCTTTGCAGACTGGAAGGATTGTTTATGCACAGTTGATTTGTGTTTGATCATCCGTCTCTCAGCACGTCTTCTCTCACGCTTGGCAGCCTGGAGCTGAGGTCCAGCGGCAGCATACCAGGGTGAAGGGGGACGATGAGAGACCTTCCTTTGGGTGGTTGGAGCATGCTGATCGAGGCAATTGCGGAGGACAGCGTCAAGATCGTTGGCAGAAGTTGGCTGAGAATTGAGGAGTTGGGAATGGAGGTTGCTGTTGACAGGATCGAACCCAAAACCTGCAAGTCTGATGCCTTATTCATTTTATTATTGCACCTGTTATTGGGGTGGTTTGACTATCAAACTCAAGGAAGATCTCCGGCAACCGTACAATTTGTAGGAATCTGCTTGAGATGGATTTTCAGTTCATTTCATATTGCTTATAGCCCGTGTGTGTGTGTGTGTGTGTGTGTGTGTGTGTGGTGTGTGTGTGGTGGCGTGTGTGTGTGTGTGTGTGTGTGTGTGTGTGTGTGTGTGTGGTGTGTGCGTGTGTGTGTGCGTGTATGTGTGTGTGTGTGTGTGTGTGTGTGTGTGTGTGTGTGTGTGTGTGTGTGTGTGTGTGTGTGTGTGTGTGGTGTGTGTGTGTGTGTGTGTGTGTGTGTGTGTGTGTGTGTGTGTGTGTGTGGTGTGTGTGTGTTGTGTGTGTGTGTGTGTGTGTGTGGTGTGTGTGTGTGTGTGTGTGTGTGTGTGTGTTGTGTGTGTGTGTGTGGTGTGTTGGTGTGTGCGCGCGCGCGCGCGCAGCGCACGCGCCCGCCATAATTATCAAGACTATCACCACGTTAAACACAACTTCAAGTCTTAGGAAAATGTCTAGCAGTTAAAAGCGAAGCACACGGTAATTGGAACGTATTGATTACAGTGAAGGTGCCGTTACACAGCAACAGACCAACACTCACAGCCTCGCCAGCTGGATCTCCATGGCACGGAATCCTGTCTCACACTGGAAAGCTGCGTAAGCTGAAGTCCTCTTTATGAAGTGGATACGTTACCTGCTGCGATTTGCCAAAGCAACAGACACCAGTAGGTAGCAACGAGTGAGAGATCGTTGGTATTGCTTGGCCATGTTTCATTTTTAATTTCATTCTTTAAGAATACACAGAGAGATTGTTTCATGCCTACTGGACAGAGGTGATTCTCTGTGTATCCATGTGTCTGTCCGTGTGTTTGTCACTGTCTTCGTGACAAAAAACATATTTTCTTCACAACTGTTTCTCAATGGACCTTCACCAAAAGTGGCTCAAAGGTGTGGCTCGTTCAGCAGTCTCGAATGCATAAGCTTGGAAGTCATGTCAAGCTCTCACACATTAACACACGCGCGTGCGCGCGCGCGCACACACACACACACACACATACACACACACACACACACACACACACCACACACACGATATATGTATATATATATATATATATGTGTGTGTATATATATACACATATTTACATATATATGTAGACACAAATATATATATATATGTATATATATATACATATATATATATATATATATATACACATAGTGAGAGAGAAACAGATAGATAGATCGATAGATGAATACACAGATAGATAGATAGATAGATTGTATTAGATTAGATATATAGAAAGATAGGTAGATAGATAGACAGACAGACAGATAGATAGATAGATAGATCGATAGATAGATAGAGAGATAGAAAGATAGGTAGGTACGTAGGTAGTTAGATGGATAAATAGATAGACAGATAGATAGATAGGTAGGTGGGTAGATAGAGATAAAGATAGAGATAACCTCACAATCAGCATTGTGGAGGGAAAATAATTATGTGAACAGTGAATTTTCCAGAACGTTAAATTCTGTTTTGATTGTGGAGACAGTCTATGATAGTCTATGTCCTCGTTTAGCGCCTACTGTTAATTCAACTGATGCCTCTTCATAGTCACAGTCACATGAGAAGTACAGAATCTGGTGGTCATTCCGAAATTGTTTTCCATGAATGAGAGATTGTTTGTGTGGCTCGACCATGTTTCCTTTCTTTCTTTCTTTTTTTTTTTTTCTTTCTTTTTCTTTTCTTGTTTTTTCCTCTTCCTCTTTTTTAAAGACTTTTTGTCCATTGAAGGCATCGCTTCTTGCTCAGAGGGATTTAATGGCCGTAATCAGGAGATAAAAACAGCGAAAAGAGGGGGGGGGGGGGGGAGAGAGAGAGAGAGAGACAGAGAGAGAGATAGAGAGAGACAGGGAAGGAGGGAGGGCGAAACAGAGACAAAGACACAGAGAGAGAGACAGACAGACAGACTGAGAAGGGGAGACAGACAGAGAGAGAGAGAGAGAGAGATAGAATGTGTGTGTGTGTGTGTGTGTGTGTGTGTGAGTGAGTGAGTGTGAGTGAATGAGTGAGGGAAAGAGAGAGAGGCAGGCAGGCAGGCAGACAGACTGACAGACAGAGAAACAGAAACAGAGAGAGAGAGAGATTATGAGGGGATAAACGGCGATGGCCCCTTTCAAATTCGCCAGAAAAAAAGACGTTTCACATGCGTCCTTTAATAGCCTAGAACTACCAATCGACCCTGTGTATGTGAATTTTGCACGGAACAGCGATGTTCATAACTGGATCAATGTGCAGGGACAGATGACAGTGAAGACTCATGAAACATACATATGCTAGGATGTTGCCTTTGGCGTATGCAGGAAGATGCGGAGCAAACACGCAACAGCACGCACGCGTATCAGATACTTCACACATGCGCATAACCAGGCATGATAGCACGTACACACGCTCGCGCACGCTCACACACACAGACACACTCATGCACGCGCGAGCACACACACACACGCAACCACACACACAAACACAAACACACAAACAACCACACACACACACACACACACAAACACACTCTCTCTCTTTCTTTCTCTCTCTCTCTCGCACGCACCTCTACACACTCACACACTCACACACACACACACACACACACACACACACACACACACACCACACACACACTCACTCACACACGCACACACACACTCACTCACTCACTTACACACACACACGCACGCGCGCGGCGCGCGCACTCACACACATACACACATGCGCTCGCACACACACACATACAGATTACCGTCTAATATCACTTATAGTGAAAAGACGTTAAATTAAAGAACGAACGAACACATACAGATACACACACATCTCTCTCTCTCACGCACCCACACACACACACACACACATACACACACACACACACACACACACACACACACACACACACACACACACACACACACACACACACACTCACTCACTCACTCACACACCACACGCACGCGCGCAAAGCGCGCACTCACACACATACACATATGCGCTCGCACACAAACATACAGACACACACGAACATATATAGACACACACACACACACGCGCGCGCGCGCGCTGCGCGCACACACACATACACACACATGCGCGCGCACACACACAAACCCAAACTCTCGCATGCACGCACACTCGCTCATAGGCACACGCATACACACACGCACACACACACACTCGTGCTCGTGCGCATGCGTACCCTACAAAGATACTGCCTCCGAGCGCCAATAGAAAATTAATGTTTACAACGCCGCTAAAATACGGTTCACAAGCACTCGTGTACACACACACACACACACACACACACACACACACACACACACACATACACACACACACACACACACACACACACACACACACATTCAAACACACATGCACTCACGAACGCACGCACGCACACATTTGCGCACACACATACATGTTGAAACGAAAAAGTTTTAGATTTTTTTCTTCATTTGGAAACTTTTTAGTTCAAAAAGATATCCTTTTAAACTAAATGAGTAATTGAGAGAGGAAGAGAAGGAGTGTATACGTGTGTGTATTAGAGAGAAACAGTGAGAGAGAGAGAGAGAGAGAGAGAGAGAGAGAGAGAGAGAGTGTGTGTGTGTGTGTGTGCATGTGTGTGTGTGTGAGAGAGACAAAGACAGACACAGAGACAGGAACAAAGAGACAGAGAGAGAGACAGACAGACAGACCGGCAGGCAGACACAGAGAGAGAGAGAGAGAGAGAGAGAAAGACAGACTGACGGACATACAGGCAAAAATACAGAGGGAAAAGGAGAAGAGAGAGAGACAGAGAGAGACAGACAGACAGAGAGACAGACAGACAGACAGAGAGAGAGAGAGAGCTGAAAATAGCTGCAAAAGCCATGGTCATTCTTCAAAAAAAAAAAAAATCTACTTCCACAAAAACAGAAAATGGCGCTGGCTTTTCAAGTTCCTGCTTATTATTCTATGTATATACGTGATTTAAAAATTAAAAAAAAGGTGCAGTTGGGTTTATGATTTATCTTACGTAAAAGGATAGAGAGAGGGAAACACACAGACAAAGCCAACAGGCCATGGCATTCACATGCTGGAAAGTAGACATACGAAAAGTGATGGGTTACCATCACGCAACGACAGACACGCATGTAATATCATTAATGAGAAGATTTATAGAGCTCGACATCTCTGAAAGAAAGATCCTAAGCGCTCTGCAGCTTTGCAGAAAAAAAAACAAAGTTACGTCTAAAAATATAAATCAAGAATAAGTCAAAGAAAGCTATGACATCAAAAAGAAGACAAAAAAGAAGATGAAAAAAATATACGTATTGTATGCGTATGACATGAGAAAACTTCCTCTAAGAACGCCTATGCAAACACAAACTTACAGACGCGTATACAGATACAGAGAAAAGTACGTACGCACATAAACGAACAAACAGTTATACAGGCACTCTTTCTGGTAAACGCACACTCACTGACATAGGCTTGCAAACAATAAAAGAAGAAAGGAAGGAATCATTTGTATGTAACGTTTGTTCACAGTCGTGATTTTAGACAACTGCAACAATATAATAATAATAATAATAATAATTATGATAATAATAATAATAATAATGAGGAGGAGGAGGAGGAATAAGAAGAAGAAGAAATACTGGACGGACTTGCAGGGTGGCTGAGGACAGAGAGGGTGAACGATGTACTTGCAGTGACAAGGGATAGATGCATATCGAGGGCCATGGTTGCCAAGGCCATGCGGCATTGCGCATGAATTATAATAATAATAATAGTAATAATATTATTATAAAATTAAAAATGCAGGGGGGGGGGGGAGTTCAAAAGGAATGAGGGGAACAACTGAAGGGAAGAAGGAGAAAAAATCAGATAAGAAACAAATAACAATATCAAATGTCAACATGCAACAATTAAATGACAGCTGATAACAATCTGCCAACAGGAGGCCTGATATGGAAGAAGAAGGCGGACAACTGAAGGGAAGGAGAAGAACAATTAAATCAGATAACAAATGAATGTAATAACAATATCAAAATGTCAACACACAACAGTTCAATGACAGCTCTTAACAAAACAATCTGCCAACAGGAAACTTGAGAAATATCAACACACAACAGTTCAATGACAGCTCTTAACAAAACAATCTGCCAACAGGAAACTTGAGAATTAGTCGGAAATGTTGAATGATGCCATTGCTTGCAACCAAATCGATGAAAACAGACGCAAATAACATTATCTCACACAACCAGTCACACTAATGCAATATGGACAGTAAGACGCAGAGAAGAAAGAGGTGACACTTATACCCGTGAGAACACTGTTTGATGAGAGAGTTTAGAGTGCGATACGTAATCATATGTGTATGTGTCGAGATACGTACATTAACACATAGGCGTGCCTTCACAGAGACACTGCACACAAGAGCACGCAAAAGAATTACATACTGGCAGGTGTGGGTTCAAATCAGTGCTCAAGCCCACGTAAAGCACATACACATACACACACACGTTCATGCGAGCGCACGCACACACGCTCACACACACACACACACACACACACACACACACACACACACACACACACACACACACACACACACACACACATGTTGTGTGTGGGAAAACCAGCCATTTTTTGATGAGAATGGGGATGATGGTGACGATACTATGGAGTTCTTTTTATCCGACTGAGATTGCGCGGCAAGCTTATTTTCACACAAGATATCACGGTGTCAGCCAGTCCCAAAAGAAAGAGACACCTGCGGTGTTGGTCAAGAAATCTGAGCAACACTCTTAATAACGGCATTCGTAAGGTGGCTGTGACTAACCTGTGTAGTTCCAGTCCTCCCAGCGAGCTCAAAGCACATTCAGGTTTGAGCAGAAGCCGGTGGAAGCGGAAAAATCCCCTGTAAAATCTCTTTGGATTAATGAGGATTGGAACTTCTATTCCCAGCTTGTCGTCCGTTGCGCTAAACCACTCTGCCACGATGACTATTAATTCATTTGTTTTCTTTTTTTTCCCGCCGAAATGATCAATTCATTGCCTTCACTTCTCCTGTCCCCTTCCACCATATACATATCTCCCACTAGCACCGGCCACCCATCGTCATGTTTCCTCAGGGTTTTAATTTAGTCAAGAATTCCTCTAACAAACTGCACTGTTCCCGTTTTAGCATGGCCGGTATTTTGACTTATTCAGCACTGGGGAAGAAAACGAAACAAAAAAGAATAAAGACATGAATTACAAAACCAAATCCAGTTTGTGTGTTCGTGTCTGCAAGCTCGTTTTTCTGGGGATAAATAGGCAGACTTCTTTTCTTTTATGAAAATAATTATCGATGTCATCTTGCATTATATCTGTAATTGCTCATTCGCAGGATGTGTGTTTGAATAAAAAATCATACAAAACAATCATCTTAATTGCATTCAGAGATAAAGAAAGAAGGACAGAAAGGAGGAAAACAAATCAAATGAAAATAAAAGGATCCGATTAGATATCCAAATAGATGATAACAATAAATGGAACTAAAATAAAAATTCGCACACGCGGGTGTGTGCTCCGTCAGTTCACCTCTACAGACAGACAGACAGAAAGACACACACACACACACACACACACACACACACACACACACACACACACACACACACACACACACACACACACACACACACACACACACACACACACACACACACACAACACACACACACACCCCTACTCAAAACCATACGGATTTTCTAGCGCAACACTATCTCCAACTAACAACTACACGGCCAGAGACAGTATGGACACCATCTTCACGGTGAGACGATGGGGACTGACTGGGCACATCACCCAAAAAGAACAGAATAACATCAAGTAGGCTGTCTTTCACTGGACACCAGAAAGATGATACCAGAGAGGAAGCCCCTAGAACAACTGACGTCCAACAGCAGAAAGAGACTTCATATCCTGAAACATGCCTGAGGTATGATACGGAGGCTGGTCCAGGACAGACAGCGGTGGTGGATTTACCTTGATGTCTCATGGTACAATGGACAGAAAGTAAGCACTGTCGCTAGCATCACTTTAAATTAAGATCGTTGTGCAATGTTTTAGTCGTCGCAGTGACTACTGCAGTTTTGAGCACCATACACGAATGCGCGCGTGTGTGTATATGTTTTTGCGCCACTCTGTGTGTTTGTGTTCGCACCTGTGTGTGTGTGTGTGTGTGTGTGTGTGTGTGTGTGTGTGTGTGTGTGTGTGTTCGTTCGTTATTTCTTTTAACGTCTGTTCACATATGTGCTTTTAGACGAAAAAAGAAAAAAAAAGGTGTCTATGGGGTGGAAGATTCTCCGAAATCATAAAGACAGTTTAACATATTAATTAACATTAAAAAAAATTATAGGACAATAGAAAAGCAATCATAACATTAGAACGATCAGGCTTTAACAGATTGCTCAGGGCTGTATGTGTGTATGTAACCGCGCGCGCGCGCGCGTGTGTGTGTGTGAGTGTGTGTGCACGTATACGCATGCGCATGCAACGAGCGTGTCCCGTGCTGGGTTATGACAAACCATCTGTGATTATCTAGTGGGGTAGAGGGGCAGAAGAGGATAATCTTACCGAATAAAAACATTGTAACAGTCAAGGAGTAATGATAAAACTAACAAGCAAACAAACAGATGTAGGTGGGAGTTACAGGTATAAAAACAATCGGTCTTAATCAAAGAAAACGACCTACAGGACTGTGCAGTAAAAGCCTTGCAAAGTGTAAATACAAAGTGAAATCAGTGTGTTTCTGTTTCAATTTTGAAAATGATACAGGGAAATAAGGTCGCATTCGCTGACAACACAAAAGGTGTTTAACTGTTATAGACTCATTACAGACACATTTGATGGTATTATTGAACTTAATCCGAAGTGAGTCCAGATATAATCTGTAAGCTAAAGTTATTTCTAGTCTTGTAAAACCCTGGTAATTTACGATGAAGGGGCGATAGTGACATTGCGCTTTTACTTTCTTTTCTAATATAGCATTCATTTCATGTTCAGAGAGTCGTAAATCAAGTTTAGTACTGCCTGCCCTATTCATTGCTGCACTTTTAGCGATTCTATCGACTCGATCATTATCTATGATACCACAGTGTGATGGAATCCAACAAAAAGTAACGTGAGTATTATTTGTTATTAAACAATGAATTAAAAAAGTTTATCTCAAATATTAACGTACTATTTACTTTACATTTGCAGCTCGTCAGGGATTGTAATGTAGATTTCGAATCTACACATAACAGGATACTAAATATATCTATGGGTAGATCTACTATAATTTCAGTGCCATTAGGATGGCAACTAATTCAGACGTGAAGATTGAGTGTCCCTGTCCTAAAGAGTAAGCCTTTTCTACTTTTAAGTTTGGAATTATAAAAATAGCGCCTGCTGCACCATCATCTAGAACAGAGCCATCAGTAAATATTTTCAAGTGTGTGTGTGTGTGTGTGTGTGTGTGTGTGTGTGTGTGTGTGTGTGTGTGCATGCCTCTGCATGTGTGTGTGTGTGTGTGTGCACGCTTCTGTGTGTGAGTGTGAGTGTTGGTGTGCGTCTCTGTGTGTGTGCGCACCTGTGTGTGTGTGTGATGTGTGTGTCTGCACGCCTATGTGAGTGCGCGCACACCTGTGTGTGTGCGTGTGCGTGCGCCTGTTTGTGTGTGTGTGTGTGTGTGTGTCTGTCTGTCTGTCTGTCTGCCAGTGTGTCTACATTATAACGTGCGAATAAGATTTTATGGGTAGTTTCTGGCTTGATCTTTACCACAGTGGAGTCAAAGGGTGTACTGTTGAGGGTGGTAAATGAACGAAAGAAAGGACTGCGATCCATTCTCAAAATTCTGACTTGGGAGTAGTGAGGTCTCTACCATTTTGAGACCATGCAGCCCTATCTTTATTTTCTTTTCCTTCACCTTCTGCTGCTTCTTTCTCTTCTTCTTTATTTGTTTCTTAATTTCTTTCTTTCTTTCCTTCTTTCCTTCTTTCTTCTTTCTTTCTTCCGTCCGTTCCTTCATTCTTTTCTTTCTTTCTTTCTTTCTACCTTGCTGTTGTTGCTGTTGTTCTTCTTCTTCTTCCTTGTCTTCTCTTTCTTTCTTTCTTTTTGTTTCTTTCTTTCTCTTCTTCTTCTTCTTCTACTCCCCCTCCTTTTTCTTCTTCTTCTTTGTCTTCTTCTTCTTTTTTTCCCTTCTTTCTCCCCTTCTTCTCCCTCCCTTCTTCGTTTGTCTTCTTTTTTTTCTGTTGTTATTCTAGAACTTCTAACCTTCTCTTCTTTCTTTCTATCTTTCTTTCTATCTTTCTTTTTTCCTCCCCCCCCCCCCCCTCCTCTTCCTTCTCTTCTTCTCCTCATTATCTCCTTCCTTCTTCTTCTGTTTTTATTGTTATTCTAAAACTTCTTTTTTTTTTTGTATCAGATGAAGTATGCTCAGTCCCACCCTTTATAACAGAGCAAAATTACCTCAGTTAATTTCCTTCTCTCCCAGTGTATGTAACCAACAACCAGGCTTGTTTTGGACTTCAGAAAACCAGCGAGTAAGGCAACGGTGAATTAAGCAGGAACCCCTCGTCCCCTTTCCCCTTGTCTTTATATTAGGTCATTCACACTCTCACCCTATCCACCAGCTTTCTACAGAAATCTCGTGGATAGGATGGGGAGGTGAAAAGGTAATGGTAATTAATACAATCATGCTGTCCTCAGCAGAATTAACCTACCCTGGTCTGAAAGTACATTTTATGTTAATAGACATTAAAAGAAATAACGAATGTAAGAAGGTAGCTAGGCACTGTCATTCCAGAAATCACCTTAGCGTTGTTGAGCTTCTGCTGGCCAGAACACGCAGCATGCATCGGTGGAATCGTTCAGAGAAAATGCCGGAGCCGGACATGGTGATAGATAACCAGACTGCAGTTCTGAGAATCTTCAAGAACAACCAGGAAATGATTTAATTCAATAGAGGTTCCGTTCGTTACTGATTGAAGTCTGTGTTTGATGTTGATAATGGAATGGAGAGATGTTGTAATTACGGCTTGATTACCTCTATGTCCGTCTATCTGTCGGTCTGTCGCTCTATGTAGGCTATGCTTTTATTTTGTCTTATTGTTCTTCCTCTCTGATTATATATTTCTGTCCATCAGTCCGTCTGTATTTCTCTCTGTCTTTCTCTGTCTCTCTGTCTTTGTTTCTCTCTCTCTCTCTCTCTCTCTCACTTTCTCTCTCTCTCTCTCTCTCCATCTATCTGTCTGTCTGTTTGTCTATCTGTTTGTCTTTCTGTCTATCTGTCCCTCTCTCTCTCCCTTTCTATGTGTCTGCCTATCTCTGTCTCTCTGTTTCTGTCTGTCCGTCTGTGTCTGTCTATCTCCCCCCCTTTCTCTTTGCATGTACATGTATGTGTGTATGTTTATCTGTCTGACATTCTCTCTGTCCTTCTGTCTGCCTCTCCCTCTCTCTGTCTCCTTCCCTCTCTCTTTTCTCTCTCTCTCTCTTTCTCTTTCTCATTCACTTTCTGTCTCTCCCGCCTCCCTCTCTCTCTCTTTCGCTCTCTTTCTACATCTCCCCTACGCCTACCCCTTACAGAAGGCTTCAGATTCTCCACGCAGAAGATGCTCGACCGAGTTCTGTCCTTCTTCTTGAAGCCTGACAAAACAAGGCAATAACGTTTGGCGACTAGCTGTCCACGGCCTCCATCGATTCTGCACCTCGCCCTTGTCTCCCTCACCCTGTCAATAGTAATGTTACGTTCTCTTCTTCTGCCTGTCAGTCTTTCTGTCTCCCCCCTTTTTGTTGTTATTTCTTTGTTGTTACCACAAGCACGAATCAGCAAGTCTCAGCACAATCTGGCATCAACTTTTGCAGGCAGCTTTTCTTTGGCAAGGGTGCATGATACTTATCCAAGCGTTTGTGGGGGAGTAGGTGGTGGTCTCACGGTTGAAGCGCCTGCTTAGAATGTCTTGTGTTCCATTCGGTGGGGCCAAAGTTGTCTTGCTCTTTCTTGACCTCTGCACTATACCCTTAGCAGTGGTACGGGTGTATATGATTGTAGCTGAGACGACCAACTTGATGTCTTTTGTATGCGGCGTACACTCCACGACACGTACAAGTGCTTACGTACGCAAAAGTTGGTGTGTAGTATGTGTAAAATCACTTTGCAGGTAAACAAATATATCTGTACATGTATATAAGTAAGACAGGAAAACAACATAGCACTCTACTCTATGAGCTCGACCTGGAAATAGCAGCCCGATTTCATGCAACAAATATGTGAATGAATGAATGAATGAATGAATGGCTGTAGTTATCGCTATTTTTGTTTAAAGCCCAGCCGAATAAATAGAGCTATATCAGGATTATGGCCTGTTTCAAAACACACAATATTTCAACTGGGGAAAAAAGAACTTTATGACCATTGTTTTGTGAAATTATAATAGGCACAATCTTATTATAATTTACACATATATCACGCCTAAACAAATATTATCCATCAAGGAATTTCACTTACTTTTTGTTAGGCCTCGTCTGACGAGGGTTCGCTGAACCGATCAGGCCTAACAAAAAGTAAGTGAAATTCCTTGATGGATAATATTCGTTTAGGCGTGATATATGTGTAAATTATAATAAGATTGTGCCTATTATAATTTCACAAAACAATGGTCATAAAATTAAGTAACGCCTATATGGCTGAAACAAGAAAACTCTCAGCATGGAAAAAAGAACATTAAGTACATATATCAGTGCATTCGCACGTTGGCCACTCCGTCCAATTTATCACACAGGGTATTTCAAAAACATATCTGAATACAAATTTAAACATAACTAAGGAAATTAAAACATATGGATGAATGAACGAACGAACGAATGAATGAACGAATGAATAAATAAAACAACCAAGCTAAGTGTAGTGTCCACACACTAAGAGCCCTAACAAAAGAAAAACAGATTCAAAGAGCGAGACAGACAGACAAACAAGTAGACACAGACGGACAGCTTGGGTAGGGTCGGGGGCTTCCTAACCTGCCAATGAACTGCCTATTGACCCTGTCCAAAGCCTCAGTCTTCTGAAACCTGATTACCCTTTCCAAACTATAGATGTCGATAGAATGTTAATTAACAGTTAAAGTTCCTATGCACTGGCTCCAAGCAGTAGGGAACACTGGAGACAGCTGTACAGCAAAAGGTCTTCAAAGGAGAAGTCCCCAATAAGCGAGTGTTTCGACCCAAGCTCCAGTAATGTACTGTTTGATTTGCTTGAAACCCCGATTAACCCTCTTGCTTCCTGCACCCTGTCCACCAGCATCCTGCATTGTCAACCTTGCAGGTAAAGGAGAACCTTAACCCTTCAATACAGTCGAGACGCAAAGAGAGAGAGAGAGAGAGAGAGAGAGAGAGAGAGAGAGAGAGAGAGAGAGAGAGAGAGAGAGAGATTTTCTCATCCTATCCAACAGCATCCATAACTTGGTGGATAGAGTGAGAAAGTGAAAGGGTTAAGGTTTTTGCAGTTGGTGGATAAGGTGCAGAAATCAAAGGGTTAACATTCTGAACAGTTTATTTTTATATAACGTGAATTAACGGACAAGTATCTATGTACAAGTCATGTTAGGGTGCTGTTAAATTCAGGTGTCCTTAGATTTAGCCCTGATGTGGCTCTGGTGGAGGAACGGAGGAAGGCAAAGAGAAACGAGGAGACACACAGGAAGATAAACAAAGAAATCAGAAATGGGTGCAATGAAGCTAAGGAAGCTTGGCTGAAAACAGAATGCAAAGAAATAGAAGATCGACAGGAAACGGATCATCAGGATATGTACAGACGAATTGAAGAAATTGTC
>JAPXFY010000013.1:35324971-35329971 GCA_030674185.1 Monoplex corrugatus
AAGGTTTATCTCCAGACTGCAAACATCACAGAGAAATGGAAGATAACAACTCAATCTACACTGATCCAATACCTCAGAATGATCTCTGGTTTAATTCTCCAATCACCTTAGAAGAGCTAAAAAACACAATACTGTTTCTACACAACAAAACGAGTTCGGTAGGTGTTGATGCAGTTTCGACTGAAATGATTAAACATCTCCCTGAAAACTATCTTATTTTCCTACACAAAATTTTGCAGAAATGCTGGGTTAGCGGAACTGTACCACAAATCTGGCAAAAGTCTATAGTTATACCGATATTAAAAGCAGGAAAATCGAAAACTGATAAAAACAGTTACAGACCCATTGCTTTGACGTCCCATACGAGCAAACTAATGAAAAGATTGATCTTAAACAGACTTTTACACTACTGTGATAAAAATAACGTCATTCCGGTAAACCAGGCGGGTTTTAGAAAAGGGAGATCCGCAGTTGAACACCTGGTTAAACTTACGACTCAGATCAAACAACAGTTTGCCCGCAGAAAAAGTGTTTTAACTACTTTCTTTGATGTAAAAAAAGCTTACGATCAAGTTTGGCATAAACGTTTATTGTTCAAGCTAAAATCTGTTGGTTTATCTGGCAATATGTACAATTACATTAAATCTTTTTTAGCTAATAGAACAATACAGGCTAGAGTGGGAGCTAGTTATTCTACTTCACGACGCCTCGACATGGGGATTCCACAAGGTTCAGTGATAGCACCTATTTTATTTAATATCCTTATACAGGATCTTCCTAAAGCTTTTTCAAATCGTGTTGTTTTAGTACAGTATGCTGATGATATATGCACTTGGATGAATATCACTTTAAAAAAGACAACTCTACAGAGAACACGGAATTACATCAGGAAATTGTATCAAATTGATCTTGATAATCTTGGAAACTATATGTTAGAAAATGGTCTGTCGTTGTCGGCAGAAAAAACTAACATGATACTGTTTGATCCTGGTGGTAACTCAAATAACTTGCCTACTTTCAAATTGCTTGGTGAAGTGTTAAATTACAAACAGGTCGTAAAATTTCTGGGAGTTTACATCACTTCGAAATTAAGCTGGAATGTTCATTTTGATTATATTTTAACAAAAGCACGAAAAACCTTAAATTTTCTAAAGATAATAAGCAAATTACCCTGGGGAATGGATACAAATATACTGATTCATCTGTCAACAGCGCTGGTCAGGTCTAAATTATCCTACGCGCAAGAAGTTTTTTTCAATGCACCTAAATATTTACTAAAAAAGATTCAGAACTTGGACTGCAAAAGTCTTAAAATTGCACTAGGTGTACCAACTCATGCTTCTATTCTGGAAACGTACAAAGTTGCTGGAATTCTACCTCTAAACAACCATCGTGAGCTAGCTACAGCAAAGTTTGCAATTAGAACTACTTCACAAGCGAATAATTTTGTGAGCAAAGAAATTAAAATCAGGTCTGATATTGACTTTCCAAAACGAGCAAAAAACATTTCATCACAAATTACAACCGCAACTTACATATCTGACCTGATCAAACAATCCAGCATAACTATGGATGAAATAGCCGAAAAACCAACGTTAACGCCTATCCCTACATGGGAAATGCTAAAGGCCACGTTTGATCTCGATTATGCAGACGTTAAAAAAGATGATAATGTCAACATTACGCTATCCACAGCTTGCGAACACATCGATGAAAAGTACCGTACCCACCTCCACATTTTTACTGATGGGTCAGTCTTAGCAAATCAGAGCGCTGGAGCAGCGTTTTATGTTCCAAAATTTAACATTAAAAAGTCTTTTTTCATTGGGGCAAATGTATCTATATATACAGCAGAATTGGTCGCTGTTGTTCAAGCGTTGCATTATTTAATAAGCCTTCGGCCTGTGCCTTTCAAAGTAGTTCTGTTTGTTGATTCAAAATCTGTATTATATGCCTTACAGTCTTTTGATACAGACACAAGACCTGATTTAATAATTGAGGCAAATCATCTAATACACTGTTTAAAGATAAATGGCTCGGAAATCAATTTATGCTGGGTGCCTTCTCACGTTAGTCTTCACAACAACAACGTAGTTGACAGAGCAGCTAAATCCGGTGCACTCCGTTTTGAAAATTCCATAGAATTACATGTTAACACCTCGGTAAAAGAAGCTTACAACTCGCTAGAATTAGCATCATGGATTCGATTTCATGAACATTTAAATGAAAAATTTGTGTCTCAAAAAAGAATCAAACTTTCAGTTCAAAATATCTGTAAAAAAAATGCAGTATTCTTCATTATATCATTTGAGATTAATTGTTACCACATATTTTCGTATTCAACTGAACGCTTTGAAAACAAAATATTGTAAAAACGTTTTATGTATTTGCAGTGAACAATTCACATTGTATCACTGTTTGTTTTACTGCAGAAAGCTTCGTTATTTTTTACCAAAGATGTTTACACAAGGAAACTATCTTGAAAAGCATTTTAAAGAAGTGATATCAGATCAAGTTCTGTTAGTTAAAATTTCAGAATCATTGGTTCACAGTCCTGTTAATGCGTTACTTTAAGGTTATTAGTTTAATTATCGTTATCTTATTTTGTTTTGTTTTGCTTTTTATGACGATTTTTCTTTTACATTTGATGTTAGCGTTGTTCTAGTTTCATTTCTCTGTTCATCCATATCATTTTTCTAAAGACCTTGCCGATTCCTTTTAATTTTTTTTCCGTCTCTTACTCTGTTCCCTTCTTTCCCCTCCTCCCTCCCCCCCCCCCCCAAAAAAAATCCTCCTCCATGCCATTTTTACCCGTCTAATATCACTTATAGTGAAAAGACGTTAAATCAAGGAACGAACACACACACACACACACACACACACACACACACACACACACACACACACACACACACACACACACACACACACACACCCCCACACACACGCATACACATACACACATACACACAAATACACACACACACACACACACACGCCCCCCCCTCTCCACACACACACACACACATACACGTTATCACATTGTTGTCACAGACCCACACAGATAAACACAGATACACAGATAGACAGCTAGACACAGACATTATGACACACACCTTTCTCCAATCCATATGAAGCCTTTCAGTGCTTTTCACTGTGTGTGTTTTGTTTGTTAAAGAGGATACTTCAACAACACAACTACAAAACTGCTATAATTTAGTAGGCAAATACGTTGACAGTGCTACTACTGAAATGCAGTTTAACCGTTTGACTCCTGCACCCTGTTCATTAGCATCCTACACTGGCAACCATGCTAGCAAAGCAAAAAAGTAACCGTTCGATTCCTTCACTCTATCCACCAGCTTCCTGCAAACCCAGAACAGCAGGAAGCTGGTGGATAGGGTGAGGGAATCATTCAATCACTTACTCATTCACTTACTGACTGACTGACTCACTCACTCACTCACTCAATCAATTAATCGACTAATCAAATCAAATCAATCAATCAATCAATCAATCAATAGATGCAATCAATTAATCAATCAATCAATCAATTAATCAATCAATCAATAGATGGAAAGAGATTACGCTAAATAAACATATAAGAAATGAGCAGATAAAAAGGGAATGAACTGCTTGAATGAATAAATAAATAAATAAAAAGAAAACAAATAAATAAACAAACAAACAAACGAAATAAATAAATAGATATAGAAAAACAAGTAAATAAATAAACAAATAAATAAATAATACATAAATAATAAATGCATAAATAAACACACGAATCAAACAAACGAATGATTAAATACGTATATATAAACAAACGGAAGGAAGCCAAATAAGAAGCTTTCAGCTGTTCCTGATTACGAGCCCAAAACAGAGCGGCAGAAGTCACGTAAAGGGATAAATCACTTCCACGGCAATGATCAGAGACATGAACAGAAAGATCGGCAACACACACACACACAATGACTCTGTTGCTGATGACTGCCTTCCTCGATCGTCGCGCACTCGAACGGTTACTACGCGCGAGGATAATAGACATCAGGCGGGCGACCTCTGGTTGATGCAGAGACAGGACAGAGCACTCGCCTTTCAATTCACTTGCACAGGTTTGCATGGGTACGGATCTTACTCCAGTCACTTTTGTTATTACGGATTCTATGTCTGTCTAGCTTTGAATGGGTTACCTGACGCGCTTGAAAGTAAGAGAAGGTAAAGCACAAAGGGACGAGGAGTTGGATTCCGTCCTCATAATGCTGGCCTCGACAGATGTTGAAATCTTCAACGCCTGAGTTCTCTACGACTTAAGGTATCTGGATTAGTTTTTACCTGCAGCAGTTTTTAGTTTTTGTTTGTTTGTTCGTGATCCAGGCCATTTAAAAAATCACATTCACACACACACACATATACAGAGAGAACGAAAGACAGAGAGAGAGAGAGAGAGAGAGAGAGAGAGAGAGAGAGAGAGAGAAAGAGAGAGAGAGGGATAGAGAGAGGGAAACAGAGACAAAGCGACAGAGACCGACAGACAAAGAGAGACAGACAGACAGACAAAGAAAGAGAGAGAGAGAGACAGACACAGAGAGAGACAAAGAGACAGAGAGACAGAGAGAGAAATAGACACAGAGAGACACATAGAGACACAGAGAGACAGAGAGAGAGCGGGAGAGAGAGAGAGAGAAAAAAAGAGAGAGAGACTAAGAAGGGGGAGAGAGAGAGAGAGAGAGAGAGAGAAAGAGAGAGAGAGAGAGAGAGAGAGAGAGAGAGAGAGAGAGAGAACAAAATATAGCTAACATAAACAAATAAGCAAAAATCTAAACAAAAACAATACTGGATCGCGCTGAATTTCGGTGACGCGCTCTCTTTGTTGAAGGCAGACGAATCTCACACTGCAGATTCATGGTGAGAAATCAATATATTAAATTAAAAAAAAATATACAGAAGGCAATGCAATCACCGATCTCGCTTTCCATGTCTTTGGTATGGAGTGCTATTCT
>JAPXFY010000013.1:35344971-35349971 GCA_030674185.1 Monoplex corrugatus
CTCCCTACCTCTCACAGACCTAACACTTCAGGTGCAAAATATGACACGTTCACATCCCCTCCCTACCTCTCACAGACCTAACACTTCAGGTACAAAATATGACACGTTCACATCCCTCCCTACCTCTCACAGACCTAACACTTCAGGTGCAAATATGACACGTTCACATCCTCTCCCTACCTCTCACAGATCTAACACTTCAGGTCAAAATATGGACACGTTCACATCCCCTCCCTACCTCTCACAGACTAACACTTCAGGTACACAATATGACACGCTCACATCCTCTCCCTACCTCTCACAGACCTTAACACTTCAGGTACAAATATGACACGTCACATCTCTCCTACCTCACATACTAACACTAGGTCAAATATGACACGTTCACATCCTCTCCCTACCTGTCACAGACCTAACACTTCAGGTGCAAAATATGACACGTCACATCCTCTCCCTATCCTCTCACAGACCTAACACTCCAGGTACAAATATGACACTTCACATCCTCTCACCTACCTCTCACAGACCTAACACTCAGGTACAAATATGACACGCTCACATCCCTCCCACCTCTCACAGACCTAACACTTCCAGGTACATAATATGACACGTTCACATCCCCTCCCTACCTTTCACAGACCTAACACTTCAGGTACACAATATGACACGTCACATCCTCTCCCTACCTGTCACAGACCTTAACACTTCAGGTACACAATATGACACGTTCACATCCTCTCCCTACCTCTCACAGACCTAACACTTCAGGTACACAATATGACACGTTCACATCCTCTCCCTACCTGCTCACAGACCTAACACTTCAGGTACACAATATGACACGTTCACATCCTCTCCCTACCTCTCACAGACCTAACACTTCAGGTACACAATATGACACGTTCACATCCTCCCTACCTCTCACAGACCTAACACTTCAGGTACAAATATGACACGTTCACATCCTCTCCCTACCTCTCACAGACCTAACACTTCAGGTACACAATATGACACGTTCACATCCTCTCCCTACCTTTCACAGACCTAACACTCCAGGTACACAATATGACACGTTCACATCCTCTCCCTACCTTTCACAGACCTAACACTCCAGGTACACAATATGACACGTTCACATCCTCTCCCTACCTTCACAGACCTAACACTTCAGGTACAACAATATGACAGTTCACGTCCTCTCCCTACCTTTCACAGACCTAACACTTCAGGTACAAAATATGACACGTTCACGTCTCCTCCTACCTCCAGAGCCTAACATTCAGGTACAAATGACAGTCACGTCCTCTCCCTACCTCTCACAGACCTAACACTTCAGGTACAAAATATGACACGTTCATATCCTCTCCCTACCTCTCACAGACCTAACACTTCAGGTACACAATATGACACGTTCACATCCCTCCCTACCTTCACAGACCTAACACTCAGGTACACAATATGACACGTTCACATCCTCTCCCTACCTCTCACAGACCTAACACTTCTGGTACACAATATGACACGTTCACATCCTCTCCCTACCTCTCACATACCTAACACTTCAGGTACACAATATGACACGTTCACATCCTCTCCCTACCTTTCACAGACCTAACACTCCAGGTACAAATATGACACGGTTTCACATCCTCTCCCTACCTCTCACAGACCTAACACTTCAGGTACACAATATGACACGTTCACATCCTCTCCCTACCTTCACAGACTTAACACTTCAGGTACAAAATATGACACGTTCACATCCTCTCCCTACCTCTCACATACCTAACACTTCAGGTACACAATATGACACGTTCACATCCTCTCCCTACCTTTCACAGACCTAACACTCAGGTACACAATATGACACGTTCACATCACTCTCACTCCAGGTCAAAACATGACACGTTCACATCCTCTCCCTACCTCTCACAGACCTAACACTTCAGGTACAAAATATGACACGTTCACATCCCCTCCCTACCTTTACAGACTTAACACTTCAGGTCAAAATATGACACTGTTCACATCCTCTTTCTACTAACAGTGTCGACTTCATAAAATATTAAAGAATTGAGGGCAGGAAGATAAAAACAAAAACAAAAAACTATGCAACAAACTGTAATACGAACACACACACACAAAAAACCGTAACATACCACTCTTCCCCTCGCGGCCCCCTCTCCCCATTGTAATGATGAAGATAGGGGGGGGGGTGGGGGGGGTGAATTTTTATGCTTTACGTGTTTCTCTTTGATGTCGATCATACCTTTTAAAACGCTTTCTCCCTTACCTGTTCTGTTCTGTCTGTGTGTCCGTCTGTAAGTTCTCTCTCTCTCTCTCTCTCTCAGTGTGTGTGTGTGTGTGTGTGTGTGTGTGTGTGTTGTGTGTGTGTGTGTGTGTGTGTGTGTGTGTGTGTGTGTGTGTGTGTGTGTATGTGTATGTGTCCTGTTCTGTTGTGTTTGTGTCTGTCTATGAGTTGTCTGTCCGTCTATGTGTCTGCCTGTGTGCCTGTGTTTTTGCCTACTTAATCACACACTAATGTATGACTGTTCTCTTTTTTTTGTTTTTTTCATTCTGTTCTGTCTGTTTGTTCTTGTTGTTGTCTTTCTTCGCCTACCCACATACACACCTGACTGCTGTTTGTTCTGTTTGTTCTGTTCTGTTCCGCTTGGTTCCGTACTGGTCTGGTCTGGTCTGTTTTGTTCTGGTCGGGTCTGTTCTCATCTGTTTTGATCTGAGCTGGTCTGTTTGTTCAGTCTATCTCTATCTGTTCTGTTCTGTTCCACTTTGTATGTCTGTTCTGTTCTGTTCTTTCTGACTGTGTTCTGTTCTGTCTGTTTCTCAGTCTGCTTCCCTGTCTGTCTATGCACCTGTTTTATCTGCCCTTTCCATCTGGATGGTTGTGTTGTGTCTCTGTGTGCCTGTCTATATATATACACATGCAGGCTTGCAATCATGAGAATGGTACATGCAAAATATCTTGACCATTCAGAGCTGTCTAATGCACATTATTTTCATGACAGACACTCTCCTCGATGCTATCGATGATGAGATTTACTGGTCCTTTATTTGCCTGGTGTGGGTCTTCATGTGGGAAACGAAACCGATCCTGAGGGCACGTGTTCTTGCATCTTCACACATTGTTACAGATTTACAGAAAACAGATCGATAGATTGAGATATCGACAGGTCGGTCGATTGAAAGAAAGAAATATAGAACAAAAGGAAGAAAAAAAAAAGAAAAAGATAGATAGATAGATAGATAGACAGCCAGCCAGCCAGCCAGCCAGCCAGCCAGATATATAGATAGACAGAAAGACAGACATATATATATATATATATATATATATATAGATAGGCAGATAGAGGGATAGAGAGATAGATAAATAGATAGATAGATAGGTAGATAGACAGACAGATAGACAGATAAATAGTCAGATAATCAGATAGATAGATAATCAGATATATAGATAGGTAGGTAGGCAGATAGGTAGGTAGATAGTAAGTAGGTAGGTAGGTAGTAGCTAACTAGCTACTAGCAATGTAAAATGTGTGATAGATGCAAGATGGCTGGATAGATAGATGAATACATAGATATATGGATCAATACATAGATAACTAGACAGAGATTACGCACAGAGACAAAGGAAATAATTTAGTTAGATACGTAAGTAGGCTGGTAGTTAAAGGTAGCTTAGTAGAACAGATAAACAGATACAAGAAAAAGACGAATAGTCAGAGAGAAGATACAAACCCGCATGAATGTAGTCAGGCAGCCAAACACACAATGCAGACAGACAGCCACGCAAATATGCAGAAACATGCAGACAGACAAAGATAGAACAGAACAGAACAGACCAGACCAGACAGACAGACCAGACCAGAACAGAACAGAGTAGGGCATGGCAGGGCAGGGCAGGAATAGGACAGGGAAGGGCACGACTGGACACGAACGACAGGACAGGACAGGACAGGACAGGACAGAGAGACAGTAAGACAGTAGGACAGTAGGACAGACAGAGAGGCTTTATGTAGGTAGTAGGACAGTAAAAGACAAAAAGAGGCAGACGAACAGACAGGCGGAGCGGAAAAGCCTGTATGCAGGCAGACATACAAAGACAGACAGGCAGACAGATGACAGACAAAACAGAAAGATTGTCTGTACGTATGCAGACAAAGGCAGAGGACAGACAAACAAGCAAAGAGAACAGACATACCTACAGCCTGCCAGCCAGCCAGCCAGCCAACCAGCCAGACAGACAGGACAGGACAGACAGACAGACAGACAGACAGGCAGATGGATAGATACAAAAGACAAGCATGCAGGCAAGCAAGCTCAGGGAATCAACAAGCTAGCTCCCTGAATTTTAAGGAACATTCGGTATCGTCTTTTCAATGCTTGCAAACAGCTAGTGTAATTTTCACCCGCCTGAGATTTCAAAGGTGTTTGTTTGGGAAAGAAAATAAGGAGAGAGAGAGAGAGGGGGGGGGGAGAGAGAGAGAGAGCGATGGGGAGAGAGAGAGAGAGGAGGGAGGGGAGAGAGAGATAGAGGAGGGAGCGAGAGAGCGAGAGAAAGAAAGAAAGAACAACCGAATAACCATACTGACATAACTGATGAGAAAAAAATATAAAACAAATACAATGGAATAATGTACAATAAAATGGATGATATAGAAGGGAAAGGAACTATTAATGCCATATACATCCTAAGAACTATCATAGAGAGGTCAGTTGAGATGAATAAGGATTTGTATTTATGCTTTGTTGACTACACCAAGGCTTTCGATCGGGTAACACATGATGAATTGATCAACCAGCTGGAGAGACTCAATGTTGATGGAAAAGATCTACGAATAATCAAAAATATGTACTGGGAGCAAACACTGCAATGAGAATAGAAAACAATGTAAGCTCTTTCCAAAACATCAAAAGAGGAGTCAGACAGGGTTGTGTTTTGTCACCAGATTTGTTTTCACTTTACAGCGAAAATATCATGA
>JAPXFY010000013.1:35354971-35367471 GCA_030674185.1 Monoplex corrugatus
CGGTCAGACGGTCCCACAGCGATAGCCGCTGTCCAAATGTACTAGGTATAAACTTAACCCTTTTACTCCCTCAGCCTATCCACCAGCTTCCTCCAGCTTCTTGCTCCCTGCATGCTTAAGCAAGTCAAAAGGTCTTAAACACGCCTCAGGCTTGAAGAAACAGCGGAGAGTGGGAGAAATGGATGGTGTGTGTTAGTGTTTGTGTTCGTGTTCGTGTGTGTGTGTGTGTGTGCGTGCGTGTGTGTATGTGTGTGTGTGTGTTTGTGTGTGAGAGAGAGAGAGGGGGGGGGAGAGATACAGAGAGAGAGACAGTAAGAGAGGAGAGAAGAGAAGAGAAAAGAGAGAGAGAGAGAACCATATAGAGAGAAAGAGAGAGTGAATGAGACGTTCAGTGTGTGTGTGTGTGTGAGTGTGTGTGTGTGTGTGTGTGTGTGTAGTGTGTGTGTGTGTGGTGAGTGAGTGAGTGAGTGAGTGAGTGGTGTGTGTGGTAGTGTGTGTTTGTGAATGAGTGTGTGTGTGTGTGTGTGAGAGAGAGAGAGAGAGAGAGAGAGAAAGAGAGAGAGAGCAGTGTCATACAGTAGAGAGACAAACAGAGATAGACAGAGACAGAGACAGAGCAGTGATTGAGAAAAAGAGGCAGACAGACAGACACAGGAACAGACAGACAGAGACATCTACTGACGACGCAGGCTTACAAGCTGCTGCTTGAAAGAAAAACATACTACTCTCAGTGAAAACATCTTTCAGAACTGATTGTATCAGACCGATACACTCGGCCTGTTAGTACTAATCAGTTCAGGGAAGGTACCAATTTCTTGAACGGCGTAGAGCTGATACTGGCTATGTTTAGTGCCAAAACACGGATTACTTTCCTACAATTGATGCCTTCTATCAGTGACTGCAGGCATTCAGTATGGATTTTGGGTTTTGTCAAAGAGTCTTTAAACTTGACATATAAGCTTCGGTTTCATTTACCCCACTAGGAACGACCTTACAGGCATTTCAAAACTACTCACAGTGAGAGCAAAGAGAGATCGATAGATAGATAGATAGATAGATAGATAGATAGAGACAGACATTCAGACAGACAGACAGACAGAAAGACAGACGGATGGAGAGAAGAGGAGAGGGGACACAGAGAGAGAGAGACAGACAGAGAGAGAGAGAGAGAGGAAGACAGAGACAGGGACACAGACAGATGGAGAGAGAGAGAGTGATAGAGAGAAAGATTAACAGAGACAGAGACAAAATGGGAGGGAGAGAGAAAAAGAGGGAGACAGAGAGAGAGAGAGACAAAGACAGGAACAGAGACAGACAGATACGGACAAGGACAGAATGAATAACGCATGTACCATCTCTGTCCATCCTATGCAATGTTAAGAAAGAAACAGATTTCTGTCCATTCTATAAGAAGTAGGCAAAATGTTTTCACATCTAGTCTGCACCACAGCGTACAGTGGGACATAACTGGTCTCACTGGAAAACGATAACAACAGTATCAACTCTTTGACTCCCTACCCAACCTACTAGGATCCTGCATTATCAGGCACACTAGCAAAACAAAACAAATTAACCCTTTGACTCCCTCACCCTATGCGTGGTAATGGTTGTGACGAAAGGTATACTTTACCAGACACAACGCATTTCCAGAACGCTTAGAACGTTGAGATATGGAGCTGAAAAGGCAGTGATTAGGGATGACGGAGTCAAAGGATGACGTTTTTTGCAGTTGGTGAATAGGGTGAGGGAGTCTAAGGGTTAAAAAAAATACTAAACCAACACCAAAAGAAAAGAAACAGCAGTTAACAGGTAGCAAATCACTGCCTTTTCAGCTCCGTATCTAAGCGTTCTGGAAATGCGGTGTGTCTGATAAAATATATCTTTCATCACAACCATTACCACGCATAGGTCAGGGACTTACTTTCGTTTCTCACAGTCTTACAGATTTCGGCGTGATAACTAAATGGTCAAGATGTTAGATTTGTTATCAGAAAATCTGCATTTGACCCTGCCTGGTAAACGCCTGGAGGGCAAGGGGTGGAAAAGTACCCAATCTTCCAGATAAACGTGTGTGCATGCAGACATTTTGGTGCTGGAACTCTTGTTGTATATATAAGCATACTGGCTCTCAAATACGCACATAAAGTTTCAGTCAACCGAAGGAAGCAGGAAAATATACAGTATGCACTTCCTCGAAAAAGAAGTATGAAAAACTGCCCTGATGGCGAGATAAAACAACAATTACAATATCATCATCAACATCATCAAATAAACAAATGGCAAGTAGGACAACAACTACAGCATCATCATTAACAACAACAATATCAAATAAAGAAACAAAACATACGCATACACGTTAGAATCCACTTATAGCCTCGGCTATTGGTACGCATTGAAGTTGCAGCCCACAAAAGCAAAAATTCCTAGCATGTCTGGATGGAAAGCTCTCAAGCGTGGAATGCTCTGGGTGTGATTCATCTCGCTGGAACGAATTCCAGACTTTCCACACCGAGTACTACAATCAATTAGCCAGCCAGTCATTGCAATGTGTTATTCGTTGTTATTTCTGTTTAAAGTCCAGCCGACTGTGTAGAGCCACATCAGGGATACAACCGTTTCAAAACATACAAAACTTCACCAGGAATAAAAAGAAAAGAAAATTAAGTGTACATATCGATGCATTCGCGCACATAATCTAAGGACATGCCCCTGGCGTTGACAACTCCGTCCAATTTATCGCACAGGGGATTTAAAAAACACACCCGAATACAAATATAAGCATACCTAAGGACATCAAAACATACATAAAAATAGGCATAAATTACCTAATATTACTTCCGCACATCTCTCCTCCTTAGAGCCAAAATGCACTTAATACATGTACCCAATTATCAATCCTAAGAAAAAGTACGCAAGACTATCGAACACATACAGGTGCAAAAAATGATAGGTAGAAATGACAGAAAGCAAAGGAATAAGGCAGAAACAAATAGAGTGACTAAGAGAGGGAATTTCTAGCACGGAATTTCCAGAAGGTAGGGATACTACTTATACTGAAAGAACCCCCGGCATCCCCACGGGGTGGGGGGGGGGGGTGTATCATCATCAACATCATAAAACAAACAAACAACACATAAACATACACGTTAAAAGCCACTTATATCTTCGGCTACCGATACGCGTTGAAGTTGCAGCCCACAAAAGCAAAATTCCTAGCATGTCTCGATGGAAAAACTCTCAAGCGTGGAATGCTCTGGGTGTGATTCATCTCGCTTGAACGAATTCCAAATTTTCCACATCGAGTACTACAATCAATTAGCCAGCCAGCCACTGAAAATGCTTTAAGTTCTCTCCCGCACGCCGTCTTGGGCAGGGGCTGTTTAATTCTGTAAGATCATTTTCGGACTGATTCGTATGGAACAGCTAACTACGCGACTGAAAGTCCAAAGTGATAAATCTCTTCCGAACAAATACCAAACCTTACCTGTCTCCGTTATTAATTTTCTTTCCAACTCGACTTCTGTATGAATTATAAATGTATGATTCTGTTATTTGTGATCTCCAGGATCGGGCTGTGGGGTATCTCTTGGTAATGGTGTATTGTTGATGTTTGTGTAGTAGTTAATTTCTCTTCTTATTTCTGTTTCATTTTTGTCTATTTCTTCACATTTTCTCTGCCTGTTTTTGTTGTCGATTATGTCTTTTCATTTTAAGTCTGTGTAGAGTATAACAATATGATCTGAACGTTTCAAAAAGTCACCCCTCTTTCTGCCCCCCCAACCCCCCGCCTCTCCACAATTCAATACAACACACACAGCATATTGATGGCAAGAACAAGCTTACACCCCACGTGTTACCTCCTTTTGGACATGTGAGTTATCTGCCCACCCTTGTTGTACGACGTGTCCACTGCGTGTTGTTCCTGTCTTGTAAATGCGTCTGCATGTTGTTTTGCACCCTGTTGTTTCCTGCCAAATCGAAGACCCAACTGTCCAAACCAGTAAGTATTCCACTTACATCTGTGTTAAAATGAACACGAATTCAGTCCTAAAGTGAGTACAGTAAATTTCTTTTTCATATTGGAGTACATTAGTCTCCTAGTTAGTCATTATATGGCACACAGATAAATGCCAGTAGACTGCATCCCATCCACTCATCCGCCCCAAACCCCTACTGATATGTAATGACGCTTCCCTGATCCAGTATGTGCTTTAATATAATTATTAGGATTTTGGAAAACAAGGTATGTCCACGCGTATCTCAGGGTATTTGGATAAGCGACATTTGCATTCCCTTTATTTGCTAGTTCATGTCTTTCTCGTATTATATGCTTTTGGTAAACCTGTCTTTTACTGAGTGTTTTTGTCTATGGTTTGTTTATAGTACTGTGTCTGGCCCTCTCTGTCTGTCTACCTTCTGTCGCTGTATCTGTTTCTGAGTCTGTCTGTCTGTCTGTCTGTCTGTTTGTCTCTGTTCTTGTCTGTCTGTCTTTTCTGTGTCTTGTTCATGTCTGTCTGTCGTTTGTCTGTCTGTTCTTCTGTTTTGTCGTGCACTGTTCTGCCTTGTATGTCTGTCTGTTGTTGTCTGTCTGTCTGTCGTTGTCTCTCTGTTTCTGTGTCTGACTGTCTGCCTGTATGTCTGTCTGTTGTCTGTCTGTCTGTCTGTCGTTGTCTCTCTGTTTCTGTGTCTGTCTGTCTATCTGTCTGTCTGTCGTTGTCTCTCTGTTTCTGTGTCTGTCTGTCTGTCTGTCATTGTCTGTCTGTCGTTGTCTCTCTGTTTCTGTGTCTGTCAGTCTGTCTGTCTGTCTGCTATCTGTCTGTCTGTCTGTTTCTGTGTCTATCTGTCTTATATGTCTGTATGTATGTCTATCTGTCTGTCTATCTGTCTGTCGTTGTCTCTCTGTTTCTGTGTCTGTCTGTCTGTCTGTCTGTCTCTCATCTCTCTCTCTTCTCTCTCTTCTCTCTCTCTCTCTCTCTCTCTCTCTCTCTCTCTCTCTCTCTCTTTCAGAGGCTCGGGAGGTCTTTTAAATCATTTCGCTTCCATCACGTCTTTAGAAAAGCATATTTGTCACAATCTGAAGGTTATCGGTGTAAATTTGTCTTCAACTTACTCCAGATTCCAGAACTGAGTGCAAGGAACTGCTGCAGGAATGCTCTAGTGCTAAAGAAGCAAGAACAAGAACAAAAATAACACTTCGTCTTCAGAGGGTATAAAATAAGCAAACATACATCTGCTTTTTTTTTTATCTTTTTGCATCCATCTTCGTTCAGAGAGGGTCTCTGAAACGAAACACCAATAGCATCCAAATTCAAAGGAAGGAAATGAAGGAGAGTGCTCGTTGTGTGTGTGTGTGTGTGCGTGTATGTGTGTTGTGTGTGTGTGTGTGTGTGTGTGTGTGAGATGTGTGTGTGATGTGTGGTGTTGTATTGTTGTGTGTGTGTGTGTGTGTGTGTGTGTTTTGTGTGTGTGTGTGTGTGATGTGTGTGTGTGTGGTGTGTGTGTGTGTGTGTGTGTGTCTGTGTGTGTGTGTGAGTGTGTGTGTGTGGTGTGTGTGTGTGTGTGTGAGTGTGTGTGTGTGTGTGTGTGTGTGTGTGTGTGTGTGTGTGTGTGTGTGTGTGTGTGTGTGTGTGTGTGTGTGTTTGAAAACAAAAAAACAAAACAAAATAGAAATAACAGCATAGTGTTCATCGTTGTTCTTCTAAGCATGTGATGTCGGCCAGGCTCTCAGTAAACAAAACACACTCACACATTTCAGGGGATGTTATCATCAATAACGCAGTGAGTGCTTTAAGCAACTATTTATATGTTTATCTGTTTTCCACTCCTGCCGTCTACTCTCTCTCTCTCTCTCTCTCTCTCTCTCTCTCACACACACACACACACACACACACACACACACACACACACACACACAAGATACATACATGTATATATATACATACGCGAGTGCGCACACACACACGCGCGCGCGCCACACACACACCACACACACACACACACTCCCTTCTGTCTTTCTCTTTCTCTCTCTGTCTCTCTCTATCTTTTCCTCTCTCTGTCTGTCTCTCTCTCTGTCTCTGTTTCTCTCTCTCTGTGTCTCTCTCTGTGTCTCTGTCTCTGTGTCTCTCTCTGTGTCTCTGTCTCTGTCTGTTTTGTCTGTCTGTCTCTGTCTGTCTGTGTCTGTCTCTGTCTCTCTGTCTGTCTGTCTTCTCTCTCTCTCTCTCTCTCTCTCTCTCTCTCTCACTTGAGTATCAATTCTAGTTTAATTGTATAGGTGTAGACCTTCTAAGGAAAAGGGCTGGGTGTAAGAAAAGCATTATTCTTCTTATGCCACAAACCTTGAATATAACAAATTGGGATTGTTTTCTCGTTCAGCTCTCTCTGCTTACCTCCCTTCTCGGATCCCTTCTCACTCTCTTGCCAACGCAAAAACATCTGTTGTTGTTTTTTATATATCTTGGTTGTCACGACTACACATGTTCCTCCATCTGTTTCTCCCGTGTGTCTGTCTGTTTAGGTCTTTATTTCTGTCTCCTGCCTTTTCAATTTTGATCTTCCTCTGTCTCTTTGTCTCTGTCTCTCTGAAATGACAGCAAATTCTGTTACTCTTCGATTTCCTCGTGTATTGTGTTGGATTTTTTGTTTATTATTTTTTTCGGTATAGTCTAGTTGTAGGTGGGTGTTTAGATCGTTAACGGCGAGTTTGAAAAAAAAAGGCTTTTGGTTAATAATTCTACCGTTCTCGTTGTGTTCGTCTCTCTCCGTCTTAGTCACGTGGACGTTAAAACTGTCCTTTTACACGAAAATTTAACTAAGATCTTTGACCGCCAGCCTTCATTAAAAATGACTAAATACACACAAACTACCATTGTTCGCCTCAGCAAGTGCATTTCAGAAAGAACCTTACACCTTCTGAATTATTCAGACTGTTGGTCTGTCTGGCTGGATGGATGGAGAAGTGTTTGTTCGTCATTGATCAAACCGTTGATATGGTTGTTTACTGTGTGTCGACCCTTACATATTCCTTCCATAAACAGATTTACCTGTCTTGGGCATTTATTGTTAGTGGGTGAGTGCATTGTGTGTTGTGATGATTCGCTCGGCGTTATCCCGATTTGCCTATTCACGAGTTCGCCTATTCCCGATTCGCCTATCTCTATATTTTGTGTGATCCCGATGCGTCATTCCCAGGTGGCCTATGTTCTCGGGGAAAACTACTGGACAAAACACCTTGCACGCACTTATGCGTACATATTCTATTCATTTTATGTCTATGTGGGAGCATATGTCTCAAAGTTAAACACATATGACGCTCCATCCATGACTGACTGACAAATTTTGATCTCGCAGTAACAGAATCAGGGAAATTTTTTTGTCATGCTGGTGTCGGCAACCTCATGCCACATCACAAACTATACTACAATATATATATATATATATATATATATAATATATATATATACATACACATATATATATGTATACATATATATGTATATACATATTGTGTGTGTGTGTGTGTGTGTGTGTGTGTGTGTGTGTGTGTGTGTGTGTGTGTGTGTGTGTGTGTGTGTGTGTGTGTGTGTGGTGTGTTCTGAGGGGGCGGGGCAGAAAAGAGCTTGTGTAGACAGACAAACATAAACCTATATCCCTTTCATAACGTTCGCTGTTGTAATAAATATTCCACTAAAAATGAATATGCTTTAAAGAGCAGAAATGAGAATACTCATGTATAAGAATAAGACTGTGGTTGTCGTTTGCTTGTTGAACCACGGCATGGATTCAAACAACATGAAACACGTCAGACGGTCAAGTTCTAGATGCCAATGCATTCTAATCTGCTTGTTCAGAGCATGATGCCGGATCGAAAATACTGATCTCATCTAGGAACAGGATGTAGTCTTGGTTTACAATGACATTTCCGGCTTAACTTTACATGTCACTGGTAACAAAACATCGTTTGTTGTATCCGTAAGGTACGCTCTTCTACAGCTAACTATACTCAACTCTGATTTTTCGTTTTGGGGGGGTGATGGGGAGGGAAGGAATATGTCTCTTAGCATCGATTGCATGTAAATAAACATATTTTTAGTTTTTCTTTTTCTTTTTTAGTTCGTTCATCTGTTCGTGTTGCTTACAGCTCAACCGACTTACAGAAGGTCTCTTCGCACTTGGACAATTCCATAATTGAATTTTTTTGGTATAATCTGCCAATGGGCTATCAGATGGACTCCTGAGTCTGTGCAAAACCCTAAGCACTGGCAATGTTTTGAAATTAGAGAGGGAGCGTAGATATGTATCGGGATTCATGAAAAAAAGAAAGAAAAAAACGAAAGAAAAAGAAAAAAAGAAAGAAAAAGAAAACTAGGCTGACATCACAAGAATGAATGCAACATTAAGATATGCAACGAACTAACCGGTTTATAAGTATCAGACTGCAAATGAAATCGAGACAATGATAAGTGAATTTTCTTCAGTACCCATACCGCTGACAACCAAACTCCATGGCTGCAGACAGGAGCTAGAAAGGACGGCTGCATTCATCGCCCGGACTCAGATGATTGTGTAGCAGCGTACGCCAAGAAAAAAGAAGTACTCATACATTCTTTGTGTGGCATATGCTGCTGTTCTACCATCCAATATAATTGCACTGCATTGAAGGAGGAAACAGTCTTTATGTAAATAGAATTAAATCCTTTTGCAAACCAAGCCATACGCTAGGCTACCACAGGCTGTACCGCGAGAGGCTATGAGCGCTTTGAAAGTAAAGATAGGGAATACTGAAGTTCTTTTCAGACACAGTACTCTGTGTACAGTCCATTCTGTCCAAAAGATATGTAAGAGGTTAAATTTAATGGCGGTGATGTGGATTGTCTCACAGACATTGCCGTCGCCTCATCCCCAGGAGACCATTCATCAGCACTGGAATCACCGTATCAACTTCTCTGTGTTGCAGACAGAGATACCGGGCGCCCCGGTGTACCAGGATGCAGTACACCCCCGTCAATTGCATTCCCAGGTACACATGATGATCTAACCAAAAGTAAGTATACCTTCAGTGTAAGGCCAGTTTTAATTTCCATGATACATTATATGCCGGATTAGCGCAACGTATCAATAGATTAGCTGGCTGAATGTTGTGCTCGCATGTTACACCCAGTGGCTGTGAGATCAAATATGGTATACGCTGCATTAGCCAAGTTATTGCCCATCTTAATTTGTTGTCGTGTTGTGAGTGTGTCAGTGTTATTATTCCTTGAAGTATTTTCATCTAAAATGGATGTCTATTTAAATATCCGACTGATGACAAACAAACAAGTACATCTACTACAATCCAAACCGATGAACAGCCAACCAACCAATCAACCAACCTCCAACCAAACCAACCAACCAAAACCAACCAACCAACCAACAGGCCAACCAACCAACCAACCAGCCAACCAACCAACCAACCAACAAACAAACAAACAAACAAATGTTCAACCAACCAGCCAACCAACCAACCAACCAACCAACCAACCAAAAACCAACAAACAAACAAAAAAGAAACATTAGAAGTGAACACATTTTAAACAGTTTCTTCTCTCTTATTTGTCATTCCCGAACCAACCAAACCAACACCAACCAACCAACCAACCAACCAACAACCAACCAACCAACAACCAACCAACCAACCAACCAACAGCCAACTCACCAACCAACAACAAACAAAAACAACAAACAACAACCAACAGCCAACCAGCCACCAACTAACCAAGACCAAACAGACCAACCAAGACAACAAACCAAAACACAATCGAAACCAACAAAACAACAACAACAGAACGCAAACAGCACACCAACAACCAGGCAATGACCATTCATCCTCTTCTTCTTTCTTACTTGTAACCGAGACATAAATTAACTATCATTTACATGCATATTTGATATTCTGCATGCACATATATTATCATTATCATCAAGTACCCTGCCGCATGACACTGGCGATCATGGCCCTCCATATGTATCTATCCCTTGTTGCTCCAAGCGCATCTTCCACCCTTTCGATCCTCAGCTGCATCCGTCAATATTTTCCTGGGTCTACCTGGGTGTTCTCTTTCCCTCCAGCTTTCCTGTTGTGACCAGCTGCTTTAATTCCCCTTTCCTCATAAAATGGCCTATAAATGCTGCCTGTCTTTTCCTAATCTTCTTATCAATGATCTTCTTGTGTCTGCCTCCATCAAGGCTGTCCCGTTTGTTTTCTTTGCCGTCCATGAAACTTCAACATTGTTCTTATATATATATATAATCAAATGAAAACACGACAACACCGTTTTTAGCTTTCGTAGCTTTCGGATCTCTGAAACCACATCTCGGCTGCCTCAATATTGTTCAGCTTTACTATGCGCATATACACAAAAGCGATTTCTTAAGCACTAGCAGGTCTGCACACGTACACTGCTGACCTGGGAAATCAGAAAAAAAAACCTCTACCTAGCAGGTGGAAATATCAAGGTAGGAATGAACCAGGACCCTCTGACTGGAGACCAGATGACTATCGCACCCATTCTTTAAATCAGCCCTGTCCATTCTGACTGCATATGATTCCCATTCGTCTGATTAGATGTTATGGGCTGAATCTTAAATCGAAACAAGTTTGGACTATTTCATGCCTTCGTATTAAATAGAGTACATGAGCATGGAATGGCCCAAGAGAATGACCTCTGAGCCTAGCAGACCGGCAGCAGAAAATGACGTCTTGTGACCCACAGTGGCGTGGTTAGCAATGCCATGGGGCCAGTGACTGATCGATCGTCTGCCCCTGCCCATTGAAACACAATCCCCTCATCTCACCTCTACCCTTTCCTCCAATTCCCACATCTCTCTCTCTCTCTCTCTCTCTCTCTCTCTCTCTCTCTCTCTCTCTCTCTTCTCCTCTTTCCCTTTCCCTCCCTGTCCTGTCTCCATCCTCTCGTCTATTTCTCCTGCCAAGTCTTGTGATTTCTCTCAATTCTTCGACACTAACACTCCTTGGCTCTCTGGTTCATTCATGCTGTGCATTTCCAGTTTGTCTGTGCGCATGGTTATCTCTCTCTCTCTCTCTCCTGCTTTTCTGACTCTGTCTTTGTCTCAGTCTTTATCTGTCTGTATCTCTGCCTATTGTTGATGGCTGGTTAGCTCTGCTGATACACAGTCAGGGACTCAAGAATTGATGTCTTGAGTTTAGTCCCAGCCTGCAACATAAATACTGGTCTGTTGGATGCCCATCTGAATGTTCCATGTATTTTGATGGTGTCAGCTTCGTGTTTCATGAGTTTTGTTCTCCCCCCAAAAACAAACAAACAAACAAAACAAATGACAAACTGAAATTGACTAACTGACTAACTAAACTAACTAACTTAACTAAACAACGACTAACTTACTAACTAACTAACTAACTTACTAACTAACTAACTAACTAACTAACTAACTAACTACTAACTAACAAAACAAAAAAAAAAATGGTATTTGTATGAGTGAACTGAATCGCTTTTCAACATTTGCAAACTATTTCTGTCCGACTGGGTCTCTGTCTGTTTGTTATCTGTGTTTGTCTGTCTTCCTCTCTAATTATCTTTTTGTCTGTATCTCTATCGTTTTCGCTTTTTTTTTCTTCTTCTTCTTCTGCCGATGTGTGTACTTGATGGAAGGTATAATGCTTTTAAAACTCTTGTAATCCCAGGAATTGCATACAGATTCTTAGCACACTTTGGTCCATTCATATCTCCAGCTCATGTGTGTGCTTATTCCTTATCACTTACTCCTTTTCCTCTCTCCTTCAACGTCCTTCATACTCTCTCAAATCCTCCTTGTCCTATTGCCTCCCATACTTTCATTTCCAGATTTATGTGTGTACTCATTCAGAGCAGAAATCTTCTTTCACTTTGTGTGCTAGTGTACTCCATTCCTCTTATCGTTTCTCTCATCGTCTTCCTTAGGGCAGGCTCTCTCTCTCTTCTCTTTCTCTCTCTCTCTCTGTTTTCTCTCTTTCTCTCTCTTTTCTGTCTCTGTCTTCTCTCTCTGGTCTCTCTCTCTCTCTGTCTCTCTCTCTGTCTCTCTCCCCTCCCCCTCTCTCTCTCTATTTCCTACCAGCATACTTTAATAGCATTTGTCCATTTATGATTGACTCACTTGCTTCCCGTGTTGTTTGTATCAACAATTTACGATAGTAATATTAAGGAAGGAGGATTTCATGTTCCTTCTCGCTTCTCTCTTCCTCACACCTCCCCCACCCCCCTTCGCCTCCTCGCTCTTTCACTTTCCCTGACACACACGAGCAATCACACACACATTCACAATACACTCTCAAACACACACACACACACCACACACACACACACACACACACACACACATAAACACACACATACACACACACACACCACCACACTAATCACCAATACACACACACAATGTACACACACACCCACAACACACACACACACACACACACACGCATACACACACATATTCACACATACAAC
>JAPXFY010000013.1:35372471-35379971 GCA_030674185.1 Monoplex corrugatus
GAATTGTTTCATGGTGAATGAATCTTTGTCGAACAAATTACAAACTACAAAGAGTCCATTCTGGGCTATCCACTTGTCAGTCTTTCGTGTTTTTGTTTGTTTGTTTGTTTCTTTTTTGTTTCTCTGTCAGTATATGTTTGATGCAAACATGGATGTCTCAGGCTCTGGTAATCCATATCACTTATGCACAATTTTTCAACATTTTCTTGTTTGTCTGTACCGAGACGTTACACCCTCTTACTGTAAGTCTCCCCCTTCTCCCTACCGCTTTCCTCTCTCTCTCTCTCTCCTCTCTCTCTCTCTCTCTCTCTCTCTCTCTGTCTCTGTCTCTGTCTCTCTCTGTCTCTCTCTCTCTCACTTTTTTCTCACGTATCTCATTCTGTCTTTCTCATTCCCACCCTCCCTCCTCTCTCTGTGTCTCTTTGCCCCTGTCACTCCGTCTGTCTGTCTGTCTCCGTCTGTCTGTCTGTCTGTCTGTCTCTCTCCCTCTCTTTGTCAGTCTCTGTCTCTTTCTGTGTGTGTCTCTCTCTCTTTCTGTCTCTGTCAATCTGTCAGTCTGTTTGTCTGCCTGCCTGCCTGCCTGCCTGTCTATCTGTCTGTGTCTGTCTGTCTGTCTCTCTCTGTCTCTCTGTCACTGTCTCTGTCTCTGTCTGTCTGCCTGTCTGTTTTGTCTGTCTGTCTGTCTCTCTCTCTCTCTCTCTCTCTCTCTCTCTCTCCTTCCTCCCTCTCCCTCTTCTCCTCATATGATTGCGTCTTGCTGGCTTGTTGATGACATTGCTTCCCTTTTGTCCAGAAATAGCCGAGTCATGTACCGTTAATAAATTACGTCATCTTTCCAGACAGAGTGTCGAGTTCGTGTTTGTGCAGATGAAGGCACCCCAAAAGAAGAATGGAGGGAGTATACAGTCACTGCCGATTCCCTCCCTCTGAGCTTACACTTCTAACCCTCGACCATCTCCACCATCAATCCTCTCCCCATCCCCCCTCCTCAAAATCCAATCTATTAATATACTACAGCTGTGATGAATGAACATGCCATACGTGTAAGTGATATTAGACTTGGTGTGAAATGATTTATGAAATGTGTCGTCGGCCTCTTTACATCTCAGGAGATGGTAGTCTGCACCAGGAGGCGTTGTGGTCATGACGTGCACTTTCTGCTGTGGTTGTGCGGGCCGATTCTTGAGTGGCAATCTCTGTCACATCTGCCACATACAAATTGAGTCGCTATTGTCTGGTTTCTGGAACGTTGCTTGCGAAGAGCCCTTTTCTCATCTGCGCTTTGCGCTCTCCTCCTCTCCGCATTCACAACGCCTTGCTGAACGGCTGTCCGCCACGCTGCCCTGTCTTCCGCCAGAGTCTCCCAAGAGCCTGGGTCAATCCCTGAGCTTCTAAGGTCCCTTTTGCATGCGTCTACAAAGCGTAGCTGTGGGCGTCCTGGAGTTCGCTTCCGATTTGCCAGTTCGCCGTAGAGAACGTCTTTAGGTATGCACTTCTAACCCTCGACCATCTCCACCATCAATCCTCTCCCCATCCCTCCTCCTCAAAATCCAATCTATTAATATACTACAGCTGTGATAAATGAACATGCCATACGTGTAAGTGATATTAGACTTGGTGTGAAATGATTTATCAAATGTGTATGATTCGAAAAAAGAAAAGTCTGCATAAAATCTCATCATTTAATTTTGTTGTGTGTGTGTGTGTGTGTGTGTGTGTGTGTGTGTGTGTGTGTGTGTGTGTGTGTGTGTGTGTGTGTGTTGTTGTGTGTGTGTGTGTGTCTCTCTCTCTCTCTCGCTCTCTCTCTCTCTCGTTCTCTCTTTGTGTATGTATGTATGTGTGTGTGTGTGTGTGTGTGTGTGTGTGTGTGTGTGTGTGTGTGTGTGTGTGTGTGTGTGTGTGTGTGTGTGTGAGTGAATATATGACGATCTTGTAGGAGCTTGAAAAAGAGAGAAGAGAGGAGAGAGAGAGAGAGAGACAGACAGACAGACAGACAGAGACAGAGAGACAGAGAGAGAGAGAGAGACAGAGAGAGACAGAGTAAGTGACACAAAGAAAGATAGATAAAGTTTTTGTCAAATATTAGATCTTGCATGCAATGTCATAGTATATTGACTATACTAGGTAAATACATGCTTACGCTCATCTGTCATTATGGTTTTTATGATTACCTGTGTTAACATGCTTTTTGTTTATTTCAAAGAAAAGAAACGTCATTGGAAGCGCAAAAACAAAGTCTTCTCAAACATATTTAGTGCAATATATTCAGGATATTTGAAACCAAAAATGAAACAGAATGCAGTTCTAAATTTGTTTTTGCACAGCTTGGGCTGTTGTAGAATATATTTCGCTCTTATGACTTGATGCAGACTGCAAGCTGAGGCGAAAAGTCTATGGCCACATCTCTCTCTCTCTCTCTCTCTCTCTCTCTCTCTCTCTCTCTCTCTCTCTCTCTTCTCTCTCTCTCTCTCTCTCTCTCTCTCTCTTCTCTCTCTCTCTCTCAACTGACAAAGCCATCACGATCACGTTACCATTTCCAGCCTATTCACCAGCGACAGAACCATGAGTCCATATGTCTGTGGGGCAGACAGTGTCATCGGGTGCCCAGGATGCCAGACTGAAATATGCTTCTTCCATTGTACACATAGATATATACAGTTGCACGGTTAGAAATATACTTCTGCATAGACTACACTATGCTGTTGTCCAGCTTCCCAGCATAAGGGGAGATAGACACCAAAGGCATTTTTCATTTAATGGCAAATGATCTTTAAGAATATAGATTCAGTGGGTTAAATGTTGTGCTTGTACTGTAAAGATTGCAATTTTTGAGTCAGGGTATACTAATTCAACTTTTCTTTATAATGCCCATCTCCACATATTGTCATTCTATAGTTTTTTGAGCTGTTTCACTTATTTGTATCATCTTTTGTATGTGCTGACTGGAAATCCAATTCAACTAAAACGGTAGTTAAAAACATTCTGTCCTCATTTACTCCCACCCCACCCCCTCTTTACAGCTAGAGAAATTTAAGTTTCAGTATTATGACTAGTTCATACAAGATACTACTGTTTTAAAAACCTTGCTCTCTACCCATCCATGATTCCTCACAAAAACACTTTGACTTCAACAGTTCAAGTTCAGGTTCAGGGTTAGTCAATTCCTAAGCGTTTCGTAAGTCACCTTCCCCTACCTATTTGAAGTGCATGCAATCTTTACGTTTCTATGCAGGACCAATGAGTCTGTTAAGATTTTAGCTGGCATACGTGGATGGTGTGTGTATATATAGAAGTATTGTAGAACGAAGAGTCCTCCTCGCACCCAACATGATGACCATTTGTGCAGCAATGATTTCTTTCCATTTGCTACACTGTTCTAACTTTTATCCCTTGGGATGAATCTGTATGCCAGAGAATAATACCAAACCTGGAGTATCAGTTTGGGCAATGCTGTCAATTTTGCATCTGGTCTGAAATGTCCTGAGGGTGTGTCGTTTGAGCCTGGTAGACCAGCGGCAGAAAATGGCATCATATGACTCACAGTGGCGTGGCTAGTAATAGCATGGGGGCAGTGACTGATCGATTGTCTGCCCCTGCCCATTGAAAGACAACCCTTTCATGAGTCCTCCACCCTCTCTTTCTACCTCTCCAAATATCCCTTACGCTTCCACTCCTGTCTCCATTCTCTTGCCTGGTCTCTCCTATCACGTCTTGTAAACTCTCTCATTTCTTCTACACAAACCCCATACACAAACACTCCATACCTCTCTGATTCATTCATGCTTTGCTTTTTCCAGTTTCTGTGTGTGTGAGTTGCTGTCTCTCACGCTCCTCTTCCACTTTACCGTCCTTATGTCTGTCTCTGTGTTTATCTCTCTGTCTCTATCTCTAATCACTTCTGTAGACTGACTAGGTCTGATGACAGAGTTATTGACTCGAGATCATATGTCTTTGAGTTCAGTTCCAGCATGCAGCATACATACTGCTTTGTTCTCTCAGCCCATTTTAAAGTTACAATGAATCTGGTGGCGTCAGCTTTGTGTTTTCATGGTTCTGTTCTCCCCCGTCCAAATCAAAACCTTGTCAGGGAATAGGGTATTGTATAGGCTCAAGGAGACTACCAGATATTTACCGGCATATTTAGAACGACAACATTTAAGGTGGTTCGACAGTAGTGAATCTTTCTTGAAAATAATCATTACCTGTACGATATTATATTTTGTCTGTCGTGGTTCCGTTCTTCACGTCCCAAATCAAAACCTTGTCAAGAAATACGGTTTTATGTAGGCTCAAGGAGACTACCAGATATTAACCGGCAGACTTAGAAAGACAATATATAAGATGATTCGAAAGTAGTAAATCTTTCTTGAAATTAATCGTTACCTATACGTTATTACTTTTGTTTGTCTGCCTGTCTGTTTGTCTATCTGTCTTTCTCTCTTATGTTTCTCTGACAGTGAATTTGCCCAATGGAACGTATAGTTTTCTCTTGTAATATCTGTCAGTTATGCACAGAACTATCAGCAACATCTGATCCATTCATCCTTTGAGGTTTTGTGTGTGCCTTTCCTTTATCATCCCCTTCTTTTCCCAGTGCCTAAGTGTTCTCCCCATCTCTATCTCGGTCTCTCTCTTCCCCTGTCTGTCTCTCTCTCTCTGTCTCTCTCTCTCACTCTCTGTCTGCCTCTGTCTCTCCCTCTGTTCTCTCTCTCTCTCTCTCTGTCTCCCTCCTCTGTCTGTCTGTCTCTCTCTCTCTCTCTCTCTCTCTCTCCTCTCTCTCTTTATGTTGTTCTGTCTATTTCTTCCTCTCTCTGTCTGTCTGTCTCCCTCCTCTTCCTCCTCCTTCTCTCTCTCTTTTCTCTCTCTCTCTCTCCCCCTCTCTCTCTCTCTTTGAAGTCAACAGCTAGTTGTTTTGTTCGTTACCTTTAATCATTACTCTTACACTTATTTTAGTTTAGTTTCAACAATTAGATTTCAGCAACCGTAAGCAGAAAATTGACCAGACTGATGTCATCATCTTTATACCAATGTGTCTTGCTGGAGTGTTGTTGATAGTATTTTTCTGTTTGTCCAGAAACAGCAGTGGCATTCATTTTGATAATGAAATACTCGTTTCCAGGCAGAATGTCCACTTCGTGCTTGTGCTGGTGGAGGCATATGGAAAAAAAAAAACGATGAGGGAATGATAGAGTCAATGCTGATTCCCTCTCTCTAGGCTTCTCCTTCTGAAACCTGACCACCTCCAAATTCATCACCCTCCCTGCCAACAGCCCCTCTCACCCCATGAAAAAAAAAACACACGCTCTTTTAGCCTTACAGAAGTGTGATGAATGAAAGTGCCAGACTTCCCGTGTAAGGTTAAGCTGGTGTGTGAAATGATTTATTTCATATTAAAGGGATTGGAACAGTTGTCTGTGTCCAATCAATCTTGAGTTGAGCGTGTGCGTGTGTGTGTGTGTGTGTGTGTGTGTGTGTGTATGTGTGTGTGTGTGTGTGTGTGTGTGTGTGTGTGTGTGTGTGTGTGTGTGTGTGTGTGTTCGTTCTTTAATTTAACGTCTTTTCACTATAAGTGATATTAGACGGTGTGTGTGTGTGTGTGTGTGTGTGTGTGTGTGTGTGTGTGTGTGTGTGTGTGTGTGTGTGTGTGTGTGTGTGTGTGTGTGTGTCTGTGTGTGTGTGTGTGTGTGTGTGTGTGTGTGTGCGTAAATGTGTGTGTATAATGAGTTTGTCAGTGCAGATGAAAAGGAGAATGAGAGAGAAAGGTACTTACTTTCCAGCAACAAAAGTTAAACACACACACACGCGCGCGCGCGCGCGCACACACACACAAATATACATATGTATATATATATATAGAGAGAGAGAGAGAAAGAGACAGACAGACAGACAGACAGACAGAGACAGGGACAGAGACAGAGACAGAGACAGACAGACAGACAGACAGACTGGGACAGAGACAGAGACAGAGGGGGAAACACTTTTGTCAACTGATTCATTTTGTATGTATTGCTATTCTCTTGTTGATTATACTAGGTACACTCATGCTGATCCGTATTGATTGTTGCCTTAACCATGAATGATTTTATAGTATTGCTATCCTAATTTCAAAGAAAACAATGAAATATCATAATATGTGTGAGTGATTTGAACGTCCATCTAGACAGAGAAGCACAGAAGATCTCTGCACAGCCTGCAGACATTCACACATTCTATTCAATATAGAACGCAATCATACATCTTACGGCTGACAAAGGCTAGTTGGCTGAATATTTTCGCCTGTCTTGTTGTATTGAATACGCGTTCTGATTTTTTTTTCGTATTTTTCCTGGTTCCTGTTTGCTTGAACGAGGGCAGTCACACGTGTTTTGGATTTTATACATTTGTTTATTTTCAGAACTTGGGCAATTCTGTGGCATAACCCAATGTTAAGATTCGGAGCAGAATTAAAGCTGTGATGGGTAATACATGAGTACATCTTTATTTAGTGTATATTGTCTACAAAAACAAATTTTCCCAGAGAGAGTGGACAAGGAATGTTAAACAGCATGGCGGTGGTGTGAGCGTATCAACAGCTAGAGCCGTCACCTTCCCTCTTTCAGCCCATTCATCAGCACTGGAATCACTGTGTCGACCTGTCTGCGTGCCAGACAGCGATACTGAGCGCCCAGCATGCCAACCTGAAATGTGTCCCTCCCAGTGTACACCCAGTGACAATAAACAATTGCACACTCAGAAATATAGACCACCCTAGGCTGTTGTAAAAGTTTTCATGTTTACAGGAGATGGATTTTAAAGGATTTTTCATTTCATTGTAAGTGAACTTTTAATACCTAAACTGGGTAGTGGTGGTGAGCCCTCACTCTAAAGACTGCACGTTAGGATTCAGTGCGAACGTACTGTCTACAATGTCCATCTCCACATGTTATCATTCCTGTAGTTTTCTGAGACCATGTTACTGATCGGTCATACCACCTGCTATGGATATGGACAAAATCCAATTTCAATGAAATAATTGTTTGAATTCTTCTTGTCCTCTTTTGCCTTATTTCATTGTAAGCCAAAAAAATTTAAAATTCAATATTCAAAATTATTTTAAAATTCATTATCGAAAACATGTACTTTTTCATTTTCCCTCCCTTTTCCCGAACCTTTTCATGAAACACCTTTAATTCAACAGTCCAGGTTTAGTGCAGTCTGTATGCAGGTGTTTCATAAATCTTGTTCTCTTCCACATTTCTGGATTTTGCCAACACAGAATTTTGCCAATGAATACAGGACTTGTTTGTTTTTTTTCAGATAATGGCTGGCCGAGTCAGGTGAAGAGCGTATGGGATTGTCTGAGTGCTTTGAATCCCTCTTAACAACAAACTGCAGACATCAGTTCCTAAAACAGATGAGGTGATACTTTTATACACACATATGTCCATGACTATGCATATAGTACAGTGAATGTTTCTAGCACTGATATTGGTTTAAAGTTACTATACAGTGGTAGCTTTT
>JAPXFY010000013.1:35399971-35402471 GCA_030674185.1 Monoplex corrugatus
AGGCACACTTGAAATCCAGAATCTGGTTTGGCCTGCAGCGCCAGAAGGAAAATTCAATAACAAACCATCAACACTGGATGAAGTGAAGAACGTAGTAAAGAAAGCCAGAGCCAAGTCAGCACCTGGACCAAACGGAATACCATACCTGCTCTACAAGAAATGCCCAAAAGTGCTCGAGTGGCTCCACAAGATGATTCAATCAGCATGGAGGAACCAGAAGATCAGCGACCAATGGATGAGAGCTGAAGGAGTGTACATTCCGAAGGAGCAGAACTCCAGCAGCATCAACCAGTTCAGGCCAATATCACTTCTGAACGTCGAGGGGAAAATCTTCTTCTCTGTTATGGCAGCAAGATTGACAAAATACCTGACTGAAAACAAGTATCTGGATATGTCAGTCCAAAAGGGAGGCATACCAGGAATGCCTGGATGCTTGGAACATGCCACGTTGATTTGGGATGCCATCCAAAAAGCAAGAACAGACAAGAGAGACATTGACGTAGTTTGGCTTGATCTGGCGAATGCATATGGATCAGTTCCACACGATATGATCCAGCTGGCTCTTGAAATGTATCACATCCCAGAAAACATCCGAACAATGCTGAGGAAGTATTTCCAAGGGTTCTCAATGCGGTTCTCTACCAAAGAATACACCACAGACTGGATAGACCTAGAGGTGGGCATTGCAATGGGCTGTGCAATCTCTCCCATACTGTTCGTGTTGGCAATGGAAGTCATCTTGAAAGCTGCAATGAAGAGTTCAGGTCCAGTGAATCTGGGAGATGGATACCAGATGCCTCCTCTGAAAGCTTTCATGGATGACACAACAGTCTTGTCCACGGATGAGGAAGAGACAAACCAAATCTTAAAGCAGCTGGATGAGCTGGTGGCCTCTTCAAGAATGAGGTTCAAACCAAAGAAATCCCGAAGTCTCTCACTGCGAAAAGGAAAAGTGGCAGATTCAGTCAAATTCATGGTAGCCAACCAAGCCATCCCCACTGTCACAGAAGAGCCAGTAAAAAGTCTCGGAAGATGGTATGATGACTCCCTGAAAGACACACAAAGGGGATGTGAAACCAAGCAAACAGCAGAAGAAGGCCTGAAGAAAATAGATAACTGCGGACTGCCAGGCAAATACAAAGTCTGGTGTCTACAGTTCATGCTGATACCAAAGCTGCTGTGGCCACTGCTAATCTATGACATTTGCACCAGCATACAGTGGAAGCAATGGAAGCCAAAATCAACAAATACACAAGAAAATGGCTTGGTGTCCCACCTGGTCTCACTGATGTTGCATTCTACTGTCGTCAAGCAATGCTGAAGCTACCTCTCAAATCCATAGTGGAGGAATACAAAGTTGGAAAAGCTAGACTGTTGAGCATGCTGGAGGAATCGGAAGACAATATCGTGAGATCAGTTCAGCCAAAGCTGAGAACTAGCAGAAAATGGAAAGTCCAAGAGGCTGTAAACAATGCCAAGAGAAACCTCAGCATCAAAGAAATAATTGGACACACGCAACCAACAGACAGGGACTGGGAGCAACAAAAATGCAGTGGTGGTCCAAAGCCAAAGGGAAGGAAAAAAGAGACATGATCATACAGGAGTTGAAGAAAGAAGAAGATGTCAAAAGAGTGCAGAAGGCAGTCCAGCAAGGTCAACAGGGAAATGGACAACATGGGACAGTGCACTCCAAAGAAGTCTCAGCTGGAACGATATGTGGCAAATGGCTCCTCTAAGGATAAGCTTCCTCCTCAGATCTGTATATGACCTGCTCCCCTCGAATGCAAACTTAGTGAAATGGGGGAAATCAGATGACCCAGCATGTCCGCTCTGTCAGAAGAAACAAACAGTGGAACATGTCCTAAGCTCTTGCAAAGTAGCGCTAGCCCAAGGAAGGTATACATGGAGGCACAACCAAGTTCTGAAAGTGATCACAGACGTGGTTAGCGAAAAAAACATGACCCCAAACGCACCAATTGCTATGACAACGTTCTACAAAGCAGGAGGGAAACAGGTCTGGCCCGAAATTGCTATGACAACCAGCACATTGCCAAAGGGTCTTCTGGATGGAGCAGTCGACTGGGAGTGTACAGCAGACCTCCCAGAGTGGAGAAATTACCCAGATGTCATCAGCAAGACAGGCATGAGACCAGACATCGCTCTCCACTCTGATTCCTCGAAACAAGTGATTCTGATAGAACTCACTGTGCCATACGAAAGCAGAATGGAAGAAGCACATATCTACAAGACCGAAAAATACGCCGATCTTGCCAGCATCCTGAAGAAAGCAGGTCTGCGGGTCAAAATCTTCGCCATAGAGGTCGGGTCAAGAGGGTTTGTGGGCACCTCCGCTTATGATCTCATGAAACAACTCGCCATTTCTGGGAAGAAGAGGACTAGAGCCCTTAAAGCGATGGCAGAGGCAGCAGAAAGGAGCTCAAGCTGGATCTGGGCAAGGAGGAACCAAAAGTGAACTTCATAAGGATTAAATTCCCTAAAA
>JAPXFY010000013.1:35419971-35439971 GCA_030674185.1 Monoplex corrugatus
TCTCTCCTTTTTGCTCTCTTTTAAATTATCTGTAAGACGGATCTACTAGGAGCTAATGATACTGTCCTTGAGAAATAAAGTGTTTTCAAGATTTGTTTTTGTTTCAGGTTGCATGCATTTATTCTGGGTTTTTTTTTTTATTCTCTTTTTGTTTTTCGTCTTGTGATCTTTAAAGCCCCTGTCTGCCAGCCGCTACTTCTTCTCTCGTGTCCCTTGTTTCCAAACCGTATCCCGTAACTAACGAATGATCCGCCTGCTTTAAAACAATTTTTTTTTAACACAATGTAAAATGCAGTGTGCATGCTATGACGTGGACTGTTTGGGCTGTACTCATTTTTTTTTTCAAGAGGTCTTCATCGCTCTCAGATAAATCCATAAATGCTCCACTTACATCATCATGTGCCCTGCCGCATGGTGTTGACGATCATGGCCCTCCATGTGTATCTACCCCTTGTCGCTGCAAGCACATCTTCCACCCTCTCTGTCCTCAGCCACCCTAAAAGCCCGTCCGATATTTTCTCCCTGGGTCTACTTGGTGTTCTCTTTCCCTCCAGCTTTCCTGTTGTGATTCGGTGCTCTCTTTGCCTCCAGCTTTCCTGTTGTGGCCACGTGCTCTAATTTCCTTTCCCTCATAAAATGGCCTATAAATGTTGCTTGTATTTTCCTAAACTTCCTTATCAATGGTCTTCTTGTGTCTGCCTCCATAAAGACACTCTCGTGTGTTTTCTTTGCTGTCCATGGAACTCTCAACATTCTTCTTAGAAACCACATTTCGGCTGTCTCAGTCTTCTTCTGGTCTTGCGTGTTGACTGTCCACGCATCACAACCGTATAACAGTATCGGTTCTATATAACATTCAAGAACTTTCCCCCTCGTGTTAACTGATAGGTATTTGTTGGTAAAAACGCTTCGGCCAACAATTATCTAGCAGACCCCTTGAGCCTGCGCAAAATCCCATGCACTAGCAAGGTCTTAAAATGGGGAGGGTTCCAGGAAGGGAGGGGACATTTATGGAAACATTAAGAATGATCAAAGCATTAAGATGAGCAACGAACAGACAGTTGCTATGTTACTTGATGGGATTAAACTCGAGACATAAGATCTTGAGTCCAAGGCTCTTATCAAAGTAAGTCGGCCAGCCTGTTTAGCTTTCTGATTTCCGACATCCTGTCCACCAGCATCCTGCATTGTCAGCTATGTTAGCAAAACAAACAATTAACCCTTTGACTCCCTCACCTTCCTGCAGCAAGCTGGTGGATACGGTGAGGGATTCAACAGGTTAAGTTTTTGCATTTGATTGATAGGGTGCGGGAATCAAAGCTTATAATTTTTTTAGGGTTATCGCACTGAGGGAGGTTATCTTTGCACTCACCTTTTTTTTTTTTTGTCCCATTTTATACGCCATCTTAATAGCCACAGAAAAGGGCAGTTTTTATTTTTATTCTTTTTTTTTTTTAACAATGCGATGATGATGCTGTCGTTGAGGATGACAATCATGATGCTATGGAGTTCCATTTAGGATTGAGATTGAGTGACAGGGTTGTACTCTACGCTTACAATCATAATATATCCTGGCGTCAACCACGCTCGAGAGATACAGACATCAGCAGTGATGGTCAGAAGATTTGAGGAACACCATCAATGTCGCATCCGTGAAGCTGATGAGACTGACTCTGTGGTCCCAGTCTTCCCAGTGAGCCCATAGCACGCCCAACTCTGGGTAGGAGCCGGTTAGATCCGAAAGATCCCACAATGATATAGTTTTGAAGGGACCGATAGGGATTCGAACCCACAATCTTCTAGTCGGTAGTCCGTTGAGTTAACCACTACACCACGGCGACTGGTGGGAATCAAAGAGTTAATAACTATGGCCCACCAATAGTCGAATTAACGGCCCCTGTCTTATCAGCATGGCACTCTGACCCCATTGTATTGACAAGGCCACTATGCAAATGGATTTACTAATAAACCCAAACCAGCGATAACTCTGTAAATTAAGCCATGAAACAGTTGCTGCCCTTTTCGTGTCCTGGGGTTGGGTGGGAGAGGAGGATGCATCAATTTGGCCAAAATTTCTCGTAACTGGCTTGTCTATTTGTTCTCAACAGAGCCAAAGGTTATTTTTGTCCTGCTACTATCCAAACCACCCACCCAACCATCATTCTTCCACTTCCCCTGCCTCTGCATGATTCCAAACATTGTTGCTTCCCTTGTTTTGAAATGCTGCAGGTCCTTTTCTATTCTTTTCATATAAAACGACTGTCTTTTTGTTTTGGAGAAAAGTGGGGGAGGACCATTGGGTTATCTTATTCATTTCCATTTTAATCAATTTTAATTACCTCACACACACACACACACACACACACACACACACACACACGCCCGTGCAGACACACACACACACACACACACACACACCACACACACACACACATATATTTTAATATATATATATATATATATATATATATATATATACACACACACATACATACATTACATACGTTTATCTATGTCACTTGAAAATAGAGGAATTTATTTTGTCCTCTCTCTCTCTGTGTCTCTCTCTGTCTCTCACTGTGTCTCTTTCTCTCTCTGTCCCTGTCTCTGTTTCTCTCTCTCTCTCTTTCTCTCTCTCTCTCTCTCTCTCTCTCTCTCTCTCTTTCTTTCTGTCTCTCACCATGCCTTGTCTTTATCTCCATCTTTCATACTTCCTTCTGTTTGCATGTCTGCTACTGTCTTCCGTCTGTTCTATCTCCCCCTCCCTCCTTCCCTTCCCCTCTCGGTCCCAACACAAACCAATCATTAGCCATGTTGAAGCCATCACACAGCCTAACCACAGCCCTTTCCATGTCTGGGAAGGTGGTGGACGTCAATGTGGTAAACAGTTCTCATAGCTGGCTATGTCCATTGATCCATGGCCATTTTGTTTTGATTGTTTGGAGTATGGGGTTTGTTCAACAGGCATGTACACTCGATTTCATATGCACTGCACCAACATCAGTCAGTGCGTTCTCTGAAAGATTGTATGCACTCCACCAACGTCAGTCAGTGCGTTATCTGGAAGACTGTATGCACTCCACCAACATCAGTCAGTACATTATCTGGAAGACTGTATGCACTCCACCAACATCAGTTAGTACATTATCTGGAAGATTATATGCACTCCACCAACATCAGTTAGTACATTATCTGGAAGATTATATGCATTCCACCAACATCAGTTAGTACATTATCTGGAAGACTCTATGCACTCCACCAACGTCAGTTAGTACATTGTCTGGAAGATTATGCACTCCACCAACATCAGTCAGTACGTTATCTGGAAGACTGTATGCACTCCACCAACATCAGTTAATACGTTATCTGGAGCTCTATATTCTATGCACTTCACCAACATCAGTCAGTGCGTTATCTTGAAGATTATATGCACTCCACCGACATCAGTTAGTGCATTATCTGGAAGGCTATATGCACTCCACCAACATCAGTTAGTACATTATCTGGAGCTCTATATTCTATGCACTCCACCAACATCAGTTAGTACATTATCTGGAAGATTATATGCATTCCACCAACATCAGTTAGTACATTATCTGGAAGACTCTATGCACTCCACCAACATCAGTTAGTACATTATCTGGAAGATTATATGCACTCAACCAACATCAGTTAGTACATTATCTGGAAGACTCTATGCATTCCACCAACATCAGTTAGTACATTATCTGGAAAACTATATGCACTCCACCAACATCAGTTAGTACATTATCTGGAAGATTATATGCATTCCACCAACATCAGTTAGTACGTTATCTGGAAGACTATATGCACTCCACCAACATCAGTTAGTACATTATCTGGAAGACTTTATGCACTTCACCAACATCAGTTAGTACATTATCTGGAAGATTATATGCACTCAACCAACATCAGTTAGTACATTATCTGGAAGATTATATGCATTCCACCAACATCAGTTAGTACGTAATCTGAAAGACTATATGCACTCCACCAACATCAGTTAGTACATTATCTGGAAGACTTTATGCACTCCACCAACATCAGTTAGTACATTATCTGGAAGATTATATGCACTTCACCAACATCAGTTAGTACGTTATCTGAAAGACGATATGCACTCCACCAACATCAGTTAGTACGTTATCTAGAAGACGATATGCACTCCACCAACATCGGTCAGTACGTTATCTGGAAGACGATATGCACTCCACCAACATCAGTTAGTATATTATCTGGAAGATTATAATGCATTTCACCAAAAAATGTCCACTACATCATCTGACATAGAGAGTGAGTGAGAGAGAAGAGGAGAGAGAGAGAGAGAGAGAGAGAGAGAGAGAGAGAGAGAGAGAGAGAAGAGAGCCAGCTTGCAATTGACAGCACTTATGCTGGTACTGCTTATGACAATGTTAAACACTTGATACAGTACAGTGTGTGCGCGCGCGCGCGCGGTGTGTGTGTGTGTGTGTGTGTGTGTGTGTATGTGTGTGTGGTGTGTGTGTGTGTGTGTGTGTGTGTGTGTGTGTGTGTGTGTGTGTGTGTGTGTGTGTGTTAGTTAAAGAAAACGACTCTCCTGAAACGCATTTCTTACTCGTTTGTGCTTTCCCCGTTTAGTATCATTCAGAGTGGAAATATGTTAAGTGAAAGAACGAACGATGGAGCAAAGTCGATAATGACTGTAGTGACGACAAGGAAAAGGACGAATATCATATTGATGGCGTTACTGCTCATGGCATTCTGCTGTGTATACACTTATGTTCGCTGCAGGTGTCTGCACACACAGCGTTTATCAATCAGCGTACCGAAGTACCTGCACATACAATATTGTTAAGAATATATACTGAGCTCGGAACTGTAATAACGATCATAGTTAGGCCGCAAACGATTTTGACAGAGGTCAATAATGCTAACTCCATACCCTGGGTCATTATTAAATAATTAATTTTTGTTTTCTTGTTCACCAAACTGAACACATAGACAAGTACCCGCGCACATTTCTTTACGTGTGCACACTCTCTCTCTTTTTTCTCTCTCTCTCTCTCTCATTCACACACACACACATACAGACACACACACAAACACGCACACACACACACACACACAAGTACTCACACACACATACACACAAATATATAAACACACACGCGCATACAAACACACACACACAGACACACACATGCACACACACGTGCACTCACACACACGCAGTAATGACGCATGTTATCACTAATTTGTTGACAGCATGACGCAATGATTGAAAACAATGTCAAAATAATACGACTTGAATGAGGAGAGAGTATGCAATGGGGATGGGGATAGGGGAAGTTACTCAATGTGGTCTGAGAATGGGAGTTCAATATCACTCATAAATACACAGATGGGAGTTCAGTATCAGTGATAAACACACAGATGGGAGTTCAGTATTATTGATAAACACACAGATGGGAGTTCAGTATCAGTGATAAACACACAGGTGGGAGTTCAGTATCAGTGATAAACACACAGATGGGAATTCAGTATCTTTGATAAACACACAGATGGGAGTTCAGTATCTTTGATAAACACACAGATGGGAGTTCAGTATCAGTGATAAACACACAGATGGGAGTTCAGTATTATTGATAAACACACAGATGGGAGTTCAGTATCAGTGATAAACACACAGGTGGGAGTTCAGTATTATTGATAAACACACAGATGGGAGTTCAGTATTATTGATAAACACACAGATGGGAGTTCAGTATATTTGATAAACACACAGATGGGAGTTCAGTATCAGTGATAAACACACAGGTGGGAGTTCAGTATCAGTGATAAACACACAGATGGGAATTCAGTATCAGTGATAAATACACACATGGGAGTTCAGTATCTTTGATAAACACACAGGTGGGAGTTCAGTATCTTTGATAAACACACAGATGGGAGTTCAGTATCAGTGATAAACACACAGATGGGAGTTCAGTATCAGTGATAAACACACAGATGGGAATTCAGTATCAGTGATAAATACACACATGGGAGTTCAGTATCTTTGATAAACACACAGGTGGGAGTTCAGTATCTTTGACAAACACACAGATGGGAGTTCAGTATCAGTGATAAACACACAGATGGGAGTTCAGTATCAGTGATAAACACACAGATGGGAGTTCAGTATCAGTGATAAACACACAGATGGGAGTTCAGTATCAGTGATAAACACACAGATGGGAGTTCAATATCAGTGATAAACACACAGATGGGAGTTCAGTATCAGTGATAAATACACACATGGGAGTTCAGTATCTTTGATAAACACACAGGTGGGAGTTCAGTATCTTTGATAAACACACAGATGGGAGTTCAGTATCAGTGATAAACACACAGATGGGAGTTCAGTATCAGTGATAAACACACAGATGGGAATTCAGTATCAGTGATAAATACACACATGGGAGTTCAGTATCTTTGATAAACACACAGGTGGGAGTTCAGTATCTTTGACAAACACACAGATGGGAGTTCAGTATCAGTGATAAACACACAGATGGGAGTTCAGTATCAGTGATAAACACACAGATGGGAGTTCAGTATCAGTGATAAACACACAGATGGGAGTTCAGTATCAGTGATAAACACACAGATGGGAGTTCAATATCAGTGATAAACACACAGATGGGAGTTCAGTATCTTTCATAAACACACACATGGGAATTCAGTATCTTTGATAAACACACAGATGGGAATTCAGTATCATTGATAAACACACAGATGGGAATTCAGTATCTTTGATAAACACACAGATGGGAGTTCAGTATCAGTGATAAACACACAGATGGGAGTTCAGTATCAGTGATAAACACACAGATGGGAGTTCAGTATCAGTGATAAACACACATATGGGAGTTCAGTATCAGTGATAAACACACAGATGGGAGTTCAGTATTATTGATAAACACACAGATGGGAGTTCTGTATCAGTGATAAACACACAGATGGGAATTCAGTATCAGTGATAAACACACAGATGGGAGTTCAGTATCAGTGATAAACACACAGATGGGAGTTCAGTATCAGTGATAAACACACAGGTGGGAGTTCAGTATCAGTGATAAACACACAGATGGGAGTTCAGTATCAGTGATAAACACACAGGTGGGAGTTCAGTATCAGTGATAAACACACAGGTGGAAGTTCAGTATCAGTGATAAACACACAGATGGGAGTTCAGTATCAGTGATAAACACACAGATGAGAGTTCAGTATCAGTGATAAACACACAGATGGGAGTTCAGTATTATTGATAAACACACAGATGGGAGTTCAGTATCATTGATAAACACACAGGTGGGAGTTCAGTATCTTTGATAAACACACAGATGGGAGTTCAGTATCATTGATAAACACACAGATGGGAGTTCAGTATCAGTGATAAACACACAGATGGGAGTTCAGTATCAGTGATAAACACACAGATGGGAGTTCAGTATCAGTGATAAACACACAGATGGGAGTTCAGTATCTTTGATAAACACTCAGATGGGAGTTCAGTATCATTGATAAACACACAGATGGGAGTTCAGTATCTTTGATAAACACACAGATGGGAGTTCAGTATCTTTGATAAACACACACATGGGAGTTCAGTATCAGTGATAAACACACGGGTGGGAGTTCAGTATCAGTGATAAACACACAGGTGGGAGTTCAGTATCAGTGATAAACACACATATGGGAGTTCAGTATCAGTGATAAACACACAGGTGGGAGTTCAGTATCAGTGATAAACACACAGATGGGAGTTCAGTATCAGTGATAAACACACAGATGGGAGTTCAGTATCAGTGATAAACACACAGGTGGGAGTTCAGTATATGTGATAAACACACAGATGGGAGTTCAGTATCAGTGATAAACACACAGATGGGAGTTCAGTATCAGTGATAAACACACAGGTGGGAGTTCAGTATCTTTGATAAACACACACATGGGAGTTCAGTATCAGTGATAAACACACAGATGGGAGTTCAGTATCAGTGGTAAACACACAGATGGGAGTTCAGTATCAGTGAAAAACACACAGGTGGGAGTTCAGTATCAGTGATAAACACACAGGTGGGAGTTCAGTATCAGTGATAAACACACAGGTAGGAGTTCAGTATCAGTGATAAACACACAGATGGGAGTTCAGTATCAGTGATAAACACACAGATGGGAGTTCAGTATCTTTGATAAACACACAGATGGGAGTTCAGTATCTTTGATAAACACACAGATGGGAGTTCAGTATCTTTGATAAACCCACAGATGGGAGTTCAGTATCAGTGACAAACACACAGATGGGAGTTCAGTATCAGTGATAAACACACGGGTGGGAGTTCAGTGTCAGTGACAAACACACAGATGGGAGTTCAGTATCAGTGATAAACACACGGGTGGGAGTTCAGTATCATTGATAAACACACGGATGGGAGTTCAGTATCTTTGATAAACACACAGATGGGAGTTCAGTATCAGTGATAAATACACAGATGGGAGTTCAGTATCTTTGATAAACACACAGATGGGAGTTCAGTATCAGTGATAAACACACAGGTGGGAGTTCAGTATCTTTGATAAAAACACAGGTGGGAGTTCAGTATCATTGATAAACACACAGATGGGAGTTCAGTATCATTGATAAACACACAGATGGGAGTTCAGTATCTTTGATAAACACACAGGTGGGAGTTCAGTATCTTTGATAAACACACAGATGGGAGTTCAGTATCATTGATAAACACACAGATGGGAGTTCAGTATCAGTGATAAACACACAGATAGGAGTTCAGTATCAGTGATAAACACACAGATGGGAGTTCAGTATCAGTGATAAACACACAGATGGGAGTTCAGTATCAGTGATAAACACACAGATGGGAGTTCAGTATCAGTGATAAACACACAGATGGGAGTTCAGTATCAGTGATAAACACACAGATGGGAGTTCAGTATCAGTGATAAACACACAGATGGGAGTTCAGTATCAGTGATAAACACACAGGTGGGAGTTCAGTATCTTTGACAAACACACAGATGGAGTTCGTATCATGATAACCACAGTGGGTTCAGTATCAGTGATAAACACACAATGGGAGTTCAGTATCATTGACAAACACACAGTGGGAGTTCAGTATCTTTGATAAACACACGGTGGGAGTTCAGTATCTTTGATAAACACACAGGTGGGAGTTCAGTATCAGTGATAAACACAGCTCAATATCAGCAATAAACCACAACGTAATTAGCAATCAATCAGCACGATTGATGCAAGCAAGCATTCACGTGTGCACAAATCGACAAACAAGCCGCCTCTTACTGAATTAATAACACGTGTATGATGAGTAAACACAACGCCCACCCATACCGGTCTGCCAGGTGTTTTATAACATGCTGCTATTGTTGGTCGGTTAGTCTGAATCATATAGTCAATGACAACGATACCTTTTTTTGTTGTTGTTGTTGTTTTGTATCCAACGGCAGAAGTTATTAGCTAACAGCCATTTTTTCAAATTTAGCATTGCTAATCTACCTACCAACCTAGAGCTCCCCCAAGGAGATACCGGGCGCTCTTTCATTATAAATAGTATCCCCATCTTCTAGACATTCTCTGCTTGGGGTTTCCTCTTGTCTGTCACTCTCTTTGTTTCTGCCTTTGTTACTTTGCTTTCTGTCATTTCTTCCTATCGTTTTCTGCCTTGTTAGTCCATTCACCTGTATGTTTGATTTTGAAAGTCTGACGTACTTTTTCTTTCTTAGTATCGATAATTGGGTCCATGTATTCAGTGTATTTTTTTGGTTCTAGGCAAAGGAGGTATGAGGTAGCAATGTTAGGTAATTTAGGCCCTTTTTTGTGTATGTTTTGCTGTTTTCAGTTATGTTTATATGTGTAGTAAGGTTTGTTTCTTAATTCCCCAGTGCGATAAATTGGACATACACACACACACACCACACACACACTCTCTCTCTCTCTCTCCCCTCTCTCTCCCTCTCTCTCTCTCTCCACACACACACACACACACACGCACACACACACATACACATACACACAGACATGCATCCCCCCTACACACACACACAACACAAACACACAGACAAGCATACTCCTTATCTCTCTTTGTCTCATCCCCTCTCTCTCTCTCCTCTCTCTCATCATCCACATTTTGTCTTCTATCCTTTTCTTCTTCCACTCCCACTTTCTCACTCCTTACGTTACACAAAACCACTCAATAGCTCTGTTAAGACCATAACAGATTTGATTCGCCTTTCAAGTTTGTGGCCAGAAGGAACAGTAGGCCAGGGCGCTGCAAGCTGACAAACACATCTCATAACTGACTCAGTCAGCCTTTGTCCATTGATTCTGGGCTATTTTCTGCCTGCGATCCTTATCCCTACTTCACTACCCCTCTCCTCTGTCTCTGTCCGTCTGTCTGTCTGTCTATCTGTCTGTCTGTCTTCTTCTCTCTCTCACTCGCTCACTCGCTTTTTCTCTCTGTCTGTCTGTCTATCTATGTCTGTATGTCTGTCTGTCTGTCTTCTCTCTCTCTCTCTTCTCTTCTCTCTCTCTCTCTCTCTCTCTCTCTCTCTTTTTTTTTTTTCTTCTTCGTGTCCATTTTTTTCCTCGCTGATATGTTTTTAGCTAACAAGCCCTATCCTATATGTCCCTTGTGAATGGACTGACAAAACTGAAAGCAGCTAATGTTCGTATTCGCTATCTCTGTCTCTGTCTCTCTCTCTCTTCTCTTCTCTGTCTCTCTCTGTCCGTCGTCTGTCTGTCTGTCTGTCATTTGTCTGTCTGTCTGTCTCTCTCTCTCGTTTCTCTGTCTGTCTGTTTCTCTGTCTTTGTTCTCTTCTGTCTTTTCCTTCCTGTCCCTGTCTGTCTGCTTGCCTTCTCTGCCTCTGTCTCTCTCTCTCTTTGTCTCTGTCTCTCTCTCTATGTCTCTCTCTCTCCCCTCTTCTCTCTCTCTCTCTTTCTCTCTGTCTCTCTCTCTCTCTGTCCTTTTGTCTCTGTCTCTCCTTCTCTCTCTCTCTCTGTCTTTCTCTCTCTCTCTCTCTCTCTCTCTCTCTCTCTCTCTCCATCAGCACCCCACCCTCTCATTCCCAACTCAGAACCAATCAGTAGCCCTCTTTAGGTCAATAAAGAGCCGCTGTGCTTTTCATGATTGACAGTGAGAGGGGGGTTCAGCAATTAGGTTCTGTCTGCTGCCGACTGAGCCAGAGCTATTTTCTGAATGTGTTTTCCTATCAATCCCCCCGCCTGCCCCCAACACGCATCCCCTTTCCCTCCCCCCTCCACAAAACCACAAAATGTTCAATAGTTCCAGACCGATCCTATTGATTTTGCTGTTGGAAGCGTTAAGTGCCTTGCTCTCCCACATTCTGTTTGGAATCTTGCAATTGTGTTTGGAGTATACATAGAACTTGTTCAACATTTCAAACACTTTCAATGGTAATAGTTAATGCCTTTTCGAGGGTACGTGCGGTATTGGACTTAAAAATCCACTGTACCCTTGTTAAAACAAAAGGCATGTAACGCCCTTAGGGAAGTATAAGATATTTTTTAAAGATTTGCAGTAAGATATTCCAAATGATTTATACACCCCCAGCCTTAAGAGTCTTGACTTCGGGTACAGTGTGTGGGGTGTGACAATGTATAAATGTGACACAAACCCAAACCAAAATGACCGCCAGCGTTCAAGCAAACAGGAAACAAACACAAACTAGTATCAGAACGCGTATTTAATATAACTTAACAAGACAGGCGCAAATTTTCGGTCACAGGGAGAAGAGTGGCAGAATGGTTCAGACGTCTGCCTCCCAATAACTAAACTCAAGGTTCCAGGTTCATTTCCCGTTGAGACCTCGACTTTTTTTTTCCTCAGTTTTGACCGGAAAATCGAGCTGAATGTCTAGTCTTTCGAAGAGGATAAAAAACGAGTCGGACCCGTGTGCCTTCTGGCCTGCGCACGCTAAATCGTGAAGAGCAGAGAATTCGCCAGGCTGCCCTGGTACAAAACACTGGAGAGATCGGTTGGTTTCCCAGGTCCTTTCCCTTAAAGGCCAGTTAGCCTTCATGCCTTCCAAAGTCTTGGTTATAAAAACGGTGGCACTGGACTGCGGCGACTCGCTTTCAAAGGAGAGTGGAGCCCGAGTTTCTCATGGTAAATCGACTGTGACAGAATGAAATGAATAAGAATTATAGCTGTCAAGCGTATACTAAAGACAATGAAAGAACAAATGTACACAATCAGGGAAAAAAAAGTAGACTTCTCACGTGTTTCATTCAGCAATAGAAAATGACTGATAAGAAATCATAGAGTTTTGCAAGTTGCAGTGAAGGTGTATATCACAGGCAGGCTGGAAACGATGATTAGACAAACGGATAGGACGGTGGGAGAAAAACAGAACACGTTTGAAGATGTACAAAACCGAAGGTGATTGACAGACCGGAAACGAAGCTAAAAATCACACCTATTTTCTACACAGTGACTTCACAATTAGACACACAGGGAAAGACGAGGAAGATGTTAAGTGGAAGAATGATGCGCTTTAACAACACTTTTATTCCAACAGCCATACGTATTTTTAACTGTGACGGAATCGATATGTAGTTGACTGACATTTGTTTAACGGTGGTGTTATTTTTCCCCTTCTCTAACTGATGTTTTCTATGTGGGTGTGTGTAAGATGGGGGTGGAAAAGGGGAAGGAGATGAAGAATGCGGTTGTTAAGGGTATCTTGTGCAGGATTATGTTCACATATGCCATAATCATTGGTTGCTGTATTTTGTGGATAATTTGATTTGTTAAGGCGGTTATAGTCTATTTGTGATTATGTTTTCAGTAGATATGAGCATAGTATAGTTTTGTGTGAGTCCGGTGTATACACACTTTATTTGTCAAAATATCCATTAATGAAACAAACAAGTACTTTGTTGAACTCAACGAAATTAATACGAACGGCTTCCTCTTTTGATGTTAGAAACAGTGAGAAAATGAAGAGTACTGGAGCCCATTTGTCAAAAGGGAACAACTTTCAGGATCTGTATTTACAAGAAGAGAAACCACAGAGATACTACCACCACCACCCCATCCCAAGGAGACGGAAAGCATGATCGTCTTTTGTACAGCAGGATAGATAATCATGTTTACGTTCTCATAGGGCTGCGGTCAACCTACTAGACTTACTGCCTTTGCTATTATGAAAACAAAATCAATAAGAGAAAATGAAAAAGAAAAAAAAAGAAAAAACAACAACAACAACTAAACAAATAAACTACGAAGAAAAATGAGCGAGACAAGAGTAATATGATAGGGATAAAAAAGAAAAAAAATGCTGGAGATGATGATAATTATGTAATGATAAAAATGTTGACAGCGATTACCATAGTGGTGGTGATAGCGTGCTCCTAGCGATGATGACGAAGAAGACAACATCAACGATGACAATGATATAAAGACAACATCAACGATGACAATGATGATTTTGATAATTTTGATATTGTGTTTAGATTATTATGTGAAGTGTGGAGTCTTTTCCAGCAGTGTTGTTCACTATGATCGCCTAAGAACATAACACAAATAAAATCTGTATTGACAAAAATAATGATTACAGTAATGTCGTAAACGACTCGACAGAGCTCAATATGAGCTGCAAACTCCGTTGTTGTTATTGACAGTATACTTTTATCTAGTTGTAGAAGTAGTAGTAGAAAAGTGACAGTATAATTATGATGATGATGATGACGATGGTGATTATTATTATTAATAATATTGTAATCTTATCATTATCATTCTTACTATTCATATTATCATTATCATTCTTGTTGATGTTGTTGTTATGTAAATTCATCAAGAACATTCTCTACGGATGTTAACCTGCGCGCGCACTCTCTCTCTCTCTCTCTCCTCTCTCTCTCTCTCTCTCTCTCTCTCTCTCTCTTTCTCTCTCTTTTCTCCCCACACACACACTCACACGCGTGCGCTCGCACACACACACACACACACACACACACACGCACGCCCGCCTCACACACGCACGCGCACACACACACACACACACACACACACACACACACAAACACACAACACACACACATTGTCTAAAAGTACATATGTAATAGACGTTAAAATAAATAACGAACGACACACACACACACTCCTGCAACACTCGTATTATCTTCACCATTTTTGTGTGGTTGACAGAGTACAATGAATCGTGAGATATCACGTCCTTCTTAATGAATGAGGGATGGGTCCGACGGGGTAGGGAGAGAGAGAGAGACAGATGGGGGGGGGGGGGCAGGGGAGGATTGACCCAGACGATGAGGTTGTGAATCAGGACTGTATATACTATCGATAAACCACGTTGTAATTAACACCTGATTAGCATCACTGACGCAGGCGAACCAGCAGTCAAGCGTGCAGAATCGAAGGGCGGAGAAAAAAACAAACATACACAAGCCCCCTAATAAAATTGATAACATGTGTAGGATGTGGGACTTAACGACACCAGCTTGCTGTTCTCCAATAAACCGTTTATTGGCTGCTGCTGCTGCTGCTGCTGCTGCTGCTGCTGCTGCTGCTGCCACCACTGCTGCTGCTGCTGTTACACCAATTGGTCCTTTAATTTACTCACGACTTAATTTATTGGACCATATGGAGGTGTGCTGATTTAGTTCAGAAACGAAAACCATGTTGGTATTGCCATGATCTCATTGGGCAAGAATGAGATCTGCTGACTTAGCTAAGAAATGAAAACCAGGTTGGTATTGCCATGATTAAATTGGACAAGAATGAGATCTGCTGACTTAGCTAAGAAATGAAAACCATGTTTGGTATTGCCATGATTAAATTGGACAAGAATGAGATCTGCTGACTTAGCTAAGAAATGAAAACCAGGTTGGTATTGCCATGATTAAATTGGACAAGAATGAGATCTGCTGACTTAGCTAAGAAATGAAAACCAGGTTGGTATGGCTATGAGTTTATAGGACCATATAGAGATCTGCTGACTTAGCTAAGAAATGAAAACCACGTTGGTATGGCCATGAGTTTATTGCCATCAGTCTCTGCTTAGCTAAAATGACCACTTCGTATCCATCGTTTATTGACCTACAGGATCTCTCACTAGCTAAAATAAATCCACGCGTGCGCTCGACCATCGATAACCCAACAGACGACTGCCGCACTCACAAGAAACGAACCAGTCGGATCCACATATGACCACACAGAATCTGCACTACTAACAGACAACACCAGTCGTATCCATTAGTTCTAAATACATAGTGTGACTAGCTAAAAATAAATACACGAACGTTAACCATACAGAGACTGCGACCTTGCAAACAATCGTATAACCATGTGTGGTATGACAGAGTACAATGAATCGAGATATCACGTCTTCTAATAAAATGAAGGTTGTATGGGAGTATCCATACAGGTTGGTTAGCTAAGAGAGAGAACCAGGTCGGTGGGGTGCAGAGATTGGACCATACATGAGAATCAGACTGACTTAGCTACGAATAAAACCAGTTGGTAATTAACATGAGTTTAGCACATACGCAGGAACCAGCATCTAGCTAGACAGAACCAAGGGGCGGTAGGAAAAAACAACATAACAGAGCCCCGCCTAATGAAATTGATAAACAGGTGGTATGGATTGGACTTAATGACCAACAGATCTGCTGTTGCTCGAATAAAACCGTTATGGCATGCTTTTTGGCTCGAGCTGCTGCTAGCTGCCAGGTTGGTAGGGCTGCTGTGGCCACTAGGCTGCTGTTGCTGTTGCAACCAAGGTCGGTTAAATTCCACGACATTTATTGGACCATAAGAGATGTGCTGACTTTAGTAAGAAATGAAAACCATGTGGTATTGGCATGATTATTTGCCAAGAGATCTGCTGACTTAGCTAAGAAATGAAAACCAGGTTGGTATGGCCATGAGTTTATTGGACCATAAGAGATCTGCTGACTTAGCTAAGAAATGAAAACCACGTGGTATGGTCCATGAGTTTATTGGACCAAATAGAGATCTGCTGACTTAGCTAGAAATGAAAACCAGGTCGGTATGGTCATGCAGTTTATTGGACCATACAGAGATCTGCTGACTTAGCTAAGAAATGAAAACCAGGTTGGTATGGTCATGAGTTTATTGGACCATACAGAGATCTGCTGACTTAGCTAAGAAAGAAAACCAGGGTTGGTATGGCCATCAGTTTATTGGACCATACAGAGGTCTGCTGACTTAGCTAAGAAATGAAAACCACGTTGGTATGACCGTGAGTTTATTGGATCATGTGGAAGTCTGCTGACTGGGTTAAGGAAAGAAAATCACATGATATAGCCATGTAACAAGATCTAATAATGGCCTTGACAAATCAGTCTTTCAAGGAACTGTTAAGCGAGGGAGACGGGGACAACAATGGAAAAAAAAAAAGCTCTGGTGTGACAGCGTTGCCCACGGACAGACAGTCAAACTGCATAGACCCGGACTTTTGCACGTATCCGACAGAACTGGAAGAATTAAGTGAATATCTCCTTAGTGTTGAGCTCCAGTGAATCGTTACAGAGTTTAGAAAGAAGGAGTTTATTGCTAGCTGGTTCCATTGACAGAGCCGGAGATTTAAGATATCTTACTTTGAGTTCAATCTCAAGCTGCAATAAACAATAGTCATTTTGCTGCCTGTCTTCTTATACATATAGCGTTCTCGTTTCCCCCCCCCCCCCCCCCCCCGTTTCAGTTTTTGTTTTTGTGTGTGTATACATGTATGTACACACACACACACACACACACACCACACACACACACACACACACACTGACACACACACATATATATATATATTTTACACATATATATACATATCTCTCTCTCTCTCTCTCTCTCTCTCTTATATATATATATATATATATATATATATATATATATATTGTGTGTGTGTTGTGTGTTGTGTGTGTGTGTGTGTGTGTGCATGCGCGCGCGCGCCTGTGATTTTAAACATAACAGTGCTAGCAGTGTTCATTTCTATTTGCGTATCACGCCTTCTTTCCTGACATTCAGTTCACTTCCATCAAACAAAAAGTGTGTGATTATATGTTATTATTTGATGATCAGCATGTATGTGTATCAGTCTGTCTGCCTGTCAGTCTATATGTCTGTATCTCTCTATCTCACCCTTTTATCTATCTGTATCTTTCTGTTTCTGTTCTTGTTTTCTCTCTCTCTCTCTCTCTCTCTCTCTCTCTCTCTCTCTCTCTCTCTCTCACTCTTTGAATCTCTCGCTATCTCTACCTGTGTTTACGTCTCTCTGTCTGTCTGTCTCTGTTCTGTCTGTCTGTCTGTCCTCTCTCTCTCTCTCCCTCCTCCTTCCTATCTCTCTCTGTCTCGTCTGTCTGTCTGTTTGCCTATGTGCCTATATGTCTGTCTGTCTCTCTCTCTCTATCCTCGCCTCCCGCCCTCTCTCTCGCTCGCTCTCTAATAAGAGCAGCAAATTAAACAGTCTATTCCTTATGCCATTACCCAAGTAAAAATAATGCTCTCTGTCAATCTTTCGTTGTCTCCGTTTCTGTGAATCTTCATGTCTTTGTTTCTGTCTCTCTGTCTTTGGTCTCTGCTCTGACTCCGTCTCTGTCTGTCTGTCTGTCTGGCTGGCTGGCTGGCTGGCTGGTTGTCTGTCCTGTCTCTGTCTCTGTTCTGTCTCTCTCTGTCTCTCTCTCTCTATCTGCTCTGTCTCTCTGTCTCTGTCTCTCTCTGTCTCTCTCGTCTCTCTCTCTCTCTCTCTCTCTCTCTCTCTCTCTCTCTCGTTGTGTCATCTGTTTCTCTCTCAAAAGATGAACCAAGGTGTCTTTTTCTGTCTGTCTGTCACTAATTCTACAATCATCATTTTGTGTGTCTGTCTGTCTCCCCTTATATAGATGTTTCTCGGTCTGTCTCTCTGTCTGTCTGTCTGTTTGCGTGAATGTGTGCAAACACACGCACGTGTGTGTGTATGTGAATTCGCACGTGTGAGCGCACCTAGTGCAAAAACGGAAATTGAGCGCGTGCTACCGCGTGAGCCGAGTAAGGTACGTGGGGAGTATTTTAAAAAAAAAGACAAAAACAAAAACAAACAAAAAACCAAGAGCAGTGCTGAGAACGTACGACAGAATTGGTGAGGGCAGAGAATGAGATAAAGGGGACGAGGATAATGAATGCGATTCCATCAACGGCGCCAGTCTTACTGATTCCAGCTGCTGGCTTCCTTTCTACTGGTAGAACGATTTAAACAGTACAGTGTTTTGTGCAATTTAAGTCCATAACAAATCACTATCTTTCTCTACTACATACATACGTATGTCTGTGTCTGTGTCAGCAGTCAGAAATTGTTCACCCACAAAATGTGTACATCTAGACTTTTTGTGTGTGTGTTTGGTGTGTGTGTGTGTGTGTGTGTGTGTGTGTGTGTGTGTGTGTGTGTGTGGTGGTGGTGGTGCGTGTTGTATGTGTGTGTGTGTGTGCGTGCGTGCGTGCGTGCGTGTACGTTTCTGTGTGTCTGTGTGTGTGCCTGTTCTGTGTGTATATACGTATGTATGTATGTATGTATGTATGTAATGTATGTATGTCTATATGTATGTATGTATATATGTATGTTGTATGTATGTATATATGTATGTATATATGTATGTATGTATGTATGTTTTGTTTGTTTGTTTTGTTTGTTTGTATGTACGTGTATATGTATGTATGCATGCATGCATGTGTGTGTGTGTGTGTGTGCTGTTGTGCTGTCTGTCTGTCTGTCTGTGCATGTTTCGCTGTCTGTTTGCTCGTCGGTCTGCCTGTCTCTCAATCTATCCATCTGTCTGTTCAAAAAATTGTCTTTAGCGGTTTTTTTTTTTCGTCTATTGTATTTAGATGGACCTTCATCCACTTTCTGTCAATGGTATCGACACCGTTAAGGAGTGGTATTGTGAAAATGTGAAAGTCAAGGCTCCAAAGTGAAGGTAATGTGTTGAAAACCATGTACCTAAAAATCAGTAGTTTCTGAAGGACGCGCATGAACATTACTTTTTCAGAAACCTTTGACAACGTTTATAATCATTTTTCTCGCTTCACGTGAAATTCTGTTTCTCTGATATTTCTTTGAGGTCACACTGATCTTAAGGAAAACAAAAGTTGGCTTTGCTTGGTTGGTTTTGGTTGGGAAGCAAACAGTTTATTACAACAGTATTTAAAAAATGAGAGATTGTCTTGACAGTTTTCTTTCTTAGTTTTCGTTGTATACAAATTGAGGCTATACTTAAATGCGGAGCATTTTATCGTTAAGTTATATATTGATTTATCCATTCAATGATTTAGTTATCAGCCTATTTACTTATTTCTTCTTTCCTGAAATTTAAAAAATGAATTAAATATTGACTGGAGACAGAGTAGAGGCAAGAACACAGTAAACGTTTCAATTGCACTTTCAACTTGCAAGTATATCTTTCAGTCCAAGTTATATTAAAATCTTGCTTCAAGACAACTTGGATTAAATGCCATCTTTCGTTTACTGCAACTACGTGTTTTGTTTTCTTAACCATAATAGTTCCCGCAGTCAAAGCTGGAAGTGTTCGTTCACAATCATCGGAATTAAATGAGTTTGTCTATTGGTTTCGACAATGCTTTTATTTTGAAATCAACCACATCATCACACAGTACGCAGATCCTGCATGCTAGATATATGATATCGTTAGGAAAGGGATGGAATGCAGTGTCCCCACATATACCACGTTCCCTTCAACCAAACCCATTCCCCGTCCAACAGTCTAGAAAGTGTTTCCTGCCAAGTCCTTGTGATCTTTAATATAGAATTATGATATGGTAGCTTCCAGTGTAGAGAGCTCTTGAATGTTATACAGAACCGAATAATGTTATACGGCTGTGAGGCGTGGACAGTCAACACACTTAAAGCCAGAACAAGACTGAGGCAACCGA
>JAPXFY010000013.1:35452471-35464971 GCA_030674185.1 Monoplex corrugatus
ATTTATTTATTCGTTTATTTATTTTGTATTTACTTATTTATTCAATCATTTGTACAATTTATTCATTTATTTATCATAAACTCGTTTATTTATTAATCTGTTTATTTATTTATCTATTTGTTTTGTCTATTTGTTTGTTTACTTATATGCCTACTTATTGATTTATTTCTTATTCATTAATAAACTAATTTATTTATCCATCTATCGTTCTACATTTATTTTCAAAAATTCGAGGCGTCAATGGTTAGGATGGTGAGGCATAAACGTAAAAGCTGCACATGTAGAAATGACACAATGACTATTATTGTATGTATTGAACCACACAAGACTGCTTTCCTGGGATTAAAATAATGTATTTTCCTAGTCCCTGTCTTACCAACTCTTTGTCCTACATTTGCTTGGTGCCTTTTTAGTTGTTCAGGTGATTTCTCTAAACGTTGAGGAGTCATTCTAGTTTAAGTTGGGGATGGTTCCTTTTGCGTGTGTGTTGATGTCTTTCCCCTCTTGTTATCCCATGTAACAAGTCTGATAAGTTCTGTATACACGGAACAAAAGGCGTCATCTGCTTTGGAAACTTAGGATCTTCCCACTGAATAACCTAAATAGTTATTGATGCTGAGCTCTGAGAGGGTGTACTTGATTGATACCTAGTAGCCAAGTTCTGCTTCGATACACAGCCATAACTGTTTCTTCTTCTTTTTTTCTTAATTTTATTTTCAACGGTACTGTGTGTGTGTGTGTGTGTGTGTGTGTGTGTGTGTGGTGTGTGTGTGTGTGTGTGTGTGGTGTGTAGTAAGTGAGTGTGAGTAAGTGAGTGAGTGTGGTGTGTGTGTGTGTGTGTGTTGTCTTTCTCCAATTCTACTCTTTTGTTTCGTTTTGCCTTATATACCAGACAGTTCATTCTGTCGAGCAAAATGTTTATTTTTGTCCCCTTTCTTTGGCTACTTGTTCCTGTTTTGTCCTTACCTTTGCAAGGGAAACTACCCATTTTTAGCTTTCTTTGGGACATACAACACCTGTTTGTTTTTACTTTTTTGCAAGGGAAATTACCCATATGTAGCTTTTCTTTGGGAGATGAAATCTGTGTTTACCCTTGCAAGGGAAATCTTCAGTTTTTTGGAGGGATTATGAGAATGTATCTACATCTGTCTAATGATGAAAAAAAAAGTACTTTTCTATGTCTTTAAGCGACGATGTCTGTATCAAGGAGACACCGTTTGTACGACGGGAAAGTGCTGTGGCGAAAGGGACAGTGGGACTGCAAAGGGAGACAATAGTGGCCCTGCTCTCGTCAATAGCGTGAGCTCTTTTGTTGGCACTACGTGAAGGTCATGTTTACTCGTCTTTTTCACCCTGGTCGATACTCTCTGGTCTTTGTTGGCACACAGTATGTTATTATTGTGCTGTTGTTCTTTTATTGGTGGGCGGGGGAGAGGGGTGTAAAAGGACTGGGCTGTTGAAGACATGTTGCTTTTGTTATTGTCGTTATTGTTGTGGTTGTTTGTTGTTATTGGTGTTGTTGTTGTTGTGTTGCTGCTGCTGCTGCTGCTGCTAGTATGTTGATTTTATGTTTACGTTTTATTGTTTTCATGACATACAAAAGTTGACTTCTTAAAGCTGTTATGACTAGGTTTTCGCTCTAAACAATGGTGATGATAGTGGTGGTGGTGGTGATGGTGGTGGTGGTGGTGGTGGTGGTGGTGGTGGTGGATGTGATGGGTGATGTGAAATGATGATGATGATGATGATGGTGATGATGACGGTGGTGAATTTGGATTAAATTAAGAACGATTCATAACACTCAGACAAATCAATATAATGCCAGCAGTTATCTGACAGAATTCCCCAGCCCGCGCAAAGTCGTACGCCCTGGGCAAGGTCTTGATTGGTAAGGGGCTATGAACACTACGCTGACATATGCAGCATGGTGAGGACATAGATTAAGACAAGGCAACGAATAGTTCATTTTTTAACATTTACGTCTGAGACTGAACTACATAACGTACGTGAGCCCACGGCTCTTTGACAAGAACCACCAAGCTATCCGTTCTAAAATACTGGCCTGCCGAAGAGTTAAATCCACAACCCCTAAGTCATGAGTGTGGCTCTCTAACAACTGAACAAACTGACACACAGAAGAAAACTTCACTCTAACACTGAACTACATAACGTGCGTGAGTGCATGGCTCTTTTGACAAGAACCACCAAGCTATCCGTTCTAAAATACTGGCCTGTCGAAGAGTTAAATCCACAACACCTAAGTCATGAGTGTGGCTCTCTAACAACTAAGCAAACTGACACACAGAAGAACACTTTGCTCCCTCCCAACGTCCGACCCGTAGGCTATGAAGATGGACGACAGCAAGCAGCAGCAGCAGTCCAATCGACCACCCAGATTTTTGCAGGCTGATTGACCCAACAATCCCATGAGGACAACACTGATATATGTATTTCATGTTTGCAAATGGTGTTGTTGAAAGATTTTGTTTTCAACATACCTGGGTGTTTTATTTGTTTGTTTCTTTCGTTTTGTTGTATTTTGTTTTTGAGTGGTGGGGTAGGAGATGTTTGGGGCGGCAAGAGATAGAGATAGATGGAGGTCCATGATCGCCAACGCCATGCGGCAAGGCACCTGATGATGATGATGATGATGATGGGGTAGGAGTTGCTTTTTTCAGGCCACCAAAATTTTACCTATGTCTCAGTCTGTAGGTCTTTTTGTTTATGTCTGTCTGTCTGTCTGTCAGTCCATCTGTCTGTCTGTATGTCTGTCTGCTTTCCATCTTTGTGCCTCTAACTCTCTCTCTCTCTCTCTCTATCTCTCTCTCTCTCTCTCTCTCCCTCTGTCTGTCTGTCTGTCTGTCTCTCTCTCTCTCTCTCTCGCTCTCTCTTTCTCTCGTGCTCTCTCTGGCTTTCTTTTTGAAATAGCACTAAAATGTATTGAAGCGAAGTACTGCGAGTATACACCTATCTGAATGGGCATTCACATAGTTTTGTGAGGTCATGCTGGTTATTGATATTAAATGACATTAGATGACATATACAGGTATACCGATTTCCCCCCTGAAAAGTCTATCAGCCTGTTGGCCTATATGCATTAATACTCCCAGTTCAAATCTCTCTCTCTCTCTCTCTCTCTCTCTCTCTCTCTCACACACACACACAACACACACACACACACCACCTCTCTCTCTCTCTCTCTCTCTCTCTCTCTCTCTCTCTCTCTCTCTCGTTGTGCTATTTATTGTGCGTGTCGATAGAATAAAGATTTTAATCCGATGATCGTGCGTCAGCGTTATTCTTGTTTCGCAGTGCAAAGGGATGAGAGTTGGTTGAGACATGCTGTCTAGATCAGTCTTATAGTTATAATGTCTCGCCTGGTCTTGTCTTGTCTTGTCTGTCTTGTCCTGTCTTGTCTCGTCATGCCCCAAATCGATCAAGAGGGCACAGTTAACACGTAAATAGCCCTGATATGGCTCTACGCAGTCGGCTGGACATTAAACAACAATAATAACAATAACACTTAACACGTAAAGCCATGGAAATGGACGGGACACACCACCCAAAGAGAGCAGAAAAAAACAAACATTACCCAGACTCTCTTCCCTGGACACAAAAGGAAAGGCGCAACAGAGGAAGACCCAAAAATGTCTGACGACGAAAAGCACGAAAATTCCAGATCTTAAAGTTGGGCTTAGGTATACCATAGATACAGAGGCTGGTCTAGAACAAGACAGAACAACGTATCTTTGTTGCTGCCTCAAAATTTAATACAGATGACATACAGGACTCCAAGTTAGTAAGCGTTTCGCTGCATCTCATTGTGGTATCTTACGTGTATTGTGTTATATTAATTAAAGCCTTCTTACAACCACTACTGCGCTGGCTTGGTCATACCTGCCGCACACAGAATGGCAGCATCTCAAAAGATATCATGTACGGAGAGTTTGCTGCGGGATCCCAGCCCACAGGACGCCCACTGCTGTGATATAGGGACGCAGGCAAATGTGACCTGAAGTCTGCTGATATCAGTGTGGACACCTGGGGAAGCGACACCTTCAAATCACTGTACCTGGCAACAGGCTCCACATGCAGGAATTGCCATTTCGGGGAGTAACAAAATCCACTGTGGTCAGACAGAAGAGAGAGAGAGAGAAAGAAAGAGACAGAGAGAGACAGACAGACAGGGAGACAGACAGGCAGGCAGTCAGACAGACAGAAAGAGAGAGAGAGACAGATAGACAGAGAGAGAAAGAGAGAGAGACAGACAGGGAGAGAAAGAGAGAGAGAGAAAGAGAGAAAGAGAGAGAGAGAAAGAGAGAGAGAAAGAGAGAGAGAAAGAGAGAGAGAGAGAGAGAGAGAAAGAAAGAGAGAGAAAGAGAGAGAAAGAGAAGAGAGAGAGAGACAGAGAAGAAGAAGAAGAAAGAGAGAGAAAGAGAGAGAGAGAGAGAGAGAGAGAGAGAGAGAGAGAGAGAGAGAGAGAGAGAGAAAGAAAGAGACAAAAAAGTAAAGATGAAAACTGCGGAAGTCACCATAGCCATGAACCTTTCGTGTCCGGCGGTTTGCCAAGGAACGTCACTAAAAAATCGGCATGTTCCGCTACAACCGACACTGTATCACATCCAACTAAGTTCTAAGCCAGGCGGATCCACTGACTAACCAGACAAACGGAGTCATCATATCTTACGTTTGCTGCAGTGTTGCCTTAGTACATGTTCGTAACATATATTCATTTCCATGAGAAATTCAGGTTACTGGTACTGTTACTGCTACTATTATTTTTGTGTAAAGCTTTACTGTTAATGTTATTTTTGTTTAAAGCCCGGCCGACTGCGTAGAGCCATATCAGCGCTACAACCGTTTCAATACATACATTATTCTTCACCAGGAAAAAAAAGAAAAGAAAATTAAGTAGACATATCAATGTATTCGCGCACATAATCTAAGGACATGCCCCTGGCGTTGACCACTCCATCCAATTCATCGCACAAGGGATTAAAAAAAGACACCTGAATACAAATTTAAGCATACCTAAAGACACCAATATATATATATATATATATATATATATATATATTATATATATATATATATACAAACAGCATAAATTACCTTAAATTTGTTTCGCATATCTAACCTCCTTAGAGACAAAAATGCACTTAATCCATGTACCAAGTTTTCAATCCTAAGAAAAAGTACGTAAGACTTCATCGTACACATACAGATGAATAACCAGCAAGGCAGAAAATGATAGGAAAAAAATTACAGAAAACAGAGGAACAAGGCAGAAACAAAGAGACTGACAGAAAAGAGGAAATTTCCAGCACAAAATTTCCAGAAGGTGGGGATACTATTTATACAGAAAGATCCCCCGGCATCCAACGGGGGGGGGGGGGGGGTGAAATTCAGGTCGCCGCGCCCAGATCTGACAGAACCGCGTAGACAAAGAATGAGAGGTGCATATCGACATGTGTGGAAAGGGTGAGGGATGGGTGATGTGTTGCGTGGCTATTGGATATTAAATATTATTAATCACCTGGCATTTTTTTCAGCGAGCATGACTGATGTGGCGTGATAACCCCCCCCCCCTCTCTCTCTCTCTCTCTCTCTCTTCTAGTCTCGGTCTGTCTGTCGGTCGGTCTATCTGTCTGTATATGTCTATCTGCCTCTGTCTGTCTGTCTGTCTTCTCTTTCTCTCTCTCTTCTCTCTCTTTTCTCTCTCTCTCATTGTCTGTCTGTCTTTCTGTCTGTCTCTATTTCTGTCTATGTCTGTCTGTCTGTCTGTCTCTCTCTCTCTCTGTCTCCCTCTGTCTCTCTGTCTCTCTCTCTCTCTCTCTCTCCCTCTGTCTCCCTGTCTCTGTTTCTGTCTCTCTGTCTCTGTATTTGAGTGTGTGTGTATGTGTGTGTGTGTGTGTGTGTGTGTGTGTGTGTGTGTGTGTGTGTGTGTCTGTATGTCTGTATGCATGTATGTATGTGTTTGTGTGTGTCTGTGTCTGGATGAATAGTGTGTACGCAGGCACACGCACGTGTTTCAGTCCGTGTGGAGGTACTACTTAGGTAGAGGTCAATATTATTTTCTTTCACAGCGCTGACAGAAGAGACGTCTTGCGATATGTTTCAACACCTGTTAAATAGACCAAGACATACTTTTAAACGTTGTGTAGTTGATCATGGTAAAATATCGACTGATAAATCCTACCCGCTCTTCAGTCTACACTGACCCTGAAATGGCCCTAGCTTCTTGGCCAGGCTGCAGTCAGTGAATGACATCTGTGAGTAGTAATGGATCTTGCCACGCCGCTAATTCCAAGGCTAGCTTTGCTTTAACCCTTTTGACACTTGCACCCTGTCCACCAGCATCCTGCATTGCCAACCACGCTAGCAAAACAAAACACTTAACCCTTTGATTCGCTCATCTTAGATGAGGGAGTCAAAGGGTTAATTTTTTGCATTTAGTGGATAGGGTGCAGGAGTCAAACGGTTAATCTGATTCAATTTAGTATCAGGATTTACCTCAGGCGATATGGCTGACGGGCATACTATCACAGAGAAATCGAGGAAAGGGGGCTTTTCTAATCGGGCACTGAAACCATTATTATAACAAGGAGAAGAGTGGCAGAATGGTTCAGACCTTTGCCAGCCAATAACTACATGTAAATTCGATGTTCCAGGGTTCGTTTCCCTTCGATACCTTGACTTTTCTCCTACGTTTGAGAACATCGAACTGTACATGAATTCATTCGGAAAGGGAAGAAAAACGAGTCGGAACCGTGTGCCTTCTGGCCTGCACACGCTAAAGATCCCACGGCAGTTGAAAATCGTGAAGAGCAAACCATTCGCCCGACTGACCTAGTTTAGAACATAGGAGGGAGATTGATTTCCCAGGTCCTTCCCGTTGAAGGATAATTAGCCTTCTTACCTTTCTGAAGTCTTGGTTGAAAGAAATGGGTAGCGCTGCACTTGGCAACGCGCTTTCAAGGTGGGGGTGGGGAGCAGCCTAAGTTTCACATGGTAAATCCACTGTGACAAAAGAATATGAATGAATATGAATATGAATAACAATTATATAATTATATGCTACGATAGTAATAAAACGTCCAGTTTAAAAAAAACGTACCCCGTGTTACAACCCCAAACCAGCAGCATGTGAATCTGAATTCCAATCTCTTGAGGTATTGAGGACGCGTGGTCTGCCTATGTAAAGTTGACGAAGAGTTGGGGCAAGATCAGGCATCAGGTCTGCCACACAGATTGCTATGCACAGAGCAGTAAATCTGAGTGTCCTGCCGTGCTGCTGCCAGATGTGGACTAGTTACCGATGACACACTCAACAACTAGAACGATTCACGTGGCAAGATCGAGCGTCTAACACTCAAGTTCTGAAGGATTGAGAAGTATGGCTTTGGCCTGCCATGCACTAAGTGTATACACATCAAATGCCACCTTTGCTGGACAGGACATGTTATCTGTATGGAAGACAACTTAAATTAAATTCTAAAGCAGAGACGTAGTAACTAAGGAAAACCACTCAAGCGATACAAAGATAATCTGAAAGACGAATTCATCTGCTGGACCATCAACACCACTAACTGGGGATAGATTACCCACAACAGAGTAATTTGGCGATAGTGATGCACGCAGAATACAGTCATATTTGAACAATGCACAACTGCTGCCATTCAACTAATGAGAGATCGGCTGAAATAAACCTAGGTCGGCATGGACCTTTCCCATAATCACGTTGGCCAGGAAACAATATGTGCTTCCCGGACTTTTCTTCTATCCCACGTGAAGACACACACCAAGCGCTGCAGACTGGTATACCTCATGTGTCGAATCGATAGGAGAGTACATCATCATTCAATCAGTGTAACCAGGATAACCTACAAGGGCTACACAAAGGCAACAAAGCGTGGGAGGAATTCACTTTTAACAAAGTCTCACAGAGATTCTAATTGAAGGGTATTAAGAAAACAAAAAAGAATGTAAAGATGGCTTTGCCTTCCATTTCCCTAGACAGGCACAGGTGTCTGTCCACAGACGGATGGAATGGAGAGGGAAGTTAGATCAAGCAAAAACAGTTATTTGGTCACGTATCCATTTGACAACCACGCATATTGCTTAAGCATGATTCTGATAAGTAAAACGACTTGCTGTCACAAAAGAGCGGTTGGCTGGCAAGCTCTCTTATGAAGAGCAGGCAACTCGCGAAAGAAAAATCTTCGTTCAGGTGTGTCAAATGAATCAAAAGGCTCCTTTTTTTGCAAACTGGCCACGAACAATTCTGTAAAAAATGTCAGATAAATGTAAATCCACATTCTGTCCAGACCCTTACTATGATAATAATGTCCGTCTACTTCGCATTTCTTTTACTCCCGTGTTCTTTGCATGGAAATCCCTCAAATGATCATTCCTGTTTTGTTTGATTGAAGAAAGTAGCTTTTAACAGTCTTCATTGATGTCTTAGATATGTAACGATGCCACTTTATTACGTAGAGTGATAAAACAAATGTGTGGCTGACCACTAAGTTCCATGACAGCCGCCATGAACTGAAAAACACGACCACATTCATTGCCATACGTGGTCTGGCCACGTAGACAGCGAACACATTAAGTATCCGAGAGAAGTTCTTTCCTTGTAGGCATTACTGCATTTGATCAATGTTAAAAACAAAACAAACAAAAACAAAACAAAACAAAAAACAACAACAATAACAAATAGGGTAAATGCAAAATGGGCACTGAAGACAGTGGTCCTAACAGGTAGAGATGCAGATACTTAGTACTATAGAACATGATACGATCACTTGGTAAATAAATGATAACCCTGCATGTCAATACCGATGACACCCCTTCCACACACATTGTCAACAACCTCCACCCCAAGTACACAAAAAGATAATGAATGCATTAAGTCTAAGGCCTTGACAAGAACAAAACAAAGAGAAAAAATAAAACAGAAGAGAGAGAGAGAGAGAGAGAGAGAGAGAGAGAGAGAGAGAGAGCCAGACAGACCCACAGACAGATAGAAGCAGACAGAAATAATGTTGTAACGTTTATTTTCAAGAAGATAATGAATGTATATACACATACATACACACAAACATACACACATACATACATACATACATACAAACATACATACATGTGTGTTATATACATAATGCATACATAATACATACATACATACATACATAGACGCATACATGTATACATGCATTACATAGATAGATGAATACATAGATGCATACATACATACATACATACATACATACATACATATATCCATACATACATACATGCATGCAAGCATGCATACATACATACATACATACACTATACATACATACATACATACGTACGTACATACACACGTACATACATACATACATACATACATACATACATACACACACACAAATAATGGATAGATAGATAGATAGATAGATAGACAGATACACAGACAGACAGATAGATAGATAGATAGATAGATAAGATAGATAGATAGATAGATAGATAGATAGATAAATAGATAGACAGATAAACAAATTAAATAAATAAATAAACTAACTACATCGACCGCATAATTCTAGGCCCCGATCTGTAAGAGATAAACAAAATTCGTTGCCAAGCGTCAGCATCGATTTTCGTTTTGAAACTTGAACACAAGCGATTTTGTTCTTTCTTTCTTTCCTTTTCTTTTCTTTTCTTTTCTTTCTTTTTTTCTTTCTCTTCTTTTTCCTTCCTTTTTCTGCCTGACACGCGCACTTCCTTCCGGGAGAAAATGTCAGAGAAGATAAGAAAGTGAGAGGGATATTTTTGGTGTTTGAGTTTTGTTTTGTTTTTTCTCCCAGTCCTCTTTAATTTTAACCAGATGCAAGAGCTGGCCATTGCATTGATGATTAGGCTTACACAGATCCGTTAGAGTGGATTTAAGTTTTATCTGTCTGTCTATCTTCCTTCTCCTCCTCCCCCCCCCCCTCTCTCTCTCTCTTCTTCTTTTTTGTATCCTTTTTTTTTCTTCTCTCTTTCTCTTCCGCGTTTCTGGCTTCATGTGAAAAGAGAAAAGAGAGAGAGAGAGAGAGAGAGAGAGAGAGAGACAGAGAGAGACAGAGAGACAGACAGAATGCATACATATATATATATATATATATATATATGTGTGTGTGTGTGTGTGTGTGTGTGTTGTGTGTGTGTGTGTGTGTGTGTGTGTGTGTGTGTGTGTTGTTGTGTGTGTGTGTGTGAACTGAATGATTCTTTTCTATATCAGCCCTCGCCAAAAAGAGGGCTTAATGGTCATGCAGTCTCTGTCCTACTAGACGTGAACTATTATAACATAATGATATCAAAATAAAGAACAGTTGGAATATTAGCAGGATTGGAAAGAGAGAGAGAGAGAGAGAGACAGATAGACAGACAGACAGACAGGTCACACTGAGATAGAGAGATAGACACACACACACAGAAGAGAGAGAGAGGGTGGGGTGGGAGAGTGAAGTATAAAGAAAGAAAGGAAAAGGGAGAGAGAAGGAGATACAGAGAGAAAGAGAGAACAGACAGACATACATAGACAGAGAGATAGAGAGAGAAAAGAGAGAGAGAGACAGAGAGAGACAGAGAGAGAGAGATCTTAATTCCATCCTTGTTGACAGTCTTCAAGGAAAGAAACATCCTCATACTGACACCTGTGATGGATGGATATATGTAAACAAGCAAAGAGAAAAAAGAAAAAAACAAACAGCTGTAGACTTTTTGGCGAGTATGCCTTTGCACTGGTCGACACCAGCTGCTTATCAGGACTTGCAGGTTCAATTTACAACATTTACGTTTGAGGAGGAGTGGTTGGGTAGGCAGGCGATATACGTAGCTTTAGATCGAATCCTTTGGAGACGCAAGCTGACGAATATATCGACGCCAACTCGATCATGACTAGAAATCCACACTTGGCTATGAATACAGAACAAATGGAATTTTGCATATGTCTGTGGAAAGAGATTCTCTACCATGCGTAGCATGAACATCCGCAGGAGAAAATAGGTTGTGTGAAGACTCAGACTAATGACTTAGTATGTAAGACGTCGGAAAATCCAGGCGAGGAATCAAACCACAGTGCCAAGGATATCCACGCTTATGATTCGGACGAGGAATCCGTACAGTTTCTTGATGCCAAGCACCAGAAACTCAACTTACTGTCTGCAAATGCAAAAGAAAAATCGAAGAGGCTGGATAAAGAACGAATACACAAACTAAATGCGATGGTAGGAAAGACCTTTCTAGAACACCATACTAGCCGCATTCGGAGATTTGTACATGCAGCATGTAGGAATTACTATGAAGCGAAATAGCCTTCGATGGAAAACACCTCCTAAGAAATCTCGAAGTCAACGTGAAATGGAAAACGTCAAGAAAAATAAAGTAATACAAAAAACTGAATAAAAACGTCTGTCTCTGAAGTTGAAAAGCAAGTGTTTAGAGGGAATAAAGGAACGACCTGAAAGCGAAAAGCAATACCTCAGCAAATTAGAATCAGCAAGAAGAAAAACGAGCAGATAGAAAAAGACCCAAGACTGCTTATTCAGACAACCTCCAATTCACCAGGAAATTGTTCGATCAACCAAAATCCGGGACACTGGCAGTGGAGAAAGAAGTTCTGGAACAACATCTCAGGAAAACATTTATTCCCCACTACATCACCGCTTGAGTATTTCAATTTTCATGAGCAAAAGAAGAATGACTATGAGTGTTTGTTTCCTTGCACCTGTGCTTCCTTGTTTGCCTCCTTTTTTCATTCCGACAAATGTATGGTGTATATATATACTTGGTAGTGATCCAGGATTGTGCTATGAAGATGCCTTGGTGGTGGAATATTGGTGATGTTCAACTAGTATTTAATCTCTCGGTTTTTCACTTACCCACCCTCACGCTCTTTTCATTGTTTTATCATTGTTTTTGCTCTTATCTTTTCTTCTTTCTTTCTTTCTTTCTTTTTTATGTTTGAACCTTGAAATCTCTGTTCAAGATATTTACGGTCTGAATCTCCTAAAAACGCATCTCTTTTACTGCCCCCCCCCCCCCCCACACACACACACACAAACACACATACACTGCATACATCCTAGTCCACAGGCAAGAACAAGTTTCCTCTCTACGTGTTACCTCTTTTTCGCCATATGTGCATTACCTCAACCCTCAGCCCACCTCTTCCTGTCGTGCGACCTGCTAATTGCGTATTGATTCTGTCTTGTACAGAAAATGTCTGTATGTTATTGCACCCTCTTTGTCTTTTCTGTTGCCTGTTGAAAACCCAAAGGTGAAAACCGGTAGGTATTTCGTCTAAAGTCTGCACTGTTAATTTCCTAAGGTATTAACACTTTCACTCCCACCCAACTGCAAAAACTTAACCTTTCGACACCCTCACCCTATCCACCAGCTTCCTACATGATGGTGGTGGAAAAGGTAATGAAGTCAAACAGTTAAGTTTTTTGCTTCGTTGCATGGTT
>JAPXFY010000013.1:35479971-35484971 GCA_030674185.1 Monoplex corrugatus
CATTAACCACTTCGGCAGTGTGCCTGGTTGTCCTAGGTGCTCGCATTATCATTTCTTTTTACAGACCAAACCAACCAATACATAGATAATTATGGCTGTGTTTTAATTATCACCTCTGTGCCAAGCGTGTGGAACAAAGATTAGGTGATGACTTTAACGGTGGCTGTATATTTGTGAGAAAAAAAGGATAAATAAATGGCCTATGATAGTATCATAATGGTTATGTGATTGCAGTGAGGACTTGGAACGAAATGAAGTTACAGCGTATGGATCTTTTGTGTAAAGACAAACCGGTACATGTGTATATGAAGCATTAACGGACGTCTGAAATGGTGTGTGGAGGGTTTATATTGGGGAAGAGACGTGCACACATTTTTTGTTGACGAGGTCGTCGTATCTCTGAGATCAGTACACAAGACAGTATTGACATTCGTTATCATGGCCTGTAGTTTTCACGACAAAGACGTGGACTGTAAACTGTTTATGGGTACTTGAGCTTGTCTGCTATATTTTCCTACGAATTATATCCAAAGGCTGTTATATTTCCCTGCGAATTATCCAAAGGCTGCTACATTTCCCCACTAATTATCCAAAAGCTGCTATATTTCCCAACCAATTACCCGAAGGCTGCTATACTTTCTACGAATTATCCAAAGGCAATATCAAGAGATTTCTGCTGCGCCTGCCTGACTGAGTGAATCCCTACTGAGCGAATCTCGAATGACCGAATCCCGAATGAGTGAATCCATAGTGCGCAATGACTACCAAGTGAATCTCTACGGTGTGAGTGTTATTATTATTAACACAATTCCCCTGGGGATGCCGGGGGCTCTTTCAGTATAAATAGTACCTCCAGTTTCTGGACATTCTGTGCTAGAAATTCCCTCTTTTCTGTCGCTCTCTTTGTTTTTGCCTTATTCCTTTGTTTTCTCTCATTTCTTCCCAGCATTTTCTGCCTTGCTGGTCCATTCACCTGTAAAGTATTCGATGAAACCTTACGTACTTTCTCCTGGGATCGATAATTGGGTGCATGTATTAAGTGCATTTTTGGCTCTAGGCAAATGAGATATGCGATGCAATTTTACGTAACTTGGGCCCGTTTTTCATGTATGTTTTAGTGTCCTTGGATATGTTTAAATGTGTCTTCAAGTATGTTTTCTGAATACTTTGTGTGATAAACTGGACGGAGTGGTCAACGCTAGGAGCATATCCTTAGACTGTGTGCACGAATGCATTGATATGTGTACTTGATATTATTTTCCTTTTTTTTATACCTGTTGAATATTGTGTATATTGAAATGCTTATAGGCTCTGATGTGGCTCGACACAGTCGGCTGGGCTTTAAACAAAAATAACAAACAACAAATTTACTGCACAAGCCCTACTGGCCCATTCCCTTCTATGTGATACCGACCGAGCGAATCTTTACTGTGAGTCCTACAGAGCAAAAACAAAAATACCTACTGCGTGAGTCTTTCTGAGTAAATCCCTAATACTCGGAGCCTAGAATATATAAGGTGAATCTAGTTGTTAGTTACGAATAACAAACGGTCAACGCTTGTGTGTCTAAGCTTGTTGGCCGTCGTTTCATCTATCTGCTCAGAAGATCGAAATACTGACACGATGCGACCACTGATAACATCGACTGTGTGACTCAGCTTTGATAGTTTGATTCTCAGTTTGTTGCTTGCTTGATTGTGATTATTCATATTAATACGGACGTCTCTCTCTGTCTCTCTGTCTCTGTCTCTTCTGTCTCTCTCTGTCCTCTCTCTGTGTTTCTCTCTGTCTCTCTGTCTCTCTCTCTGTCTGTCTCTCTCTCTCTGTCTCTCTCTATGTCTCTCTCTGTGTATCTCTCTGTATCTCTCTCTGTGTCTCTCTCTGTGCTCTCTCTCTGTTCTCTCTGTGTCTCTCTCTGTCTCTCTCTGTCTCTGGTCTCTCTCTCTTCTCTCTCTCTCTCTCTCTCTCTGTCTGCCTGTCTGTCTGTCTTCTCTCTCTCTCGCTCTGTTTCCCTTTCTCTGCACATCTATGCGTTTTTTGGAGGGAGACAGGGTGCATTGAATTTGTTTCTGTTTCCTTTGACAGACTAGGCCTATCATCACCACCATCATCATCATCACCATCATCATCATCATCATCATACTATCATTATTATTACTGTCAGGTGGTGATGATGATGGTGATGATGATGACGACAACCACAATGATTATGACGATTACTGTTGTTGTTGTTCATCTCTCTCTCTCCTCTCTCTCTCTCTCTCTCTCTCCTCTCTCTCCTCTCTCTCTCTCTCTCTGCGATGTGGTTGTGTGAGAGAGAGAGAGAGAGGTGTGTGTTGTGTGTGTGTGGTGTGTGTGTGTGTGTGTGTGTGTGTGTGTGTGTGTGGGGTGTGTGTGTGTGTGTGGGTGTGTGTGTGACTCTATGAGTCGATCTATACAGAATTTCGGTCAAAGATGTAAATGTTGGGGAGTCGTAAAAGCAAATGTTCACAGGGTGATACTCAAAGGTCAAAGTCACACAGACTAAAAAGAAAGGTTCCTCATAATGAACACTTTCTGGGGTAGGCATATGAACAGGATTTTTTTTTCAAGAACTTCTGACAATATGTGCATTCCGTTGTCCCTTTTTTTGAGAGTCCATCAATGTCCTCAACCCAAACCTTTTCAAGGTCAGAGTGACCCTAGGAAATACAAAGTATGGATTTTTTTTTTTCAGAAAAACACAGTTAACAGAATCTCTTGACCACTTTTGTTATCTTTTTTTTTTTATAGTTTGCTTCTGTTTGTTTGTGAGTTTGGTTATTTGTCTTTATTTTGTTGCGTTTTGTTTTTGTTTTGTTTTGTTTTCTCCTTCGAGCATTCCCTTCCCACCTATCTTGTTTTTGAAGTTTGATGTTTAATGCCAGACTGGAGTACCACTTAAAGAAATATAGACGTCAGATACAACACAACACTTCGGCAGGCAACTCTCCATTTTCTTTCGTGCTGTTTTCAGGAGCGAGAAGGCGTTGAAGCTTACAGTAACATAGAAATTCAGATCATTCTCCTGTGGGGGTGTGAGGGTGAATGCATACAGGATCATCGATTTATAGATTGACAATGATGGAGAATGCGTGTGAGTGCCAATCTGACATTATCATGATCGGCTTCTCGGAGGGCTTTGAACTGTGCATGCTTGGTACACCCCACCTCTCTCTCTCTCTCTCTCTCTCAAATTCCTTATTCCATGCTGTTTAATATCTCTCAGCTAACGAAGTACTTCCAGTTGGTTCTGTTTCAAACGAAAAGAGCAGCCATCGACCAGCGGACATTTCAATACCTGATCCAAGCTGAGAGTCTTTAGCATGTGTGGCTGTGGTTCCATTCAGGCTGAAGTGAGCTTTAGGTACATTTCTTGGAGGAGGGGAAAAACAGTGTGTGTAAGCAAGTATGTACACAGAGAAAGAGAGAGAGAGAGAGAGAGAGAGAGAGACAGACAGACAGACAGACAGACACGCCTACGCATGCACGCACGCACACACACACACACACACACACACACACACACACACACACACACCGACACACACACATACACACACACCCGACACACACACACCACACACACACACACACACACACACCACACACACACACACACACACACAACACACGCTGATCTCCTGCATCCCGTCTCTATTTCTCTTGACACAGCGCCTCCTCCTCCAACCCCGCCCTCTCTTCACCACCACCCCCCCCCCCCCGCATCTCCCCTCAAGGAGTTCCGTCTTTTAAATAAGTGGTGCCAGCATCAACCTGAACACATCTTAATGAGCACATGCGATGGATTTTGCTTGTTTGTGTTTTGGTTCGTAAGTGGTTTTTGGGGGCGTGTGTGTGTGCGTGGGGGGAGGGTGTGTGTGCATATGGATGCGTTGGGTGCTTGTGTGGTTGATCTTTTGTTCTCTTTGTTTTATGATCGTTTTTGCGAAGGCTGAGGTCAGCTATTCCGCATACATGAGCACTGTTTTTTCTTTCTTTCTTTCTTTCTTTCATTTTTTGTTGTTGTTGAGAATCATTGATTTATAGATTGGGAACAGCAAAAAAGAAATGTATTGGCAGTTACCCCTTACATATATCCAGACACTCTCAGAAACCTTTGAGGAATACAGCATGGGGTGTAGATCTATGCATCCACACTTCCAACCCAACCCCCTTTACCACCACCCACGATCCCCAGTCAATTTCATACGATTTAGTTCATTCAAGCAGAAGCAAAGAATCTCATGCAGAGAGCATCCGTTGTTTAGATTATAAATGATACATGATATTAACTAGCCAGTCTTCCTCAGATTATAAATGATACATGACATTAACTAGCCAGTCTTCCTCAGATTATAAATGATACATGATATCAACTAGCCAGTCTTCCTCAGATTATAAATGATACATGATATCAACTAGCCAGTCTTCCTCAGATTATAAATGATACATGATATCAACTAGCCAGTCTTCCTCAGATTACAAATGATACATGCTATCAACTAGCCAGTCTTCCTCAGATTATAAATGATACATGCTATCAACTAGCCAGTCTTCCTCAGATTACAAATGATACATGATATCAACTAGCCAGTCTTCCTCAGATTACAAATGATACATGATATCAACTAGCCAGTCTTCCTCAGATTACAAATGATACATGATATCAACTAGCCAGTCTTCCTCAGATTATAAATGATACATGCTATCAACTAGCCAATCTTCCTCACATTACAAATGATACATGATATCAACTAGCCAGTCTTCCTCAGATTACAAATGATACATGATATCAACTAGCCAGTCTTCCTCAGATTATAAATGATACATGCTATCAACTAGCCAATCTTCCTCAGATTATAAATGATACATGCTATCAACTAGCCAATCTTCCTCAGATTATAAATGATACATGCTATCAACTAGCCAGTCTTCCTCAGATTACAAATGATACATGCTATCAACTAGCCAGTCTTCCT
>JAPXFY010000013.1:35489971-35494971 GCA_030674185.1 Monoplex corrugatus
ATAAGAGGGAAGCAGGGAGATTTTTAAATATCAACTAAGTAACATAACATAACATAACGACAACACCAAAATCTCTGGAGCACTAATGCTGGCAGGTTTATTTATTTATCTATCTACTTATTTATCAACTAAGTAACATAACTCTTGAGAGTCACGGAGTTATCTCCCATGTAGAATTTCTCAAACCCAACACAGTTTGCGCTACCCATTCAGCTAGCATAGACGCAGCCACAAAGCATAAAGTGGTAAGCTCAGAACATTCCTTAGCATAACGTGGTAAGCTCAGAACATTCCTTAGCATAAAGTGGTAACTCAGAACATTCCTTAGCATAAAGTGGTAAGCTCAAAACATTAAGGAATGTTCTGAGCTTACCACTTTATGCTTTGTGGCTGCGTCTATGCTAGCTGAATGGGTAGCGCAAACTGTGTTGGGTTTGAGAAATTCTACATGGGAGATAACTCCGTGATTCTCAAGAATTATGTTACTTAGTTGATAAATAATAGATAGATAGATAAATAAACCTGCCAGCATTAGTGCTCCAGAGATTTTGGTGTTGTCGGTTAGTGTTTAACAGGTCCCGTCTTATTCTCAAATTCATGACCTCGCCAGCGTTTAATGTTTAGCGCAGATTTAAGAAACCTACAAAATCACAATTCTTCTTGTTTTGTCTGGCCATGAACATACTTGGGAAAGTACAATGGTGTTTTCCCGTTGCCTTTCCCGTGCTCATTACAGGAAATGAAAGGACTACAAAACCTTGTGAATATAATAGAAACAGAAAGCAAAAATAAAGCGTTGGAGCTAAATAGCAAGAAGAATGAAGTCATGGTAACCAGTAAAAAACATGAAATCCCCTCATGCAAAATAACAGCAAAGGGCACAACCTTGAGACAGGTTGATAAATTTAAATATCTGGGAACGATCATCTCACCAGACGGCAAATGCACATCAGGAATAGCCAGCAGAATTGGCCAAGCCAAAACAACATTCAAGAAGATAAAAAGCATTCTTACCAACAAATACCTATCAATTAACATCAGGAAGAGAGTTCTTGAATGCTATATAGAACCGATATGTTTACGCAAAGCCAGAACAAGATTGAGGCAGCCGAGAGTGGTTTCTAAATAGAATGTTGAGAGTTCCATGGACAACAAAGAAAACAAACGAGACAGTTTTATAGAGGCAGACAAAAGAAGATTATTCATATGGAAGATTAAGAAAAGACAGGCAACAATTTTCTGAGGAAAGGGAATTAGAGCACTTGGTCACAACAGGAAAGCTGAAGGGAAACACAGCGTCAGGTAGACCCAGGGAGAAAATATTGGACGGACTTGCAGGGTGGTTGAGGACAGACAGGGTGAAATATGTACTTGCGGCAACAAGGGATACATACATATGGAGGGCATGATCGCGTATGGAATTATCCCAGTGTGATGAATCCGTTTTTAATTAACTCCACACTGCAAACTTCACGCTCCCTTTACTGACGATCAAACTGTTTGGACAGAAGACTGACATAGGAATGCAGCGCAAACGGTCTATTTCTGTCTTGCAACAGCACCAGCTTCAAGCTCCCTAAGGCTTATGAAAATAGGCTGTTCTGTTAGAAGGGGATTTTGAAGTTTCATGCATAGTCATGACGATCGCTGCAAGAATTGATTTGTATCGCAGCTGCAGTGATTAGCACACAGTGTGTTCATCATAGCTTGTCACGGGATCAATCAAACATACACGCACTCGCACACGCACGCGTGCGCTTGCACATGCATACACACACACACACGCACACACATTCGTCTAAAAGCACATATGTGAATAGACGTTAAAAGAAATACGAACGAACACGCGCACGCGCGCGCGCACACACACACACACACACAACACACTTGCACGCTCTATCTATCTCTCACTCTCTCTCTCTCTTTCTCTCTCCTTGTCTCACTCCTCTCTCTTTTTCTGTCTCTCTCTCTCTTTCTCACTTTCTCTGGCTTTCTCTCAAACACACACGCCCACAGAGAGAGACAGAGAGAGAGAGAGAGAGAGAGAGAGAGAGAGAGAGAGAGAGAGAGAGAGAGAGAGATCGCAGACTCATACACACATGCACACACAGCACAAGACAGATACAGACAGACTGATACACACACACACACACACACACAACAACAACAACTACACACACACACACACACACACACACAACATACACGTACTCTCACTCCCCCTCTCTCTGTCTCGTTCACACACACACACACACACACACACACACAACACACACACACACAACACACACACACACACACACACACACACACTCACACAGAGAACACATACACACACTCACACAGAGACACTGTAAGCTGAGGAGGATAAACCATTAGCAGCCCACTCGCCCACATACTCAAGCCGTAGCCAAACATCTGCTTCGTAAGCCCTCCAGCAGCCCCTCAAGAGCCACGACAATGGAAATCACTATCAGTGACATCATTCAAGCTCAGCTGAAGGTCGGAGTTTTTCAACAGGGATTCATCTCACTCAAATAGTGTCATATGCGCTTAAACTCAATTCAGCCAGTAATTATCCGGCAGACGCCTGGAGGCTTACAAAACCGTACGTATATAATCGACTATCGTGGTCGATAAAGTCCAACCTAGCACATTATTCATCTGTGTACCCACCCTCATGTGGGATCTCAGGCCAAAGTCTGATGCACACAGGCGGCAGCATGCTGGACATTCAATGGAACGCTCCTCAGAGTCGGTTCTGGTCTGTATTGCTGCACGCTCTTCCATCTGGCTGCTTTGTCTTTCATTTTCATATGCTTCTGTTCCCTTGCGAATAGCTTGCTTCCATTCAGACCTGTTTGTGGCCTGATTTCCCATTGTTCTTCATCAACGTACATTTCTGGAGATAATTTTTCAGGGTGTCTTTGTAGCGAAGCTTTGGCCGTCCTCTTCGTCGATGGCCCTCCGTCAGTTCACCGTAGAAGAGCTGCTTTGGAAGCCTGTTATCCTGCATGCACACGAGATGTCTAGACCATCTTAGCTGAGATTGTGTTAGTAGTGCATCTATGCTGGGCATCTGGGCTTGCAAAAGTACATTCACGTTTGAGACTCTGTTGTCCCAACTGTTGTTAAAGATACGTCGGAGGCAGCGCTGATGAAACTGATCTTGTAGCTTGACATGCCTATGGTAGAAAGTCCAGGACTCGCATCCGTACAGCAGTGCATTCAGGACTCAATCAGGATACATCACACTCAAACAGTGTCATATGCACTTTACTCAGTTCAGCCAGTAACTATCGGGCGAGCGAAGTTCGCAAAACCGTACGTGGTCGAAAGTGTTTGCAATAGGGAGGAGTGAGGGGATATAGGTAACTAGACCCATGAAACACTACGCTGTCACCAGAATAATTGGAAATCCAGAACAAGTGCGGCCGCCTGCGTTCAAGCAAACAGGAACCAGAAAACAAAACAACAACAACAACAACAACAACAACATGAACATAGAATCAAAACGCGTATTTAAAACAACCAGACTAGACAGATGCAAATTTTGGCCATGCCTTGTTAAGCATAAACGTAAGATCACACACACACACAAAAAAGAAGAAAAAAATTAGGAGAAAAAGGCTTGACATAGGCCAGTTGGCCAAAAACATTGCACTTGTCTTGTCTGGTTGTAATAAATACGTCCTTTTGATCCTATGTTCATGTTTTTTTTTGTTCCAGAATAACTGGAGTTTTGAGATGAGCAACAAGCATGTCAGGTTTTTGTTTGTTTGTTTTCTGGGTTTTTTTATGCACGCTGGGACTGAACGTGAGACATCAGATCTCGAACCCAGGACTCTATCCACAAAATAAGCTAGCTGGCCTGCTCAGATAAAAGGAAGGAAAAGGTAAGAATGCAAAGAAGGAGGAAAAGGGGAGGGAATGAAAGAAAATCACATCGTGTTTTTTTTTCCCCTCAAGATCTAATGAATATTTTAAAGACCAAGCCTCCTACACCTTTTCTCTAATCCCTCATCTAAGTGACTGTTTTCCTGTGTTTTTTTTTTTTGTTTTGTTTTGTTTTGTTTTGTTTTGTTTTGCTTTTCTTTTTCATTATTTACATATTTTCGTTTTTGCTTTTTCTTCGCTTTTTTTTCATTCGTGGGCTGCATCTCCCACGCGTACCCAAATGCATGAAGGGGCTTTTAAATGTACGGTCGTTTTGTGTTTGTGTTTTTCTTTCCCCTGCAATTAAGGCGGCCATGCTCTGTTTTAAGGGGTGTGCATGCTGGGTGTTTTCGTGTTTCCTTAAGCCTACAGAACACTGACATGGAGAAGAACATCTTTACGCCTGCACTCAACCTCCCTCCCCCCCCCCCCACCCGCCTGCATCAATCACACGCACTCATGTACTCACGCACGAACGCGCGCATACACACACACCACGCACCACACCACACGCACACACGCGCGCGACACACACACACACACACACACCACACACGCATGCACATACACACACAGACACACGCACTTGTACACTTCAAATATACACACAGCGTAGCCCTCTTCGCGGTTTTTATGGCAAATAAATGAGTTCTGAATTTAGAGTTCTTACACATATGCACGCACACACGCACACACGTACGCACAAACACACACTCTCATCTTTCCATCATACACATACACACAAAGGTACGCACGCACAAACAAACAAACAAACAAACACACACACACACACCACACTCCTCCCTCTCTCTCTCTCTCTCTCTCTCTCTCTCTCATACACACACACACACACACACACTACACTTTCTCTCTCTCTCTGTGCCTGTCTCTCTGTCGCCGTCTCTCTGTCTCTCTCTCTCTCTGTCTCTGTCTTCTGTCTGTCTGTCTCTCTCTCTCTCTCTCTCTCTCTCTCTCTCTCTCTCTCTCTCTCTCTCTTCAAGCTGAACGTAAACAATCCGCTATTCACTTATCCACCCACCCCAAGTCTGAACAAAACGTCTGTG
>JAPXFY010000013.1:35497471-35502471 GCA_030674185.1 Monoplex corrugatus
GTCAAAGGGTTAATTAAGATGGTGAGTGAAGATGCCAAGCTGCATGTTGCAGGGAGGTACTGACCTTAGGACATAGTATTGCGAGTCCAGGATATGACTGCATGGCAGATCTCAGGGCGCTTTAATTAATTAATTAAAGTGTTCGCAGCTCTTCTGTTTGAAGGGAGGAAATCGGTAAGCATAGGTGTGCTTTTGCTGTGAGTGTGCGCGCACAGAGATCGTCATTTCTGTGTTTGCTTAATCCCAAAGTAAACCTACAATCTAAGATTCCATCCTGTCTTTCCCCCTTCTGTTTGTGTGAGCTTTGCGCGCTGGAGGTTCGTCGTATTGGTGACTCTGTAGTGAATGATAAGAGTGCTCGCCTTCATTTGATTCTTGAATCGCGATTTGTCGCCTTATACAGGCTATTATCATGATTATGATTATCATCATAATCATCATTATTGTTGTTATTATTATTATTATTATTGATATATCATCATTATAATTATCATTATATATTATTATATCATATATTATTACACTATTATTATTATCATTATTATTATCATCATCATCATCATCATTATATTAATATTCTTCTTCTCATTATTATTGTTTGTTGTTATATTATTATAACTATTATTACTACTACATAGTAGTAGTATTAGTAGTGGTGGTGGTGTGTAGTAGTAGTAGTGTTGCTGTTACTATTAGTAGTTTTGTTGTTGTTATTATCATCACCATCATCATTCATCATCATCATCATACAGTAGTAGTAGTAGTAGTATAGTAGTAGTGTAGTAGTAGTATAGTATAGTAGTAGTAGTAGTAGTAGTACTATTAATTATATCATCATCATCATATTATCATCATCATCATCATCATCATCATCCAAGCTGGCTGTACAGTCGTATCCAGCCAGAGCTCTTTCAACGGAGTCGTCCAACCCACATTACCACATTAGCAAAATCCTTTGGCCCAATGCTAGGGTCAGCCCCCTGACCACTGCGTTGTCAGCATAAACGGTCTCTAACCAGCTGATCTATCATTAGGGCCTTGTGTAGTCAGCAGTGAAGGAAAGAGTGCCCCAGGTGCCCATCAGATAAGACACCGCCAACATTACTGATACTCTCCAAGCTGATGCCCACAGCTAGCTATCTTCTCTATGGAGGAGAGAGAGAAAGAGAGACAGACAGACAGACAGAGAGAGGGACAGAGACAGACAGACAGACAGAGACGAAGACAGACAGAGACAAAGACACAGAGAGAGCCAGACAGACACACAGACAGACAAACAAGACAGAGAGGGAGGGGGAGAGCAGAGAGGGTTTTCCAGTTGATTCTTTTGTTGTTGTTATTATTGTTCCTTTTATTTTATTTTATTTTTTTGTTACATGCCAGATAAATGCAGACACTGCACAAATATTCCAGACGATATCAATTAGATTCAGTACAGAGGGGTCAAGCAATGTTTATTTTTTCTATTCAAGATGGGTACAGAGAAGAAGGATAGACAGAACAGAGTGCACGATGATGAAATTACGTTAAAACAAGCAAAGGAATTTTTTCAACTTGTTTTTATTCATTTCCAAATACGTAACATTTACAAACATCTTGAAATGTATGCAATGCATAATCAACAGATCTAACAAAACGAAGAAAAAACAATATATACAGACATGCATACACATATACAGATAGTCATACATACACGTGTACACATACACACACACACACACACACATACACACACACACACACACACGCACACACACACACACACACACACACACACACACACACACACACACACACACACACACACACACATATATATATATATATATATATATATATATATATATACACACACACACAACGTTGTTTTTTTTTTTTTTATTCAAGTTGGGTACACGAAGAAGGATAGACGGAACAAGGTGCACGATGATGAAATTGCATTGAATAAACAGAGGAACTGGTTAAGGTGTTCAATTCATATTTAACTGGCACAGTTAATGTACGATTTAAATAGAAAAAGTAAAATAAAATTCAACAGACCCAGGCTTCTTATGTAGCAGTACTAAAGATATGTAATGACAAACTTCACGTTGCGTTGTTGCTAATCAATGGTAAGTGAAAAAAAACAACATGTACAATAAATCAAATTAGAAAATAATCAGTTCAGTATTAATTGGTCAAGAGGCATGGTAACGATCCATGCATCAATCATAAGTATGCTAGCATTTCTGTGATATAAGCACATGTAATGATACTTGGTCAAGAGGCATGGTAACGATCCATGCATCAATCATAAGTATGCTAGCATTTCTGTGATATAGCACATGTAATGATACTTGGTCAAGAGGCATGGCAACGATCCATGCATCATCATAAGCATGCTAGCATTTCTGTGATATAAGCACATGTAATGATACTTGGTCAAGAGGCATGGTAACGATCCATGCATCAATCATAAGTATGCTAGCATTTCTGTGATATAAGCACATGGAATGATTAGAATGACTGATTTCTTTTTACCAAACTATTGCAGTCAATGTATGAGTTGAACAGGAAAATGAAAATGAAACAGACCCAGACTTCTGCGGCATTGTTGAAGACTTTCACTAGCAAGACCTCAAGTGCCACTGCTTCTAATTCAAGACTCATTGTTTTAAACGCTTTGGCAACATTATTGTGGCAGGAAAATAGTATTTTGTGGACGTTTCAAGCATATTCATGTGGAAATTCAAGAAAAAGAAAACCAACTCCTTAGTGGTTACCATGAACAGTGTCTGTTTATAAACACCTATAGAGTCTTACACTTCACAGATACATGAATATTCACACACACACACACACACACACACACACACACACACACACACACACACACACACACACACACATATATATATATATATATATAATTATATATATTATATATATATATATATATATATATATATATATATAATATATGTACACACACACACATAAATAGATAGATATATATATAGAGAGAGATATATATATAGATATATAGATATATATTATAACCTGATAACGACCCAACCACCCCAATCTCTCTTTCCTTTCAGTCCCAAACGTTAACAAAACACCACTTGCTTTTCTAAGCATCTGAGCGTCTCCCCTACTGCTGCCGTTAAGGAACTCAATCAATGACGTTCACACCCAGTTAGAGATAGGGACGGGGAGGATACATGGGTAAAGCAAAAAGGGAACAGTCAATAGAAACAAACAAACAAAAAAAGCGTGATACAATCCCCCACCTTCCCTGACCATCATTCCCCCCAAGCTTGAAAGCTGACAGGCCCAATGTTCCCCACCCCCTTGGACACGCAAACGTATATAACCTTCTTCACTTTGTTTAGAGTTTTTTTGGAGCTGGTACAAAATTGATTTATCGAACTCACAGAACTCCATATGTGTTCCACCAAATTTCCTAGCTGTTATCTGGCAGACTCCTTCAGCCTGCGCAAAACACTATTGCACTGGCAGGGTCTTGAAATGGGGAGGAGAACGAGACACGATGACACATCAACACCGCTAGGATGACTGGAGCATTAAGACAGACAGAAAAGAAGCCAACTTTTATGCTGCGAGATAGGGCCGCACTTGAGACATGGAATCTTAAGACCACAGCTCAATCAAAAATAGCCAGGTATCCAACCTGCATCTAAAACCTTTGGCGAGCGAAGAATTGAACTCAAGACCTCTCTGCATTCTCAGCATGACACTTTAGCCTCCTAGGCCCTTAGTCTGACGGTAGTGAAGACAGACTTCCCCATGTGCCCAGCACGGTAAGGCAAAGCCAACAACACTGAAGCTCTTCAGGTTGGTGCCCACAGCGAGCTATCTGCCCTTTCTGGCTACAGCCCTGTCTAACATGCACATAATGCACAGGACATGCACCACAACCACTGCCACAATGCAAATCTCAATTCATGATACCGCACATATGAAAAAAGGATGGGGGAGAAAAATGACCAAACAATGAAGACAAACACTGAAAGACAGGACAACAGAAAATTCTCCTTCGCCATACCTCGTCCAAAAACTAGGTAAAATTTAAGGACCCAAGTTCACCCCTGTGTTGTGCCTGAAAGACAGAGAGAGAGAGAGAGAGAGAGAGAGAGAGAGAGACAGACAGACAGACGGACAGACGGACAGACAGACAGACAGAGAGAGAGAGAGAGACAGACAGACAGAGACAGAGACAGACAGACAGACAAACACAGAGCGTTGGAGAGAAAGACAAAGACAGACAAGACAGAGAGACAGAGACAGAGACACAGAGATAGAGAGAGATAGAGACAAAGGGAGATGTGACAGAGAGAGACAGAGACACAGAGAGAGGTAAGAGACAGACAGAGAGACAGAGAGAGAGACAGACAGACAGACAGACAGACAGACAGAGTTATAAAAAGAGAGAAATAGGAAGAAGTGGGGTGAAAGCATAAAAAGAAAAAAAATAGTTTTAAAAAAAACAAACGAAAACACTGCTTTTTCTTCCCCAAAAGCAAGCAACTACCGAAAGGACTGCGTCCCCACCCCACTCCTACCCCCACCCCCACCCCTCCATTTGTTCAGGCCAGCGTGGTGCCCTTGTTCAGACAGCGATGATGAAGGTGCGCCAGATGCCCCAGCAGATAAGATAGCCCCCACAACACTGATCCTCCCCACCTGGTGCCCACAGCCAGCTGGTTGCCCTTTTAGGCTACAAGCCAGACAACCTGCAGACACCACAGACACATGCCAGTGGCAACAAGTGCAAGCTGTATTTAACGTATGATGGTTAATATTTTTAGGATGGGAATAGAGCAAAGTTGGTAGGGAAGATTGTGTGAGTGGAGATGGATAAGTTGAACTAATGTAAGCTTAGGTGGCAAAAAATACAATCTGAACTGAAATAATAAATAATCTAGTCCTTGACTCATTGGGGAGGAAGGAGTGTCTTTCCATCTGTCATTGCACTAACATTAGACATGATGTTGTTA
>JAPXFY010000013.1:35507471-35529971 GCA_030674185.1 Monoplex corrugatus
AGTATACTGATGATGACTTGTTTCTTTCCTTTTTTCAAAGTGCTTTACGTGCCGTTTATCACTGGTCCTAATTTTTAGACACACATTGGTGAAGTACTATACACAATCTAACGTCTGTATGTTTACCTGTAAATGAATAGCTTGATAATTTTGGTTAGGCTTCTATACCATTCATGATCTACTGTCTGTATGTTTGTCTCTTGATGGACGGTTAAGTGTTTTCGTCAGTCTTTATAAACGTGGTATCTTACCTGGGTTTTTTCTGCGACTTAATGTATATGCATAAGTCTCTGTATTTGCATATTCTATGGTAACACTGACGTATGCAACACTATTCTACGAACAGACATTCGCTGTAATTGTTAAAAAAAAATCACACATTTCAGCACAGATTATGTCTCGGATGCAGAGTTCCTCTATGTATGTGTATGTGCGCGCGTGCAGGTGTGTATGTATATACGTGACTGCGTCTGTGTATTCGTGGTTGAGCCATGGGTGCGTGTCCATGGGCAAGTTCATGTATGTGTGTGCATATGTATCTTATTAGTTGCCTTAATCTTGAAAAAAGCATAAACCAGCGCAGTTTGGCTAACAGCATCACGTTCTAACTATCAATGCACTTGTTCAGACAGCGGTGAAGACAGAGAGTCCCAGGTGCCAGCAGATAAGACAGCGCCAATAACACTGATATTCTCCCAGCTGGTGCCCACAGCTAACAAACTTCCCTTTTGTGCCTACATGCCGGATAACGTACAGACACTGCAAAAGCATGCCACTCGGTAACAAGCGCAAGGTGGACTTAACACAGGACGATACTTATTTGTCGATGAAAGAAAGGGAAAGAGAAAAAAACGAACAAAACAAAACAAAACAAAACAAAAACTAAATGGGAGGTGGTGTTGGGAGAGGGGCAGGATAATCAATGGCAATCTTAGATCATCATCATCAGGTGCCCTGCTGCATGGCGTTGGCGATCATGGACTTCCATCTGTCTCTATCTCTTGTTGCCCCAAGCATCTCCTCCACACACTGCAAGTCCGTCTAGCATTTTCTCCCTGGGTCTACCTGGTGCTCTCTTTCCCTCCAGCTTTCCCGTTGTGACCAGATGCTCCAAATCCCCCTTCCTCATATAATGTTGCCTGTCTTTTCCTAATCTTCCTTATGAATGATCTACTTGTGTCTGCCTCCATCAAGACTGTCTCGTTTGTTTTATTTGCTGTCCATGGAACAAAACAATACAAAACAAGAACTAAAAGGGAGTGGGGTGTTGGGAGAGGGGCAGGATAATCAATTGCAATCTTAGGTGCAAAGTAAAAAAACAAATACGCTTAATATGTTTGAAGATGTTTAAGCTCTTTGACTCCCGCACCTTGTCTACTACCATCATGCATTTTCAATCATGCTGGCATAGCAAACACTTAACCCTTTGATTACCTCATTCTATCCACCAGTTTCCTTCAGGAAGCTGGTGGATGGGATGAGAGAATCAATGGGTTAAGTTTTTTGCTGTTGGTGGAGAGGGGTGCGGGAGTCAAAGGGTTAATATTATTTGAAGACTGAAATTTAGTCTTCAATTTATGGGGGAGAGAGAACTATCTTTTCTGTCCGTCTGATGAATGTTGCTCCCTTCCTGCTCCTCCTCCTCCTCCTCTACCTCCATCTTCCCCTGCCTGTGTCATTGTGCTGATGATTAAAGCATTAGCATCTTGGCAGGTACAAGAGCCAGTTTATTTCATAACAGCAAAAAATAGCACATATGTAGCCATAATTTGTAAGGTTTCTGGAGCAATAAAACACGCACGGAATAACCCACCAATGCACTTAAAACAAGAAACCCATGCACACACACATATGCAAACACACGCACAGACAACACACACACACACACACACACACACACACACACACACACACACACACACACACACACACACACACGAACACACAAACAGAGAGAGAGAGAGAGAAGCAGAGAGAGGGAGACAGAAAGAGAGACAGAGACAGAGACAGACAGACAGAGACAGATAAAGAGAAGCAGAGACAGAGAGGCAGACAGACAGACAGACAGACAGATCGAGAGACAGAGAAACAGAGAGACACAGAGACAGAGACAGAGACAGAAACAGAAACAGAACAAAACAGAATAAAACACACAAACAGACACACGCGAGCGCAAGTACGTACAAGTAATGACGAGACTACACTGGAAAAAAAACAACAACAACGAACAAACAAACAAAACAAAACAAAACAAAAACAGCAACAACAAAACGAAAGGAAACTATACACAATTTCGGATACCATAAAGGCTGCATAATGATTACACCAGACTAATCCAATCTTGAATCAAGGAGGGGGTGGACAATCTAATTTAGCCAAATTACAAATGTAACGATGCAGGTACGGGTGGAGATGATGGAATCAACCCTTAATATTAATGGAAGCAGGTGGAGATGGTTAGGCAAAACTTTATTGATTAAGTCCCACCTTTGAAATCAAAGCAAAGAAGAATTTGTAAATTGAGACTTAATGTCCGTACCAACACGAAGTGGTGTGGTAGACGGCGAGAAAAAGGGTTATGTCACATTACACCGGTTTTTGATAAAAAAAAAAAAAAAAATGTAATTTTAAAGCTAGATTCGTTCAAGCCGAACTTTGATGAATGAAGCTGACAGGGAAAGAGAAAATGGGTAAGCAAACCTGACACAATCATATCAACCTTTGATGAAAAAAATATGACCGTTAAGTAAATTTAGGGAACTATTAGTGAAATGAAATTCTTACGTCATACATTCATTTTTTGCTGAATTAAAAAGGAGTAAAACCAGGCTAAATTCGAATGGGACTGAGAAAGGAGAGAGATAATCATTTTTTTCAGAAGCTGTTTTTAGAAATGCACGTAAAAGCGGTCATGAAAATGATCTGTCTTTGTTGAAAGTTCAGTCAGGTTTTGAAATTGATAACAGGGGGCATACACATGTACGAGCACACGCTCGCACTCAGGACACACACACCACACACACACACACACACACACACACACACACACACACACACACACACACACACACACACACACACACACAAAGACATTACCAGTATAGTTTTGAATCGTTAAAAGTTATTAATTAGAAGCTATTATTCACACTTGCCATTGCTAATCTAAATGTCTGCTGGAACGAAAAACTACACAAAAAGAAAACCCAGAAAGACAGAGAGAAAGAAAGTGAAAGAGAGGGACAAAGCTTTTAGGTTCTATGATACGGTTTTCATGGAAAAGACAATATTAGATAGATGGAGAGAGTACATTAATGACCTTTTTGAAGATACCGGTAACAGAAACGAAGAACACATTATAAGAAAGAACGTTGAAGGACCACCCATAACGAAAGATGAAGTCAGAGCAGCATTGAAAAGATGAAACCAGACATATATATATATATATATATATAATATTATATTTTATATATATATATATATACATATATATATATATGTATATGTATATATACATATGTATATATATGTATACATATATATGTATATACATTATATATATATATATTTATATACACAAATATACAGATATATAGCTATTGATACATTGATCAGTCATCTCTGTACAATAGATGCAAATGCAAAATTATGGCCAAACAGTATCCATGCATTGAAACGAAAAACTGTTCTGCTTGCAAACACGAAACTTGCATTTATGTGGTCTATAACAAAATCTTCGACTTTTGTGTGTGTGTGTGTGTGTGTGTGTGTGTGTGTGTGTGTGTGTGTGTGTGTGTGTGTGTGTGTGTGTGTGTGTGTGTGTGTGTGTGTGTGTGTGTGTGTTGTGTCTGTGTGTGTCTGTGTCTGTGAGTGTGTGTGTGTGTGTGTGTGTGCGCGTGTGTGTATGAATGTGTGCGTGTACGTCGGTGTAAGTGGGTGTGTGTACATGTATACTAACATGCATGCCCACTAATTTTATATTTCTCGTAAAGCAAGAAATCAATCAAACAATTTAGTTTTGATTCACCATAAAGGAGAAGAAGAACATTAGCCACAAGAAGAAGAAGAAGAAAAAGAAGAAGAAGAAGAAGAAGAAATTAAGGAACAACGACAACAAAATGAAGAACAAGAGGAATAAGAAGAAGTAGAACAAGAAGTATAAGCAGAAGATTGAGCAGGAGGAGGAGGAGGTGGAGGAAGAGGAGGAGGAGGAGGAAGAGGAGAAGAAGAACAAGAAAAAGAAGAAGAATGAATGAATGAATGAATGAATGAATGAGTGGGTGAAGGAGTTAATGAATAAACGAATGAATGAATGAATGATTGAATGAATGATTGAATGAATGAATAAGTAGAAGAAGAATGAAGAAGAAAAAGAAATAGAAACATATATAATATTTAGTTCATAACACATTAGCATCACACAAGGAAAGGAGCTACACGCTGATGTCTTAAAAATATGTTGATACATTCTAACCCCGGATGTTTTTATCTGTCTGACGCTTGCCACGTCCTCTCTCCAAGCCCTGCAGGTTTCAACCCAACCCAGACACAATGCAGGAATGAAAGGTATCTCCAGTTAATATTTTGTCTTGGTTTATATGGCTCTTTTCCCCCAAAACAGCAGTTTTCACCCTTAAAGCGATTTCATGGGGAAACACGTGGATTACTAGCAAATTTTAACAGTAAGCGTTGATTTGGTGTGTTGCAAACAAAACGAAAGATAGTCACATAAATGAAGCATTCAGAGTTATTTATCGTGTTATGTTAGAAAGATTAGACTTTTTAAACAATAAACACTCGAACGCGGAGATACTAACATACGGATAAACATATCATCATCATCATCATCATCGTGTGTCCTGACGCATGGCACTGGCGATCATGGCTCTCCATACGAATCTATCCCTTGGCGATGCAAGTACATCTTCCACCCTCTCTGTCCCCAGCCACCAGCAAGTCCGTCCCATATTTTCTCCCTGGGTCTACCTGGTGTTGTCTGCTTAAGAGTTGAGGGTCAAGAACAACGTCAAGGTTCTCGACTGAATCAGAAAGTAAAAGAGGTTGTCACGTAGTTGGATAGAACAAACTTTCAAGGTGGAAAGCTTGTGCTTTGTGTCAATAAGTATTGCTTCAGACTTATATCCATTCAACTGTAGCTTATTCTGTATTCATCCATCTATTGATCTCAACATAATAGAGGCTTCTGAAAGAAGAGTTTAAATATCTTTTTGAGATGCACTGATGTAAATCTGGGAGTCATCAGCATAGAAATACTATTTGATATTCTGCTGACTGATAACATTAGCAAGTGGTAAGATGTAAAACGCGTGGAGGACTGGCCCAAGTACAGAGCCTTGGGGAATCCCATATCCAAGTTTAATCGGCTGAGATCTAGACTCATTTATCGCAACTGACTGAAAGCGGTTGGACAGGCATGACATAAACCACGAAAGACCACTACCTTCGATTCCAGTGTGTGCTCCAGTAGAGACAGGAGTATATGGTGGTCAGTGTTGTCAAAAGCAGCAGAAAGATCTAAAAGAACAAATAGTGAAATTCAGCCACTGTTCGTTGAAAGTAACAAACCATTCATAATGTGAACGAGAGCAGTTTCGGAGCCGTGATCCAAACGGTAAGCTGACCGAAAAGGATAGTAACGATTGTTACCTGAGAGATGATTATTTTGCTGTTTCAGAATCGCTTTCTCAAAGAGCTTGGAAAGGAACAGCAGGCTGAAAACAGAACAATAGGTTGTTTTTTTCAGAATGCTAGGATCAAGATTATTCTTTTTCAGCGGAGGTCAAACAATGACTATTTCAAAAGAAGATGGGACAGATCCAGTGAGAAGAGAGGCCTTGATGATATGCGTTATGATGGAAGAAAATCAGAAAGTGTTTGTGCAAAGAGAGATGCAGGTGTAGGGTCTAGTTCACAAGACTTTAATGACATATCTGTGAGGATGCTGGCAATCACAGTTTCTGAAACTGGTTGAAAATCGGTGACTGGGATCGGTGACTGGGAGGCCTATGAATTGAGACTCAGGAGAAGATAGAAGATGCCAGGTTTTGTCTAGCTTGGCTCAATGATTGTTGATTTTGGAAGAGAAAATGAAAGCTGCAAAAAGTCTATGGGAGATTTGGAGTCTGATGTAAAATGGAAATGCAGATGACTAAGTAGTGCCCAAAAGATCAGACATGACATAGTCGTTTTCTAGTTGTAGATTCAAGGGTCTGGGTAGAATAATTTTCAGTTTAAGCTTTTGAGGTCATCTCTGTAACTGTTTTCACATGTTCTCGAAAAATCTGAGAATGAAATACAAATTCAAAGGACCAGCACTGACGTTCGGCACGTCAACGTGAGCTTGTTTGGTTAGCACTATTTCCTTTGGGTACCATGATGTAAATAATCGGTCAGACAGGACATGTGTTGGGGATGCATGGTCACGTACAAGCTTTACAATACAATACGATACAATACAATACAATACGATACAATACGATAATAATATAATACAATACAATACAATGAAATGCATTGCAATGCAATACGATACGATATGATACGACACGACACGACACGACACAATACGATACAATGCAATGCAATGTAATTCAATGCAATGCATCACAATACAATACAATACAATACAACACAATACAGTACAATACAATTACAGTCACTAACTCACCGCGTCTGTCGTGCCATGAATGTGTAAGACAAAAATGATGATACCATACAATATAATACAATAAGTCCACCGAGAACAAAATAAAGGAAGTACAACTCAGATGTGGAGCTAAATAAAGGAATTCTTCAGCAAAAACACATCATTTTTAGTTCTCCCGTTTTGATACTAGCAGTGCACCGTAGAATCTCTCGAGCACCCTCGTTCATTGATGCGCGTGTTATTCTTTGATCTTGCAAGTGATTGCGTTGACGTGTGCATCGGGGTGGGAAAGGCAAAGACGATTCCTTTGAAAAAAAAAAATCGATGCGATTTGCCAGTGAATCCCACTGAATATGGGTCAACGGGTTGACGCTAGGTTATTAGGGAGAAAGCAAAAAAGAAAGAGAGAGAGAAAGGGGAGGGAAAGAGGAGAGAGAGATACACACACACACGCACAAAGAGAGAGAGAGAGAGGGAGAGAGAGAGAAAGAAAGAGAGAGAGAGAGACGCATACGATAAGAGAGAGGGGTTAGAGAGAGAAGGAGAGTGAGAAAGAGAGAGAGAGAGGGGGGGCAAAAAAGCGAGAGACAGACAGACAGACAGAGAGACAGAGATAGAAAGAAAGAAAGAGCGACAGAAACAGAGAGACAGAGAGAAAGAGGAATAATAATGGAAAAAAGAGAGGACGAGAGAAAGAGAAGAGAGAAAAGAATGAGATAGTACGATGGTTTATTCACTTGCAGGTCATCACACCCTTACGAAGGAGTACAAGTGCACTAACATTTCACACCACAACAGGCGGTCGGACATGCAAGACATACACAGAAAACAGAGAGCACAATCAGTCCGTATGAAACAATATCCCTTTCAATGAAGAAAGATTGATTTAAAAAAAAAAATGAAAAGAAACATCAAAACCAAAGCAACTGTGTTCTTCTTTGTCTATTGATTTCCGGTGCTTTGGCCTCAACAGTTAAGGAAAAAAATCAATTCATTCCTTTTTCCTATTTACGAATTATTATATTCGAAGGCGTTGTCTCCGTACATAGAGTTGCTAAACTGTGATCAATCGATGGGAATGTCTTGAAGCGGAAAATTGCGTTCCGTTCACTTTAAAGCAAACAAACAAACAAACAAACAAACAAACAAACAAACAAACAAACGCGTGCACTTATGAAGAAACTATGACTGTGTGTCTGTCAATATATCTCCATCTGTATGAGCGTGTACTGATGATGTGCGCGCCTCTGTATGCATTTTTATGTGTGAGTGTCTGTGTGTGTGCCTCTGTTTGTCTGCAAGTGCGTCTGTGTTTGTGTCCGCGGGTAGATAGATACGCATGTGAGCATGTGAGTGAATATGTGTGGTGTGTGTGTGTGTGTGTGTGTGTGTGTGTGTGTGTGTGTGTGTGTGTGTGTGTGTGTGTGTGTGTGTCTGTGTGTGTCTGTTTGTGTCTGTGCGTGTGTGCATGCGCGTGACTGTCTTTGTGTGAGTGTGAGTGCGGGTATGTGTGTGTGTGGTGTATGTGTGTGTGTGCGTGTGAGTGTGAGTGTAAGATAGAGACAGAGAGAGAGAGAGACAGATACAGAGACAGAGACAGAGACAGACAGTGTATGTGTGTGTGTGTGTGTGTGTGTGTGTGTGTGTGTGTGTGTGTGTCTGTGTGTCTGTGTTTGTATGTGCGCGAGCGCGTGACAGTGTATGTGTGAGTGTGTGGTGTATATGTGTGCGGTGGTGTATGTGTGTGTATGTGTGTATGTGCGTGCGTGAATGCGTGTGTGTGTGCGTGCGTGCGTGCGTGCGTGTGTGTGTGTGTGTGTTGTGTGTGTGTGTGTTGTGTGTGTGTGTGTGTGTGTGTGTGTGCGTGTGTGTGTGTGTATGATGGTGCGTGTGCATGTGTGTATGTGCGTGTGTTGTGTGTGTGATGGTACGTGCGTGTGTGTGTGTGATGGAGTGTGTGTGCGCGTATGTATGTGTGTGTGCGTTTGAGTGTGTGTGTGTGTGTGTGTGTGTGTGTGTGTGTGTGTGTGTGTGTGTGTGTGTGTGTGTGTGTGTGTGTGTGTGTGTGTGTAAGTATCCTTTTAGAATACTGCACCATGTGGACTGTAATGTGATATCAATTTCTGACTTCAGACTTGAGAAATTATTCCCCAAAAGACCACCAATCCCTACTAAAAGCGTACTTAAAAAAGGACACAAATGAAATAACCAATGACATTACGGTACAAGTGTATTAAAACTAACAGAAAAATAAAAAGTGCAGCATATCTGGACGTCTTTTTAACCAGAAAGAAGCTGCAATTCATAACTCTAGTATACAATCAATCTACTATGATCTGTCAAATAAAACCCACAAAGAATAATCATGACATCTAACTGAATGATACATTGTCTCTGTAGACTGAAATAATCTACATTTCACGCCATTCATCAAACAAAATATACCATAGCAGATATCTACTAATTGAGCCAAAAGCTTTCCTAAAATCAATGAAAGCTACATACAGTTTTCGTTACAAAAACAAGACCTGAATAAATGAGAGAGAGAAAGAAAGACAAGAAAGACAGAAAGAGAGAGAGGGAGAGAGAGAGAGAGGGGGGGGCATACATGCATACATACACACATACATACATACATACATACATACATACATACATACATACGGACAGACAGCCACGCAGGCAGGCAGAGACAGACAGGAAAGGGACAGACATATATATATATATATTATATATATATAGAGAGAGAGAGAGAGAGAGAGAGAGAGAGAGAGGGAAACACACACGTGCGCATACACACACACACACACATACAACACACACACACACACACACACACACACACACACACACACACACACATACACACACACACGCACGCACGCACGCACCGAGAGAGAGAGACAGACAGACAGACAAACATAGAGACAGATAGAGACAGACAGAGACAGAATGGCAGCGAGAGACAGAGAGACAGCGAGAGACATACAGAGAGAGAGACAGACAGACAGACAGAAAGACAGACAGACAGACAGAGAGAAAGAGAGGCAGAGAGAGATAGACAAAGAGAGACAGACAGACACAGACAGAGAGGGAGACAGAGACACAGAGAGAGCTAACCAGGAAGATAGGAGAGAGTACGTTCAAGGTATGACAGAAGTTGTTTATCTACAGACGTCCATATGATGTGCTGCATCGGAGAAGCTGGTGGTACTGAAAATGAGACTGAGAATAATATTATGTTGTGCTATGAAGGACAACTCGAATATATATACTGCTCAAAACAATTGAAAGGCCACCTGCACTTTTTGTGTCATTTCATTAGACGTCGTATTTATAAAGAATGCAAAATTTCTCATAAATCTTTTCATTGCACTTGGTTGTATGCTTCAATAGTCCACCTGAGTTTACTCACAAATCAGTTCTGTCTCTTTCGTGCACATCGCAGGAGTCAGCTAAAGATAGGCATCAGCCCCACGAAAAATGGGTGCAAATCAAACAAATCCATATGACACAGCAGAATTGAGCAGTAGCAAGACTGCAATGCACGTGCAAGCCATGTCGATCGTGAACACAAATCATCAGTTTGGATGCACTGTTGCGTATTTGAGGTCGCGTTCGAGACACATTTCCAACCATGCCCCAAAGACGACGATTAAGCGATGTTGACAGAGGGCGGGCCATGGCGTGGCTACAGGATGGCATAGGGATCCGAGAAGTTGGTCGCCGATTAGCTGTCAGCCATTCAGTCATTCAGACTTTACGAGACCGCCACACTGAAACAGGTAGTGTTGCTGAACGAAGACGACCAGGACGTCCGCGGTCAACTTCAAGACAGCAAGACAGGTTTCTAGTCGTGTCGGCTTTAAGGCAGAGAACAGCCACCGCCAACACACTCAGGGCGCAACTGCGAACAGCTGTCAATGTTAATGTCAGTGACCAGACAATTCGGAACCGGCTGAGAGAAGGAAACCTGCGTTCAAGGCGACCCGCCGTCCAACCTGTCCTGACAGCTGCTCACCGCGCTGCACGCCTGGCATGGGCCCAACGTCATCTGGCATGGACAAGGCAGCAGTGGAGAATGGTGCTGTTCACTGACGAATCCCACTTTACCAGATCCTTCCATGACGGCCGAATCCGCGTCTGGAGGCGACAGGGAGAGCGGTACCACAATGCCACTGTGATGGAGCGTGATCGCTATGGTGGCGGATCCATCATGGTGTGGGGTGGAATGGGGATGGCCTACAGAACCCCCCTTTACCGTGTGCAAGGCAACCTGAATGGCGTGGGCTACAGGGATAACATTCTGCAGCCTCTCGTACTACCGGCACTGCAGGCCATGGGACCGGGCGCCATTTTTCCAGGACGACAATGCAAGACCTCACAGAGCCCGAGTCGTCAACGACTTCCTGCAGCAGCAGCAAGTCATCCACATGGACTGGCCAGCATGTTCACCGGATCTCAATCCCATCGAACACCTGTGGGACGTGCTGGGCCGACGACTTCGAGATAACCACCCCCCACCAGCTGACCTCGACCAGCTGTTCCAATTTCTTCAGCAAGAATGGCAGGACATTCCCCAATTGACTCTGAGGACACTGGCTCAGTCCATGAGACAATGATGCCGCGAATGCATTCAGGCCAATGGCGGACACAACACGATTTTGACTTTTTTGGGTGAGCTGCAACTTTTCACATTTTGAAAAAAGGGGCAAAGTCCACAACCTCAAACCATGAATGACATTAATTTGAGCAGAGAAATTGTTGAGTACGGTAGATTAATGAATAAAGTACAAGGTTTACAGTCAGCTGTTTATTAAACCGTCATTGTGTTCGACATGGAAATGGCGAGATAGTTTAATAGCTGAGCTTTCATTGTTATGAGCAACTCGAATATATATCAACACACACAGAATATAGAACAAATGCAAACATCAACAGACACACGTGCATATACAGACAAGTACAGTTACATACCCAGACATAAACAAACGTATGGACGAACGCGTAACACACCACACACACACACACACGCACACCACACACACCACACACACACACACACGAACACACACACACAAAGAGCAGAGAAGAGAGAAAGAGGAGAGTGTGGTGAGACGAGAAGAGAGATAACGCAAACAAGACTGATACACCACAAACGCACACACACACACACACACGCATACACGCACACTCACATATACGCATACATGCACGCAGGCACACACACAGACACATAGATATCCCGCAGACACATAGACGCATAGACACAGAGACAAACCCAAACCCACGAACACATCCCAAAACACACTCACACACACACAACACACACACACACACACACACACACAAGCACACATACACGCACACACACACACAACACACACACATAAAACACACACACACACGCCGCACGCGCGCGCGCACAACACACAGACTCACTCATACACATACATACACAAAAGAACATACTGTATTTTCAAACAAACAAAAGAACAACTGGAAAGACAAAAAATATCAATGACAGAATACAATACAACGCAGAACAAGAAATTCGTTACAATACGATAAAACGCCACAGAATACAACACACATTACAGCATAATACAGTCAGTTACAATACACTCCACTCATCATCATCATCATCAGGTGCCTTGCCGCATGGCGTTGGCGACCATGGCTTCAAACACTCTTCTCTCGTTGCCCCCAGCATCTCCCCCACCCTCTTCATCCTCAGCCACCCTGCAAGTCCGTCCAGCATTCTCTCCCTGGGTCTACCCGGTGCTCTCTTTCCCTCCAGCTTTCCCGTTGTGACCAAATCCCCCTTCCTCATAAAATGGCCTATAAATGTTGCTTGTCTTTTTCCTAATCCTTTCTCGTTTGTATTTTCTGTTTTTGCTGTCCATGGTACTCTCAACATTCTTCTGAGAAACCACATCTCGGCTGCCTCAATCCTGCTCTGGCTTGCTTGCTGACTGTCCACGCCTCGCATCCGTACAACAGTTTTGGTTCTATATAACATTCAAGGACTCTCTTTCTGATGTTAATTGATAGGCATTTGTTGGTAAGAATGCTTGTCATCTTCTTGAATGCTGTTTTGGCTTGGCCGATTCTGCCAGCTATTTCCGATGTGCATCTGCCGTCTGATGAAATGACCGTTCCCAGGTATTTGAACTTATTAACCTGTGTCAAGGTTGTGCCATTTGCTGTTATTTTGCACCACTAGAAAATAAAATCTAAAATCTTTAAACAATTTTTAAAAAAACTAATTTAAACGGACTTTTTCATACTTCTCACCATTTAGGAACTGTCGGTGTGCCATATAATCTGTTCACGCATTCTCATTCATTGATACCCGTATTATCTTGAATGTGACTGCGATGACGTGTGCAGAGAGGCGGAAAACCGAAATCGAGAGGATGAGACAGTGGGTTTTTTTGCTTTGTTTTAGTTTTCGTTTTCGTGGTGGTGGTTGTGGTGGTGGTGGTGGTGGACGTGGAGGTGGTATCATTTGCTGGTGAATCTTTCTAAAAATAGATCATTGCGGTTTACGTCATTTACCGGAGAAAGAGAGAGAGGGAGGGTAAAGACAGAGCAGAAACAGAGACGGACACATAGACAGAGAGACAGAGAGAGACAGAGAAAGAGACAGAGAGAGAGAGAGAGAGAGAGAATGAGAGACACAGACCAGACACACAGAGGGGGAGAAAGACATATAGACAGAGGGAGAAAAAATAAAGAGAGAGAAAGAGAAGAGCGACAGAGACAGAGAAACAGAGACAGAGAGACAGAGACAGACAAGAGACAGAGACAGACAGAGAGACAGAGACAGACAGAGAGAGACACAGACACAGACAGAGACAGAGAGACAGAGACAGAGAGGGACAGAGAGAGCGATGGAGGAGTAGAAGAGACAAAATGAGAGAGTACGTGTGTGTAAGAAATGGAGACAGAAGAGAGAACAAGAAGACATCGGGTGTGGGGGTGTGAAAGAAAGAGAGAGACAGACAGACAGACAAAAAGAGACAGACAGACAGACACAGAGACAGACAGACAGACAGAGACAGAGACTGAGACACGAAGAGAGAAGAGAGTGGGAGGAGGAGAGAGAGAGAGAGAGAGAGATTTAAATAAAATGTTACTACTTAAGAACAAGATCAGATGAATAACAAACTCTATTTATAAGTACGACCGCGCTTGTGGGCAGAGTAGCATTAGGTCCAATAGACATACTACAAAGCTAGCCCTTGCTGTTCTACACATCTAAACATAAAACCATAGAAGCAAAATGCAGTGTTTCAAAATAGCGAATTAAGATGAAAAACGAAAAAAATAAATGTGCAAAGCAAAAGAAGAATGAGAGAAACACAGACAAAGACACTACCAGGGAATACAGTTACCAATGCGAAAATATCTAAATGAACGTTGAGAGCAAGAGAAAGAGAGAGAGAGGGGGGGGTGAGGAGGAGAGAGAGACAGACAGACAGACAGATGGAGGGCAGACAAGTAGATAAGATAGAGATAGGGAATGAGCCTTCAAAATGTCAACACGAAACAACCAACACTTTTAGTAAACAAGGAAGATTCAGAATGAAAATGCAAGTCAATAATCACAAAATGTCTGCAAAAATGGAGCAACTTTTTTTATCATTTTTTCTATCTATCTTCGGTGTTTTCAATTCAACAGTTAAAGAAAACCAAATTCGCCTTTTCATTTTTCCCATTTACAAATTACCATACTGTGAGGCGTTGTCTCTGTACAATATATGCTAAAGTGCTGCCAATCGATCGTCATGTGGTGAAACGGAAAATTTCGTTTTGTTTCCTTCGAAGAAAATTTTGAGCTTGTGTTCTCTCTGTCTCTCTGTCTCTGTCTCTGTCTCTCTCTGTCGTTTTGTCTGTCTCTCTGTCTGTCTGTCTGTCTGTCTCTCTGTCTCTGTCTCTGTCTCTGTCTCTCTCCTCTCTCTCTCTCCTCTCTCTCTCCTCTCTCTCTCTCTCTCTCAAACCATTTTACCTCTCCAGAAATTTCTCATTGATTGAAACGGTAACTGAAATTGTAATTCATTCAAAATGGATTCGTCTTATGCTGGCAGTTCGATAATAATGCGCTCTTTCCAAATCTGACAGCAATAATTAAACAGTCTCCTTCAGCCTACGCAAGATCTCAGCATGAGGAAGAGACCGCCGAGACATTAAGCTGATGCCACCAGAATGATTGACACATTAAGATGAACAGCCAACAAGCCGCTATTTTTAAGCTGGGATTCAATTCGTGATACAAGAGTCAACAATAGTAGATAGCCGGTTAAAGTAAAGACGGGAAATTATAGTCAAGTCAATACAACAATCTTCCTCATATACGAAAAAAAAACCCAGAGAAAACAAGCGCTCTTTATAGCCCACTGTGTTTTCATTGCAAAACTTCGTGGAGCTTATAAACTAAACCAGCATAGTCATTAACACTACCAGAATGCATTGCAAAACTTCGTGGAGCTTATAAACTAAACCAGCATAGTCATTAACACTACCAGAATGCATTGCAAAACTTCGTGGAGCTTTAAAACTAAATCAGCATAGTCATTAACACTACCAGAATGCATTGCAAAACTTCGTGGAGCTTATAAACTAAACCAGCATAGTCATTAACACTACCAGAATGCATTGCAAAACTTCGTGGAGCTTATAAACTAAACCAGCATAGTCATTAACACTACCAGAATGCATTGCAAAACTTCGTGGAGCTTATAAACTAAACCAGCATAGTCATCAACACTACCAGAATGCATTGCAAAACTTCGTGGAGCTTATAAACTAAACCAGCATAGTCATTAACACTACCAGAATGCATTGCAATACTTCGTGGAGCTTTAAAACTAAACCAGCATAGTCATTAACACTACCAGAATGCATTGCAAAACTTCGTGGAGCTTATAAACTAAACCAGCATAGTCATCAACACTACCAGAATGCATTGCAAAACTTCGTGGAGCTTTAAAACTAAACCAGCATAGTCATCAACACTACCAGAATGCATTGCAAAACTTCGTGGAGCTTATAAACTAAACCAGCATAGTCATTAACACTACCAGAATGCATTGCAAAACTTCGTGGAGCTTTAAAACTAAACCAGCATAGTCATCAACACTACCCTAATTACAATACTAGTAAGAGAATGATACAGTTTGTTATATTATTACCTACGCTTAAGAAATGCAAATGGCACGATAAAACGAGAACTAAAAGAAATATATCCATTTTCATACAAACATTACCACATAAAAACCAGATGTTCTATTCCTCAATGTCACTGTAACCTCGAAGTTTTGGCTCAAGTAAAAGTTGATCTACATTTAGTTCAATGGCAGACTGCTGCAACGCTAAAAACAGCTTTTTAAATCTTGTCACAATTGATGAGAAAATGTTGTATAGAACCTTCCTCAGAAAGTCTGGTGTTTCTTTTTTCGTAGGTCCATATGATTTTGACCTTGACACTTTGTCCTTCAAGTAAAGGCATTCTTGAGTCTGACATGGTCTACGCATTTGATCACTGTATTGTTTTCGCCAACCCAACTGGGAACGGTTGTGGCAGCATGTGTGTCTGCATATCATATTTTTCTTCTTTTTCTGTCTCATTTCCCGTCCCCAATAATTCTCTTTGCCTGTGTCTCTCAAGACAAAGATACGAAATGGTCCACGCATTTGACCACTTTATTGTTTTCGCCAATCCAGCTGGGAACGGCTGGGAACGGCTGTGTGTGTGTGTGTGTGTGTGTGTGTGTGTGTGTGTGTGTGTGTGTGTGTGTGTGTGTGCGTGTGTGTGTGTGCGCATGTGTGTGTGTGTGCGCGCACGCGTGTGCGTGTTCGTGTGTGTGTGTGTGTGTGTGTGTGTGTGTGTGTGTGTGTGTGTGTGTGTCTGTCTGTGTTTGTGTGTGTGTCGGTGTCTGTGTCTGTCTGTCTGTCTGTCTGTCTGTGTCTATGTGTGTGTGTGTGTGTGTGTGTGTGTGTGTGTGTATGTGTGTGTGTCTATGTGTCTGTGTCTGTCTGTCTGTCTGCCTGAGTGTGTCTGTCTGTGTTTGTCTGTGTGTGTGTCTGTCTGTATATGTCTGTGTCTGTCTGTGTCTTTGTGTGTGTGCGTCTGTGTCGGTGTATGTGTGTCTGTGTCTGTGCATGTGTCTGTGTCTGCGTGCCTGTGTGTGTGTGTGTCTGTGTGTGTGTCTGTGTGTCTGTGTGTATCTGTGTGTGTCTGTGTGTCTGTGTGTGCGTGTCTGTGTGTGTCTGTGTGTATCTGTGTGTGTGTGTCTGTGTGTCTGTCCGTGTGTCCATGTCTGTGTGTCCATATGTCTGTGTGTCATTGTCTGTGTGTCTGTGTCTGTCTGTGTCTGTGTCTGTCTGTGCGTCTCTGTGTGTGTGTGTATGCGTGTCTGTCTGTGTCTGTGTGTATCTGTGTGTGTCTGTGCGTCTGTGTGTGTGTGTGTATGTGTGTGTGTGTGTGTGTGTGCGTGTGTGTGTGTGTGTGTGTGTCTGCATGTCCGGTTTCTTCTCTCTTTTCTCTCATTTCCCGTCTGCCCCCGTCATTCCCTTTCCACGCGTCTCTCAAAATCAAAGATACACAGACAGAAAATGAGAATGAACGAACAACAAAACAAAGAGTGGAGACAGAGGAGACGACACTGTGGATGATGTGGTGGAGTGGGGTAGATTGTAATGCGTCGACACAGGAGAGAGAAAAGAGAAGAAAGGAAAAAAGTTAAAAAAGAAAGAAAAAAAAAATATCCCACATACAATAATTATTGCCAGACCGGCCAGAAATGGCCAGTGGAAGTCTGTGTCCATATTGGGTTACACCAGTGTCTGCCGGCGTCACCTTGCCGCTTCCCTCGCGCCAAATTGCACACCGGCGCAATATTGCATCAATAAATAAAGGGTAAGATGTAACAGGAGGAAGACGGCAGAGAAAAAGAGAAGTGTGGGAAGGGGGGAGTGAGAAAGAAAGAAAAAGAAAGAGACAGAGACAGAGAGAGAGAGACAGACAGACAATCATCTGGTGGGTGTTCGGCGCCCCTCCAGCCATCAGACTGCTTGTATTGTGCGCACTGCTTTCGTCAAGACTGGCCACAGTGAGTGATTTTTCACCGCCATTTTCTCACCACACTACCGACTCTCCTGTGCCTGTGTGTGACATTCCTCCGCCTGAACAGCGCGATGTGTGTACATTTATTAAGTACTCGCGCGCTGAACTGCTCTCTATCAACCCTGCACCCTTGACCTCCGAGGTTACTTCCTGTTTGAGAAGTTTACAACTTGGAAGAGGGCTGCCTAGAAAACGATCGAAAAAATCCAAAAGCGATGCAAAAATCGCTGCTCTCCTTTCTTCTGATAGCTGTTCTGATGCAACTGACTCAAGCTCAACTTCCACTGTTCAATACAGCCCTCCATCATCACCCCGCTCAATTGAAGTTCGAGTTACGGCCCGCGATGTGCGTCATGTGCGTCAGGGAGCAGGTCCTGTAGACAGTGGATCACAAACACAGGCAAGTGCTTGCAACTTTGCTAATCTCATCAAGGTAAACACCAAAAACGTTTTGCAAGATGTTTCAAAACGCCTCAAAGTGATGTGTTTAAACGCCCAGTCCTGCAGAAACAAATGTAACGACATCAATGATCTGATTACTCAAGGTAACTTTGACATTGTGTTCTTGTCAGAAACTTGGTTCAAACCACTTGGAGATGAACCTGACATTGCTACAATTACACCACCTGGCTTCACTCTTAGGTCCATACCCAGAGGCAGTGGTCGTGGTGGCGGATTAGCCGTAATCTTCAGAAACAGTCTAGTGCCCCATTTGTCAGTGACTACCAAAGACTGTGTGTTTCAATCTTTCGAAGCATGCCATGTTCGCCTCTCATACCTCAATCAGACAGTATCATTTGTCAGCCTGTACAGACCTCCCCTAACCGCAAGAACAAACTGACCAACTCCATGTTTTTGAATGACTTTCAAGCTCTGTTATCAACTTGTCTATCCTGTAAAAAATTGATTGTTGTGGGTGATTTCAATGTTCATTTTGATTCAGTTTCTGACCCTACTGCTTCTGCATTTAAAAGTCTGCTTGACAGTTTTGACTTAGAACAACTGATAAACAAACCCACACACTGCCGTGGTCACATCCTAGACTGGATTGTTACAAACAGTAGACCCTTGTTTATGAACATCAATGTTGATGACATGTTAGTCTCTGACCATTTTGTTGTGTCCTTTGAGCTATGCCTTAGGAAACCATGTAGAGCAACAAAGAGTGTATCATCACGTAAACTCAAAGCCATTAACTCTGTTGATTTTAGATCAGATGTGTTGTCAGGGTTTGCATATGATTCATGTACTAATGATCCTGTCAATGTTTACAACACATGTTTGCGTGACTTATTGGACAAGCACGCCCCCTTAGTTACACGTAACTTGACCGATCGCACATCCGCCCCTTGGATGAACCTGGAGATAAAGCAAGCAAAGCTCCAGCGCCGCGAGGCGGAACGGTTATGGCGCAAATCTGGCCTGACTGTGCACAAGCAAATTTATGCTCACCAGCGTAATCTGGTAACTAGCATGATTCGTAATGCTAAAAAACAGTACATGTGTAATAAGATAGTCAATGCGTGTAGCTCCGGGGAGCTTTTCAGAGTCAGCGGGGAGCTCATGGGAAAAGAACAGGGCCTTGTGTTGCCAACATCTGTCCCGGTTGAACAACTACCGGACAAATTCAATGAATACTTTTCTGGTAAAATTGAGCAAATTCGAGATAGTTTTCCAACTGGCAGTTCGACGACCGCTGACGCTGATCGGTTCTCTGGATCTGCACTCTCTGTTTTTCAGAGCGTGTCTCAAGAAAATGTGAGAGAAATACTGATGAAAATGCCCAAGAAATCATGCGAGCTAGATCCCATTCCTGCATCACTGTTTTTTGGATGTATTGATGAACTTGTTCCCCTGATAACTGATATCATGAACAGGTCATTGTGTACAGGCACTGTCCCAGATAGTTTTAAACATGCCCTAGTGAAACCACTTCTTAAAAAGTCAACACTTGATCCTGAGTGCTTGAAAAACTTTCGCCCAGTTTCTAACTTGCCATTTTTATCAAAGGTTTTAGAACGTATTGTCTTGGAACAGTTGTTACATCACCTTCAGTCCCACGACCTACTTGAGCCATTTCAATCTGCATATCGTAAATGTCATAGTACAGAAACGGCACTTGTTCGTGTCGTTAACGATCTTCTTCATGCTTCTGATCGTGGACATGTGTCTCTCCTGTCTTTGCTGGATTTGTCTGCTGCCTTTGATACAATAGACCATAACATACTTATCAACAGACTGCATACCACATATGGTTGCTCTGCAATCGTTTTGGACTGGTTTCGGTCCTACCTTAAGGACCGTACTCAATCTGTTGTTTTAGGAAAGTATCATTCCTCTCCATCAGTGCTCAGGTTTGGAGTCCCACAAGGCTCAGTGTTAGGGCCTGTCTTGTTCGTAACGTACACCAAGCCTCTGAGTCAGGTGATAAGTCGATCAGGTCTTCGCTATCACTTCTTCGCCGACGATTCACAATTGTATGATTCCAACATCCCTCCCAGCCGAGTTTCCAGCATTGCTTGGCAATTTACAATCTGGTATTGAGGCTGTCGGTGACTGGATGATGACAAACAAGCTTAAAATGAATGAAGATAAAACTGAACTGATAAAAATCGGTACTAAACATAAACTACAACAAACACCAACATGCACAATGACAATCTGTGGCTGCAGTCTTTCTTTTGCACCATCTGTTAGAAATCTTGGAGTGTTTCTTGACGAATCATTAACAATGGACGCGTATATCAACAATCTTTGCCGTAGCCTAAACTTTCAGCTCCGTAGGATTGCAAAGATTCGTCCTTACCTCACCACCGTTGCCGTGAAGAAGCTTGCAGTTTGTTTTATTTTGTCAAGATTAGATTACTGTAATTCTCTCTTAGCTGGCTTACCTGATGACAAACTTAGAAAGCTTCAGGTCATTCAGAATAATGCAGCCCGCCTTATCCTGCACAAGAAACAATCTGACAGTGCAAATCCACTGCTGAAATCCCTTCACTGGCTCCCCATCAAAGCCAGAATAGACTTCAAGATTGCTTGCCTCTGTTTCCGCTGTCTAAGTGATACAGTCACTGCACCACCATATCTTTCTGAACTGATCCAACATTATGTACCGACTCGAACCCTTCGTTCCGGAGATTCTTTTCAACTAGTCGAACCACGTTTTTCTCTCTCCACAGTTGGCAAACGCGCTTTCTCTGTTTTTTGGTCCTTCAGTATGGAACAATCTGCCACTCAACCTGAGAAAACAACATAGTTACTTAACCTTCAGAAAGGAACTTAAAACCCATCTTTTTCAAAAGTATCTGGTTGCAGAGTAACTTCCACGGCATTGGTGCTGAAGTACAAAATGACTGTTTTTTAACCTTTTCTAGTCCTTGGCATGACTGTGTCTATTATTGGTGTTTTTTAAGTTTATTCTTCTGATTATATATTTTAATTTTAATTTTTGTGTGTGTGTTATGGGTGTGAGTGTGTGTGTGTGTGTGTGTGTGTGTGTGTGTGTGTGTGTGTGTGTGTGTGTGTGTGCGTGCGTGTGTGTGTGTGTGTGTGTGTGTGTGTTGTGAACGTGAACATGATATGTTGGAATATCTTTGTATGCTCTCTGATTTGTTTTAATTAGTTAAATGTCTTATTCAGCTTCTATTTGTAATGCATGTTTTAATTAAGATTTTATGTAAAACGTGTTGAGCATTTTATGGAAAGGCGTTTATTCATGTAATAATAATAATAATAATAATCAGACAGACAGAGAGAGACAGAGAGAGAGACAGAGAGAGAGAGACAGAGAAAAGGGAGAGAGAGGTGAAACAGACAGATGGAGAGAGAGAGACAGAGAGAGAGAGAGACACAGAGAGAGAGAGAGAGAGGGAGAGAGAGGTGAAACAGACAGATGGAGAGAGAGAGACAGAGAGAGAGAAAGAGGGAGAGAGAGGTGAAACAGACAGACAGAGAGAGAGAGAGAGGGAGAGAGAAGTAAAAACGGGAAGCAAAATTGAGAGATTGAGTGGAGAGACAGACAGACAGACAGACAGACACAGAGACACAGAAAGACACAGAGAGAGAGTGACAGACAGATACAGAGACACATAAAGACAGAGAGAGAGAGACAGACAGACAGACAGACACAGAGATGAGAAAGGACAGAGAGAGCAAGAGAGATGGATGATGAGAAGTTGTACCTGGGAAGAAAAATACAGGAAAGCGAAACTAGACAGTGGGGTCGTTCTAATAATCTCTTTTTTATTTTAAAAAATATATTCGAGAAAATCCTCATTTTGTTTTTATCAATATAATTGTGTCTTTGAAGAAGCATCAAACAAAATAAGCCAAACTGAAGCGTAAAAATGCAACAAACCCTTACTACAACAGACAAGAAGAAACGCTTCCTCTTCTATGTAATAAAAATTAAGGACCATATTTTATCTCATCATATCAATCAATCGTTTACCCGAAAGGCTTTTCAAGAAAGTAAACTTTTCGTTACCTCATAAATATACAACACGCACACAGAATTGAAATAGTCACGTTTCAGAGCTATTCTGCCATAATGTACAAACTTCAAAACTAATTCACAACAGGATTATCAAAATCCCCCACACACGACTTTTTTTTTTCAAAATCCTGTTCCAGTTATCTCAAATTTCTTCTGGTCATAATTTCAATATTATAAATGTTTTAACCTCTAAGTTTTTTTTATAAAAAA
>JAPXFY010000013.1:35534971-35537471 GCA_030674185.1 Monoplex corrugatus
TTAATTGTATTGTTTGCTACATAGTTTTGCTTTGTTCATTTAGTCATTTATATTTGTTTGATTGTTAGCTTGGTTTCGTTGGTATCAGTCACAATGCATTTTGAATGTCATTTAAAGTACAGAAAACGTAAGTGGTTAAGACAATTCTTTCTCTTATTTTCTTTCTTTCTATATTTGTACTTGTTTGTTTATTTATTGGTTTGTTTCTTCCTTCCTATCGTACATGTTGAATTACCCTGCCAAACCGTACCTATCCTCTTCATTAATTGTGTCATTTCATACTAGTGATTTTTTCCCCCAAAGCCTCCATTTTGATTCCTCCCCTCAATATCAATGTTTCTCTCAACTAAGTTCCTTACTCTCATGTCAAAAATCGATTTTTTTCCAGTCCCAAAAGGACCACTAGCCTGAAAGGCAAAATTGGCAATAAACCAGAAACTGCATGCAGTCCAGTCTTGAATTGGATTTGACGTTCTCGACTTTTTTTGCAACTAATGATACGAGAGAGTGTGAGAACATTTTCTGTAGAACCATACGTGTCTCACAGCAACTAATGATACGAGAGAGTGTGAGAACATTTTCTGTGGAACTATACGTGTCTCACAGCAACTAATGATACGAGAGAGTGTGAGAACATTTTCTGTGGAACTATACGTGTCTCACAGCAACTAATGATACGAGAGAGTGTGAGAACATTTTCTGTAGAACCATACGTGTCTCACAGCAACTAATGATACGAGAGAGTGTGAGAACATTTTCTGTGGAACTATACGTGTCTTACAGCAACTGATGATACGAGAGAGTGTGAGAACATTTTCTGTAGAACCATACGTGTCTCACAGCAACTAATGATACGAGAGAGTGTGAGAACATTTTCTGTAGAACTATACGTGTCTTACAGCAACTGATGATACGAGAGAGTGTGAGAACATTTTCTGTAGAACTATACGTGTCTTACAGCAACTGATGATACGAGAGAGTGTGAGAACATTTTCTGTAGAACTATACGTGTCTTACAGCAACTGATGATACGAGAGAGTGTGAGAACATTTTCTGTAGAACTATACGTGTCTTACAGCAACTGATGATACGAGAGAGTGTGAGAACATTTTCTGTAGAACTATACGTGTCTTACAGCAACTGATGATACGAGAGAGTGTGAGAACATTTTCTGTAGAACTATACGTGTCTTACAGCAACTGATAATACGAGAGAGTGTGAGAACATTTTCTGTAGAACTATACGTGTCTTACAGCAACTGATGATACGAGAGAGTGTGAGAACATTTTCTGTAGAACTATACGTGTCTTACAGTTACAGCAACTGATGATACGAGAGAGTGTGAGAACATTTTCTGTGGAACTATACGTGTCTCACAGCAACTAATGATACGAGAGAGTGTGAGAACATTTTCTGTAGAGCTATACGTGTCTCACAGCAACTGATGATACGAGAGAGTGTGAGAACATTTTCTGTAGAACTATACGTGTCTTACAGCAACTAATGATACGAGAGAGTGTGAGAACATTTTCTGTAGAACTGTACGTGTCTCACAGCAACTAATGATACGAGAGAGTGTGAGAACATTTTCTGTGGAGCTATACGTGTCTCACACGTTTTTGTGGGAATCTTGTACAACACTTGTTCAGTCAATGCTGTGAAATATATTTAATGTCAAAAAGTATTTAATGTCAAAAAGTATCACGAAATAATTCTGGCGTCGTATCTGAAAATTGTAAAACATACCAGTATTTTATATGACCATATATATATATATATATTTTTTTTTTTTTTTTTTTTTTTTTTTTTTGCAAAAATATGTTTTACATGTAAAGAGAAAGATGTTTTGCGAACATATCTATGTTTCAAAGGCAGTTAAGCATGTGGTTGAAAACGCAGCTCAAATCAGATCTTTGCTTTTCCAATTTTAACACAGAATAGCACCGTCACAAAACGATTTTAGGCCAAGGAATAGCTGCCAACTCCATTGCATACAGTCAGAGTAGCGTTATGAACTCATCCTTGATTTTAGTGATGTTTTGTCTTGTCTTCTTATACCACCTATGGTCCACGAGCCTTCTCTGTTTCTGGTCCACTCTCCTGGAACAAACTTCCTCTCTCAGTCCGTCAGCAAGCTACTTTTGTCTCCTTCAAGTCCGCTCTCAAAACTCACCTTTTCTCCTCCGCATAAAATCCTAACCTCACTCAACCCCCCCCCCCCCCCCCCTCTGCAGCCTGTCTCCGCTCGGAGGGGAATCACGTGGTTATAATATATAATTGTATATGCTATGCTCTCTATAATTTTCCATTGCTTTTATTCTTGCTTTTATTGCTTTTATTCTTTCTCCCCATTTATAGCCATGCGTGTGTGTGAGTGTGTGTGTGTGTGTGTGTGTGTGTGTGTGTGTGTGTGTGTGTGTGTGTGTGTGCGTGCGTGTGCGTGCGTGCGTGCGTGCGTGCGTGCGTGCGTGCTTGCGTGTGTGTCTGCTTCAGCGCTTAG
>JAPXFY010000013.1:35542471-35554971 GCA_030674185.1 Monoplex corrugatus
ATGCACATGCCATCTGTGACGTTCGCACATTTGGAATTCATTCCGAGCGCGGATACGTCATCTTAAGAAACTTAAAACTGAAACTGATGACCTCACCAACTTGTCCCTGTGGACAGGGAGATCAGACTGCGGAGTATGTTCTTCCAGAGATGTCCCCTTCACAAACAATCAGGACGAGCTGAAGAAGATAACCCACCCGAACAAGACTGATCGTCTTGCCTGCGAACGACAACAAGAAAAACGCCCACAGAATAGGAATAAATCGCTCCTGTACACTACTCCCATTCCCTCCCCCCTCTCCTCCACAAACCCAAATAAATAGATTCCGTCTTCTTTCCAACCCATCACTACCACACCCTAATTCTCTCCATCACCCCCCACCCCCGTCCTCCCCACCCCCTCCCTCCCTCCCACACACACACATACAGAACCTACTTCGTCAGCACAAAACATACCCATCTAGAGCCAAAAGTGTACTCGGTAAGAATGGGAGTCAGTAGTTTGTTCAAGACAGATTCATCACACTCGGACAGTGCCATATGCGCTCCACCCAAATCTGCCGGCAATTATATTGCAGACTTCCTGAACTTGTTCAAAAGCCTATGCACTGGTGAGGTCTTGAAATAGGCGATGAAGAACCTGTAAAAGACTATGCTGACACCACCAGAATGACTGAAACATAAAGATGGGCAGCCAACAGGCCAGTTGTTCATATTGTGGGCTGGGATTGAAATGGAATATTCTACATTTATCCTACCAACCACCATTTGTAACGATTAGCGACTGGAAGGTTGTAGGCTCGGATCTCTATCTGTCCTGTCAAAATGACAGTGGCATTCTTCGGCCCAACACACTCATACCCAAAGTTGAATAAGCTGTGAGCTCATTACGAAAAGTAGGATCACAAGTTAAATCTCATCCACTTCAAAGACGCGTCATTGAGAGTGTTGCTCAAATTTCCTAATTACCATTGCAGGTGTATGTATCTCTCAGGCCTAGATGACAACAAAGAAGCTGAGAGTTTTTACAATACTATGATAATGATGATGGGGGAGGAGGAGCAGGAGGAGGAGGAACGTGATGCTAGAGAGTTCCATTTCGGATTGAGGCTGCGTGACAGGGCTGTACTCTGCGCTATCATAATACGGTAGTATGGTAGAAAGTATAGAGAGCGTAGAATACAGTCCTGTCACGCAGTCTCAGTCCATAATGGAACTCCATAACGCCATGATGCTCCTCCTCCTGTTCCTTTCCTCCTCATCGTCATGGCTTTGTAAAAACTGTCTCAGCTTTTGTGGTCATTAGGATGGCGGAGAAAATTGAAAACAATAACTGTATTTCATTCTTTTCATTCGTGTTTGATTGTCACAATGAATTTATCATATGAGATTCGAGGGAAACAGCGTCGCCGCAGTGCAGTGCCACCAAATTGTTCTCCGCGTTTTTCCTGTATGCAATGGGTTTTTTTTTGTTTGTTTTTTTTTTGCTTAGTTGCTGTTGTTATTGTTTTACCCTATGAAAGCGGATTTTGCTACAGAATTCAGCCAGGGAGAAAGCTCCTTTGTTGCCGTGGAACCTTTAACCCTTTGACTTCCGTACCCTATCCACCAACTGCAAAGACGTAACCTTTTGAATCCTTCACCTTATCCACCACCTTCCTGCAGGAAGCTGGTGAACAAAGTTTAACCTTTTGAATCCCTCACTATGTTCACCAGCTTCCTGCAGGAAGGTGGTGGATAAGGTGAAGGATTCAAAAGGTTAAACTTTTTGCATTCCTAGCATTGTTGACAATGCAGGATGCTGATGAACAGGATGCGAGTACCTAGGTTTATCATCTCATTCGAAAGACTAGCAATTAGACGGGTTTTTTGTTTGTTTGTTTTTTTTGTCAAGAGCGATACATCGTATTCGGACATTTCCATTAGGGCTCTATCTAAATCCGCCAACAGATAGTACTTAGACAATCACTTAAGATGCAATGGAAGGCGGGGGATAATAATTATGTATCCTATCCACGATTCGAACCGGACTTCCTCCGTTTCGAGGCAAGTGTTGTTACCACTATGTGACATAGTCACGAAGCAGCCAATACATGACCTCTTAGGCGGATAAACAGCTGGAGAGACCGCTTCAGGCTCTTAACTCATCACTGTCCTGGGTTGTCAACCTCTTCATGTCTGCACGCCTGTTCTCAAACTGGAATGAGCAGCAGGGAAGTTTCAGTCTTTTCCTTCTAATTTTTGTATCTGGAGTTTGTTTGTTTGTTTGTTTGTTTGTTTTGTGATCTTACGCTTGACAAAGGCCAGTTGGTCGAAAATTTGCGCCTGTCTTGTCCTGTTGTATTTAATACGCGTTCTTATTCTTCTTTCATGTTTTTTTTTTTTTTTTTTGGTTCCTAAGTACACAAGACCTAGGTTTATCATCTCATTAGAATTACTAGCGATCGATTTAAATGCGTTTTTTTCTTATCAAGAGGGATGCATTATACGCGGACAATGTCATTTGCGCTCTCTTCAAATCTACCCGCACTTAGTATTTAGACCATCAAGATTAAGATGCAGCGGAAGATGGGGGATGGTCTCTGTCCTATCCGCGATTCGAACCGGACTTCCTCCCTTTCTAGGCAAGTGTCTTTACCACTATGTGACATAGTCATGAAGCAGCCAATACATGACCTCTTAGGCGGATAAACAGCTGGAAAGGCCGCTTCAGGCTCTTAACTCATCACTGTCCTGGGTTGTCAACCTCTTCATGTCTGCTCGGCCTACCATCGCATGCCTCACCCCCTGCCCCTCCCCCTCCCCCTCCCCACCTCCTGAACCCTCATACACCACCACTAGAACTATTGATACAGGCGGCACAACTCCTGGTAATGCCCCAAGATATGTCATAAAGAATCAGCACGCAACATCAGCACTAGTTCCACCATCTAAAGTATGGAAGGCCACGAGCTTTCAAAGTGAAAGTTCAAAATAACTCTTGAAAAATCTTTAATGTTATAGTATTTTTACTAAGTGCTGGAGTCTTGATATCTACAGGGGTGTTTTATTTCATTCATATATTTATTCATTGTTTAAGTTATTTACTTACTCGTTTATTGATTTTGAGTTCGTTGTTTTATATTTCATTTTATTGCTACATTCGCAGTTTTATTCTTACACACACACACACACACACACACACACACACACACACACACACACACACACACACACACACACACACACACACACACACACAACACAAACACACACACCAAACAAACAAACACACACACAAACACACACACACACACACACACACATATATATAATATAATATATATACATACACACACACACACACACACACACACACACACACACACACAACCAAACCAATATATATATACACACACACATGCACACAGACATGAACGCACAAACACACACACACACACACACACACACACACACACACACACACACACATACACACGCACACACACACACACACACACACAAACAAACACAACTCTCTGTCTGTCTGTCTCTCTCTCTCTCTCTTTCTTCTCTCTCTCACAGACACACACACACACACACACACACACACACACACACACACACACACATACACATACACACACACACACATACATACACACATACACATACACGCACATAGTCTTGTCGAAATGAAGAGCGCCCATAAAGGGTTTAGTGAGGACTTGCAGGACGCAGACAAGCAGACTTTGCGGTCATCACAAGGAGCATCAGTCATCGCAGCTCTCATCAATGACATGGGTCTTCCTGTCTTCTTGGGATTAGGAGTAGTAAGGAGGAGAGAGGGGATGGGGGATTCTAGAGTCAGAGGGAGAGAAGGGTGAAGAAGAGAGAGAAAGAGACAAAGACAGAGAGAGAGAGAGAGAGAGAGAGCAAGAGACAGAGACAGAAACAGACAGACACAGACACACAGAGAGAGGGACAGAGCCAGAGACAGAGACACAAAAATACAGACAGAGAGACAGAGGGAGACAGAGAGACAGAGACAGAGACAGAGAGAGACACACAGAAAGAGAGAGACAGACATACAGAAGCAGAGACAGAGACACAGAAAAAAGAGAAGAGAGAGAGACAGAGAGACAGACAGACAGACAGACAGGCAAGCAGAGACAGAGAGACAGAGACAGATAGAGTGAGAAAGACAGAGAGAGACATAGAGAGACACACAGGCAAGCAGAGAGACAAGACAGAGTGAGAAAGACAGAGAGAGACACACAGAAAAGAGATATGCACAGAGAGAGAGACAAACAGAGAGGGGGGATGAGGGGGGAGGCCCGCCGTAAGGTCAGATTCACGACCTCCACGTTATCAGTAATGGTGTTCTTACCCCCAGAACTAATGGGCTGGTTGGTTCTGTTTATAAAAACCGTCAAGATTTTAATACCAATCCCAAACATAAATTGAAAAACTAGTCTGGCCTATGCACATCTTAATACTGTAATCATTCGGGTGGCATCAATTTAAGTGTACCACAGGTCCTAAACTATCTCCTCTCCATTTCAAGACCGTCCCAGCCCATTGATTTTGCGTAGATTGAAATAATCTCCCAGATAATACTAACGCAATGGATGGAAGGCACTGTTGAATTTTCCAAGTGACACTATCTCTCTTAAACAAAATCCAGATTTTCCTAAATCCCAACTTAACTGAGCAAAACCTTGCTTGTAACTCGACTATGTCACATGATCATTTCTCCTACAAAATATGAACAAGAAATCCTGTAAAGTATAAAAAAAAAAACAACTCATAACATTATCTCCGAAAACATGTAGTTTTTCCGTCTAGGGAAACCTAAAGTTACTTTTTGACACACTCACACTGTTTACCAGGAGCAAAAATTAAATTATTTGACTCCCTCACCCTATCCGTCAGCTTCCTGTTTTGCTAACAGTACTATAATGCAGGAAGTTGACAGGGAGAAAGAAGTCAAACAGTTAAACCAATGGTGGTATTTGATCAGAATTCCAAAAGTTTTCTGATACCCTACAAAGTCCTCCGTCTCACTGGCAGTCTTTTTTATGTGACTAAACATACAAACATAATACAGCTTCTCCTCAAAACTGTGCCACGACTTCCTGCCTTTACAGAAATCTTTGCGGATCCAAATCTGATAACGGTATTAGTTTTAGTACTTCAGCCTTCTTTCGGTCTGACCTTTCACAAAATATGTGCGTACTGACAGCTCTGTACAAAACTAAGTATACAACTCTCAGTCAGACTGCTAGGACCACATAGTCAAATCTCATCCATTTTATGAATGCAGCATTCAGGGTGTTGCCCGAAGTTCAAACCCCCCATCAATTAAACAAGACAATGAGAATTTATAGGATCCGACATGCTCCTTCGAATAGTCGAACACGCTATGGGCTCGGAAAGATGGGGCTATGTAATTGAGTCTTATCCACTTTAGAGATGATTGATCGATGTATTGCTCAAATTTGCTAACCGACAACATATGTCTCTCTATCTCTTGAACTAGCTGTCGCTTAAATCACGCAGTCTGAATTGAAAAGGAACTTCATAGCATCATCACTATCAATCCATTCTCATATTCTCGCAGTGTGAAAAATTGTCCCCAGATTCTGTTGCCTGCCATGACCTGTTCTCAGTTTCAGTGGGTTTTGGGGGTGGGTGTTGGTGAGCAAAAACAGCAGAGAAGGGACAGTGACACAGGAACATTGCATAGGACGAGACAACAATAAACCAAAATAAAACCACCACCATCAATAAAAACAAACACACAAACATTAACAAAACAAAAACCAACAAACAACAACAACACAACAACAACAACAAACATGAAAAACCCCTGCAAGTGGCTGTTTACTCTTCACATTACTAAAAAGTTTAACAAAAGTCTTCTAACGTACTCCTCTCTCTCTCTCTCTCTCTCTCTCTCTCTCTCTCTCTCTCTCTCTCTCTCTCTCTCTGTGTGTGTGTGTGTGTGTGTGTGTGTGTGTGTGTGTATGTGTGTGTGTGTGTGTTTTTTTTTCTCGTTTAAAGAGAGCCAGTGTTAAAATCTTTGGCTCTCTCACTCTGTCCACCAGCTTTCTGCGGGAAGCTGGAAGATAGGACGAGGAAGCAAACATTTTCACTTTTTCGCTTTACTAACACTTCTGATGATGCATGCAATTGGTGGATAGTGTGAGGGATTGGAAGGCTTAAGCTAATGCTGGGTCGACATATGACTTCTCAAAGTTTTCTGACAGTCCACAGACTGCAGTCTTCCTTTGGTCTTCTTTGATCTGACTAAATATAGCAAAGATGATAGCAGCTTACACAGCGACAAAGCTTCTTCTAAACTATACCACCGGTCCCGCCTTCACAAAAATCTTTCTGGATCAGAATCACATCAGGGTGATGCTTCGACATTTTTTTCTTTTTTCTTTTCGTTTGTTTTTTGTTTGTTTTTATTTTTGTTTTTTGCCTTTTTCTATAGTCTGACCTTTTACAAAGCATGTACGAATTAACAACTCACTTTTAGATTTAGTATCTACAGCTGTCAAAGGAGCTATCACAGTCATGTATCACTGTAAATAAAAAATGAATGAATGAATGAAATGAATGAATGAATGAATGAATGAACTAATAAATAAACAGACAAATGAATAAATAAACAGACAAATGAATAAATAAATGAATAAATAATGAATAAATAAATAAACATAAAATTTTCTGGTTCTTTCTTTGCCATTCCGTATGTTAATCGATGAATTAGTAGTAGTAGTAGTAGTAGTAGTAGTAGTAGTAGTAGTAGTGGTGGTGGTAGTAGTGGTGGTGGTGTGATGGTGATGATGGTGGTGATGGTGGTGGTGGTGGTGTGTGTGTTGTGTGTGTGTGTGTTTGCGCGCGTGTGTGTTTGAGCGTATTTGTGTTTGTTGTGTGTGATGTGTGAATAACTCCTTTTCTTTTCTCTGTCCCATATTTTACATAAGTACCCCGCGGCCGTCATCCCAGCTCTTCAACACACTTTTCAAATCGATACTTAGCTCACGATGAAAACAGAGCATGAACGGCCTCAGAAATCGGGGACATTTTCTTTTCACGGTGCTCTGATGATGAGAATGGAGATGATAATGATGATGCCACGGCGTTCCAATCGGATTGAGGCTGCCTGACTTGGCGATATTACATGCTTCTTTTCATGCCACACCCTGGTGCCAACCAGGCCCAAGAGATACGGATACTGCGGTGTTGGTCACGACAGTTTAACATCAACGTCACTGATCTGAGCATTCGCGAAGTGGATGAGACTCACTGTCTGGTTTTAATCATCCCAATGAGCCCATAGCACGCTCAACTCTGGGCAGGAATGAGTTGAGTCTGACAGCAGTTTTTTTAACCCTGAAATTGAGATAGGTGGGGGGTGAACCTGTGATCTCCCAGTCAATAGTCTGCAGTGCAAATCGTAAGTGAAGTCATCGTGAAATAATATGAATTTTGTTGTGCCCTTACAGCACTTTTTTTCTGTTTTCTGCCAAGGGGCTAAATGCTACTTTTTTTTTTTTGCCTTGGTGGGCTTTCTCCAGGGAGGGTGTTAACGGTGTGCTACACCGGCATTGTTGCATGCGGAAAAGGTACAGAGTTAGACACACGACATACCTGTCTGTCTGTCTAGTAACACACCCTGTGATCAGTTAATCCGCACGACATGTTGCACAGCTTCATCACACCACATGACAGATGTCTTCATAATCACTTTGCCAGGTTCCCTCTGTCTTCACTGTCATTCGGACAATGGCCCTGAAGATAAGGCTCTCTTTGATGCGGGCCGTAATGTTAATTGCAATTTCAGTTTCAGTTTCTCAAGATCGCGTCTCCGTGCCATAGATGAATTCCATATGCACTGACGTCACCGATGTACGTGATGGTGGATCCAACATGATCACGATACAAACCTCAAGCCTAAATGTAAGCCCCATGCGCTGGTAACGTTGCAAGGTCCTACTAAGCATATGGGTTTTACATACTTATATTCGTATTGGCCTGTTATTGGAACAATCTCAGCTACATTCTAATGCTATGTGTATCGATGGACAGTAAAGAAAACAAACGAGCAGTCTTGATGGAGGCAGACACAAGAAGATAATTGACAAGAAGATTAGGAAAAGAGAAGCAGCATTTATAGGACATTTATGAGGCAAGAGAAATAAAGCACCTGGTCACAATGGGACAGCTGGAGGGAAAGAGAACACCAGGCAGACCCAGGCAGAAAATACTGGACGGACTTACAGGGTGGCTGTGGACAGAGAGGGAGGAAGATGTGCTTGCAGCGACAAGGGATATATTCATGTGGAGGGCCATGATCGCCAACGCCATGCGGCAGGACACATGATTTAAAAATAAAAGGAAACAGCTGAAAACAACCAGCCACTTAGTATAACTGTATCTCACAAAGTCTCATTAATCACGACACAGAAACCTTCAAGATCTTACTAGCGCATAGTTTTTTTTTAGCGCAGGCTCAGGGTTCAATTTCATATTGCTCATAGCCCAGCCGACACTAGAGCCATATCAGGGCTAAGGCTAGGGACTCTGCCAGATAATGGCTGGCAGACTTGGGTGGAGTGGATATCGAATTGTCCACAGCGATCAATCCATTTTGAACAAACTCCAAAAGTAAACCCCCCAAATCATACATACATACCTTATCTATCCACCAACATGATTTACATAACGTCTCCATGGAAAAAAAGTAGAGTTGAAGTAGAGTTGTGTATCAAACGAAACGGGTCACTTCCTCCTCTATTCATCATATTTGCCACCTTCCTTCTTGTCTGTTCAAATTTTGAAAAAAAAAAATAATAAAAATAGCTGTGGCGGGGGTCGCTGGTTCAGTCTGGCTCCATGGCAGATCAATTACTGTCGTTAGTAGGAGACTTACCAGGTAGTGTTCTAAGTAAATTGAATCAGAACAGGCACTGTGACTTCCACCAAAGTGACTCGGCAACAGTACAGTCACCTCTGGTAGGTGGCCCGTTGGCTGTTTCACATTGTTGGCTTCCACTGGCTTCCTGCGCTGGGACTTCGACTAAGTGAACTTGGGGAAGGAGGTGGGGAGCTGGTGGTACGATATACAGGCGGATTGAGCAGCGTGATTTCAATATCAATAAAGTGGAAACAAGGATATGGCAACAACAACAAAACAAAACAAACAAACAAACATGAAAACAGTCTGTAGTTCCCATTTTGATACACTATTGTAGAATGTAGATGCTTTCTTAAAAACAAAACAAAACAACCAACAATAAAAGACTACTGTACTCACCTTAGGACCTGGACAGTGTTCAAATTAACCCATATGTAGTTGAAAGAACTACAGGTTTCCACCGTAGGGTCTTCAGTTGGGCGTAAAGTCAAACAGACTACGAAAACAGCAGGTATATATATTTCATCATCATTATCATGTCGAGTTTGCTCGGCTATCCATGACATGCTTCTTCCATCCTTCTCTGTCAGACATTGCAGTAGGTAGTTCATCTTACTGACAGCCCGTATCATCCATCAGTTGGTCGATGAAGGTGTTTCTTTGGACGCCCTGGTCTTTGTTTGCCATGGCTGGGTCTCCATAGTAGAACATCCCTGACCAGTTCTTCTTTGCTACGCCAGCAGTGTCCCGCGAAGCGCAGTCTTTGTTGACGTATTGATTTACTGATTGGTGGGACCTTACCAAATAACTCGTTGTTAGTTGGATGTTCTCTCCAGGATTTGTTCAGGGCTGCACGCAGCATTCGTGAATATGCTCCATCAATCTTCTTCTCCAATGTCGTTGTTAGGGTCCATTTACAAGACAGACAGATAAATACAAAGTTGTCACGTCGTAGGGTTGGAGGGAATGGGGTTGTATCCTGTTTGCTTTTGTACCCAGTCGAAAACCAAAAACATCCAAACCAATAGGTATTTTGTCTACGCCTGCGTTATGTGAGCAGTATTCAGGTCCTAAGGTGAGTATAGTATATTTCTTTTCTGGTACCGATTTCTCATCCCAGCCGGTCATTTTCTTTTTCGGTGACCACACCAAAGTGCATAATGGAAACAAAACAATGTGCATCACAAACACTGACCGACACAATCTACCACATTGCTCTACAGTGTAGCACATCGTAAATCGTTCATCATTATGCTTCTGATCCAAACTGTAACTTCTAATATAACTCTGTGTGATTCATAGTAACAGTATTATGACTGAAACCAGTACTGCCAGCTAATAATGTCGAGGTACAATATTCTACAATTTTACATGATACAAACGTATAAATAACGTTACACTCATCATTTGTATACAATTGTGAACAGTCATAAAACGTTTGTACGTAACAAAAACATAACTTAGTTATACTTTACATGCTCGACCCACAAACCACACGATGTTATTATATAATGTCTTGAGACAGCTTTTCATACATTAAAGTGCCATAAAAACCAGGGGGGAAAACTTGCAAATCTAAACGCTACTCTGCCACAAACATGCATAATCCTGACTGGCAAATTGTGTGACTCATTTACAAGTGGTCTGATAATTCCCCACCACATCAGCACTGAGCGCTTTGCTCTAGGAGAATGGGATTGTCTTCCCCTGCCAATGAAGCTCTATTACCATTCGGGATAATGACTGGTGAACAGATCGTGGAACGACCCAATCATCATTAAGCTCTCTAAATCCTCGCCGCTTTCTCCGGTCCGTGACAGATATCCCTTCCTGAGACTGGCGGTGCCAGTGCCCATCGTTTGAACTCTAGTCCACAAGTTGATGTGCTTTGTCTCATTGGTGTCGCACATGATGTAGTCAGCAGCCTAAGTACCTTGATAACCTTTATACTTTGGCTGTCGTCAACAACGTGGCAAACAGGCTAAAATGGGTTAATACTTTTGTTTATCATTTTTGTTGTGGTGAATAGTCATAGCTAACTGTGACATTCACGGTAATGTGGGGGTAACACTATAAGTTACTTGGACGTTTATTAGCTTTCTGACAAGTTAAGATCTGTCTGCTTTTATAAATCATTAGTTTTCTTCTTATCCCACGCAAAAACACTTTAAAAAAACAAACAAACAACAAACAGAAAAAAACAATAATGTGTAGCATATTCATTTCCCTGCCGTACTCCACTTTTCTGGAATGAGTGTACACAGTTGTTTTTTCCACACTATGCAGACGGTACGTTGCTGCACAGTCTGCACACTCATCTTCTTTGGTGGGCTGGCAGGCAGGGGTGTTTTCATGATTCTATAGGCTACAGGACACTGGCATGAATGATAATATCTTTAACGTGCGTAGTCGATGCTCTGTGTTAGTATACGCACAAAGAGGGTTTAGGCACTGGTAGGTCTGAAAACACAAGTTCATCTGGGTGTCCACCCGTTATCCACAAGGCAGAAGGAAGCCAGGCAGAAATGAACCCAAACCTTCCGGGTGGAAATCCGACGTTTACACACTTGGACTACCACTCCGTCAGCGTAGAACAGATTTATCTGCATTTCTTTAATGCGTAAGTGTAGCTCGTACACCTGACAATCATCCACAAACTTTCATGATTCAATGCACAGAGTCTGTTAAAGGTTAAATTATACTTCACGTTGAATTCTCATGTACACAAACTTTTTGAGCACACGCAAACGGTTCAGAAGCTTCTCAAAATTATGATTACAGTATTTATACGGCGCCAAATCTTGACAATTCAAATCAAAGCGCACTCATGCACCAGGCATACGCATACAAAGATCACCCTTACAATATTTAATACACAAAGTGAGGGAAACAAGTACTAAAACAGGGTAACACCCAGTAATTCTACCCAAAAATAGCTACATCACAAAAACAGCTGTGCAAAACAGCGGGAGATATATTTGTATCTCTGTATCAATACATATGTATCTATGTATCTGTCTGTGTATTTATCTATGTATCTGTCCATGTATTTATGTATCTGTGTATCTATGTACCTCTCTCTCTCTCTCTCTCTCTCTCTCTCTCTCTCTCTCTCTCTCTCTCTCTCTCTCTACATATACACATATGTATAAACATAATATGTTTCGATCAGGAAATTTCCTTACAACATATTATGGTTGTTTCAAGTCAGCGTAATTCTATCTCGCCATTCCCAGGCACGTTACATTACTTCCTGGTGCGGTTCTGTTCTTCTTTTAGAGATGATTGACTTCTATGTCGTTTGAAACATGAAATCTTCTGCTTCTACGTTTTATTTATAGATAAACGGGCATGAAGATCGAAGTTTGATGTTTACAAAAGAGAGAGACACGGCGAGAGAGAGAAAGAAGAGAGAGAGAGGGAGGGAGAGAGAGAAGGACAGAAACACGCAGATACTGACAGAGAAACAGGGAATGGAATTACCATATAGGTTCAAACATAAAAGCATCTGGGAGGAAAAAAAGTTCCATAAAACCAATATAATGTGTATAAGCATTTTTGTAAATGTATTTGTCTATTACTTTTTACTT
>JAPXFY010000013.1:35559971-35562471 GCA_030674185.1 Monoplex corrugatus
GGTGTTGGGAAATCAGATGGTACACACGACCCCGAAGATGCAAATGATTGAGGGACACGATGAGCTCCAAAAAGGGAAATTTGAAATTTACTGGCAAAAATTTAGGGTTACTTTTCTCAACCGATGACTGTGATTTTCTTATTGGGCATAATATTCTTATGGGTTACTCTTAGAAAGAAAGATGCAAGTGTATTATTTTCCTTCACAAATTAAGCCAGGTATTCATCATTGTATGGAATGTAATAATGATCTATCATTTCTGCGTGCAGTTTAATGATCTTACTTTCAACATTGCGCTTTACAAAATCGAATTGTTATTAGTCGTTATTACCGAATAACAGTAATCATCATTGAGCAGAAGCAATGCTAATTGTGGGACATGCATATGGCTGAAATAGATCATTTGTTGGCTGAAAAAGACAGCTAATTTATATCGGTGATAGATATACGTCTGGTATCCAAAACTAATCATTGATTTTGTTTATATTACATACTTTATGATTACACTCATCTTTTTCAGATATCTGAATGTATTCGATCCAAAAGTAGCCGTCGTTTAAAAGCAAAATCCATCTGTCAAAGTAAGACAGTAATCATCTCGTCGTTGTCGTTGTCGTTGTTGTCGTCGTCGTTGTTGTAATGTGACAATGAAAACGCTATTTCTGCTCTGTTAACTACATGTAGTATTGACCGTGCAATTTATACTTGCTAACTGCCGGCGCTATTGTATCCAATCCAGAAGATTACAGTAGCATTAGTTCCCTTTATAACAATGATTTTACCGCTTTTCATCTAGTAGACAGCCATAATGGACTATCGTTGTTGTTACTGTTGTTGCTGCTGCTGCTGCTGCTGCTGCTGCTGCTGCTGCTGCTGCTGCTGCAGTTTTTCATAATGTCTCAATGCCAGAATTCGTTTATGTTCCGTTAACTAGCAGTTGATCTGGCCATACACTTCATATTCGTTAAATGCTGATGTATCCGAGCCAGCAGATGACAATGATATCACTTCCCTTTATAAAACCAACTTCACAGTTTCCACATCCAACAGACCACCATAATGGACATCACAGCTTATCTGCCCCGTCAACGGCTGATACGTTACTGGCGGTTGGTGGGTTCTGTTGCTAGCTAAGTGTTTCAGTGGTGGGTGGCTGGGTATTAGTAGTTGTTGTACTGCATGGTCTTCTCTTTCCGTCCGAATTCTATGCTTGGTTGGCTGGAGCGTCAGAACTTCCAAGTCCATGTGTTTGTTCTATGAGTTGTAGCGGAGCAATGGATTGCCCAAGAAAATCTTCGTGCAAGCAACCTTCAATCCGTTAGGTCCTGAATGAGTACCAGACCGTATTCAGGATTGGATACGGTAAAGCAATGAGAAAAGAAATGGGGCATTGCCCTTCTATATGTAGCCTCGAGAAAAATATAGGTCTCTACCAATCAAAGGACATAACTCTTGAGAGTCACCCCGTAGGAATTATCTCCCATGCTGTGAAACTTCTCAAATCTAACATAGTTTGCGCTACCCATTCAGCTAGCATAGAAGCAGACACAAAGCACTCCTCTGAGAAGTGTTCTGAGCTTACAGTTTTTGTGCTTTGTATCTGCTTCTATGCTAACTGAATGGGTAGCGCGAACTATGTTAGATTTGAGAAGTCTCACAACATGGGAGGTAATTCCAACGTGACTCTCAAGAGTTATGTCCTTTGGTTGATATTATAAAAATTCTCCCTGCTTCCCTCTTATTTCTTTGGTAGGTCTCTACCACTTCGTTTCCCTGCATTCCCATGGTTACGGGACAAAACTGATCGCTTTAGTTGGGGGCTGGTGGTGGAAACTGGTGGATAAGGTGAGGGAGTCAAAGGTTAGATTTTTGCTTCGCTAATATGGTTGACAACGCGGGATGCTGGTGACCAGGGTATGAGAGTCAAAGAGTTATAACGCAGTATTCGCCCTGATATAGTTTTAGTAGTCAGCGCTAAAAACAGCATGCACCTCAACCAACAACGGATGTACACACATTCCTAAATTAATTCCGCTTTCTGGTAGAATCATTTTAGACTCTACTTTTACTGCTTGATCTTGATCCAGACGTCCAATATATTACAATATGCATTTAATAATATTCTGACACATTTTAATAGTTATATGCTTCTGCGCCATATTTTTTTTTTCTTTTTTTTTCTTCCGTTCATCATTCACATGTTCAAACTACATCAAGCAATGAATGTGTCCATTTCTCCCAGTTCCTGCTGACTACATTGGAGCTTGGTGGTCAAAGTTGATGTCGGCTATGTCTTCTGTCTTAGAAACCACATTTCGGTTGAATGTGTTTCTAAGAGAATGTTAAGAGTTCCCTGGACAGCAAAGAAAACAAACAAAACAGTGTTGAAGGAGGCAGACACAAAAAGAACATCAATGAAGAAGAACAGGAAAAGACAAGCAACATTTATAGGATATTTTATGATGCAAGAGAAATTACAGCACCTAGTCACGACAGGAAA
>JAPXFY010000013.1:35572471-35574971 GCA_030674185.1 Monoplex corrugatus
GAGGGTGAGCGAGAGAGAGAGAAAGAGAGATAGAGAAAGAGAGAGAGACAAGAGAGGTAGAGAAAGAAAGAAAGAAAGAAAGAAAGAAAGAGGGAGTGGGAGAGAGAGAGAGAGACAAAGACAGAGACAGAGACAGAGAAAGAGACAGAGAGAGAGAGCATGCCCAAGAGCATTCTCACAGTATCATAATAATATCTTTACAGGCTTGCCCATATTGTTTATAAATCTAGTCTCCTTTTTTCTTCTTCTTCTTCTTGCCTGTCAACAAGTCACCCGCCACTAATTTGATACATAGCATGAGGTGTTTCCCCTTCATGACAGGGAGCACAGAGAGTTCAGACTGGGGTGAGGGAGGTGGTAGTTATGGGGATAGAGCAAAACATGTGAAGAAGGAACATTGGGGAAAGAGGAAGGGGCAGTGTGCGTGATTCTGTACTCTCTCTCTCTCTCTCTCTCTCTCTCCTCTCTCTCTCTCTCTCTCTCTCTCTCTTCTCTCTCTCTCTCTCTCTCTCTCTCTCTCTCTCTCTCTCTCCCCCTCTGTGTGTGTGTGTGTGTGTGTGTGTGTATACGTGTGTGTGCGTGTGTGCATGGATACGCGTGTCTGTGTGTGTGTTTTGTGTGTGTGTGTGTGTTCGTTCGTTATTTCTTTTAACGTCTGTTCACATATGTGCTTTTAGACGAAAATAAAAAAAAAATTTAAAAAAGGTGTCTATGGGGTGGAAGATTCTACGAAATCATAAAGACAGTTTAACATATTAATTAACATTAAAAAAAAATTATAGGACAATAGAAAAGCAATCATAACATTAGAATGATCAGGCTTGAACAGATTGCTCAGGGCTGTATGTGTGTATGTAACCGCGCGCGCGCACGCGCGCGTGTGTGTGTATGTGTGTGTGTGTGTGTGTGTGTGTGTGTGTGTGTGTGTGTGAGTGTGTGCACGTATACGCATGCGCATGCAACGAGCGTATCCCGTGCTGGGTTATGACAAACCATCTGTGATTATCTGGTGGGGTAGAGGGGTAGAAAAGGATAATCTTACCGACTAAAAACATTGTAACAGTCAAGGAGTAATGATAAAACTAACAAGCAAACAAACAGAGGTAGGTGGGAGTTACAGGTATAAAAACAATCGGTCTTAATCAAAGAAAACGACCTACAGGACTGTGCAGTAAATGCCTAGCAAAGTGTAAATACAAAGTGAAATCAGTGTTTCTGTTTCAATTTTGAAAATGATACAGGGAAATAAGGTCGCATTCGCTGACAACACAAAAGGTGTTTAACTGTTATAGACTCATTACAGACACATTTGATGATATTATTGAACTTAATCCGAAGTGAGTCCAGATATAATCTGTAAGCTAAAGTTATTTCTAGTCTTGTAAAACCCTGGTAATTTACGATGAAGGGTCGATAGTGACATTGCGCTTTTACTTTCTTTTCTAATATAGCATTCATTTCATGTTCAGAGAGTCGTAAATCAAGTTTAGTACTGCCTGCCCTATTCATTGCTGCACTTTTAGCGATTCTATCGACTCGATCATTATCTATGATACCACAGTGTGATGGAATCCAACAAAAAGTAACGTGAGTATTATTTGTTATTAAACAATGAATTAAAAAGTTTATCTCAAATATTAACGTACTATTTACTTTACATTTGCAGCTCGTCAGGGATTGTAATGCAGATTTCGAATCTACACATAATAAGATACTAAATATAGCTATGGGTAGATCTACTATAATATTTCAGTGCCATTAGGATGGCGAGTAATTCAGACGTGAAGATTGAGTGTCCCTGTCCTAAAGAGTAAGCCTTTTCCACTTTTAAGTTTGGAATTATAAAACCAGCGCCTGCTGCACCATCATCTAGAACAGAGCCATCAGTAAATATTTTCAAGTGAAGTGAATATTTTTCATGCAGATGAGACAGAACGTCAATTGCCAACAGGTGCGGATTAATATCTTTTCTCAAGTCAGTTTCAATGTAGTTCATATCAAAAGTAGCAGTGGACAATTCCCAGGGGGGTAGAGGACAACATATCAGTTTATGTGAAACTTTTTTAGGAACTACTCTGCAAATTTCGAAGAGCTCATTTGTGTAACTGGATATTGTTTCTTGTGCCTTTATTGTTCTTGCTCTCTTGGGGAAATGGATGTCAGACCGAATTTTAAGATCCGTGTCAACATAGTTAGCTACTGCATTTGCTCTAACTATATATTTAGCAGCTGATAACTTCCTCCAGTCTTCCAAAGGAAGGATGCCGGCTATTTTATATATTTCTTGTGTTTTTGTATACACCGGTACCCCAAGAGCACATTTAACAGCTTTACTATCTAAGCTTTGAATTTTTTCAAATAACATTTTGGGGCTGAAAAATAGACCTCTTGGCCATAAGCCAACTTTGATCTGACTAAAGCTGTAACAAGATGTAATAACGTTTTAGTGTCCTGCCCCCATGACTGTTTACTAATTATTTTTTATTAAATTAAAGCTTTT
>JAPXFY010000013.1:35589971-35632471 GCA_030674185.1 Monoplex corrugatus
ACCTGTATAATAATAATGCACAGTTTTTCATCACTCTTTATGACTTGTTTTCTTCTCGGTCTTATCATAAATGTTCTTTACAACATATACTCGTCGTTGCTAAGGCTTTCTTTGAATTTGTAGTGAATATTTGCTGATTCAACTGATCGGCTAAATATTGTTCATCACCAAAAGCTGAGTAAAAAGGGAAAGATAACTATAACAGCGATGACGATGATGATACTGATTGTGTTCTTGTTATCGTTCTTGATGCTGGTGCTGGTGCTGGTGCTGGTGCTGTAGTTGTTGCTGCTGAAGATGATTATGGTAATGACGATGTAGTAGAGACAGGGCAGCATTATTTAAAGAATATATTTTCATAGATCACGCAGCCCGGTTACAGCTTGGTAAAAGCACAATGTTGATAGCACAATGGTCGTGGGTTTGACCTTTTTGCCGGGCACAGTTTGCGTTTGTTTTATTGCCAGCTGGCTGGTTCATTCATGTACCGTCGGTCTGATGTCTGGAGTTCAGACCCAGTCTGTAATAGTGTTATGATCATCATCGTCATCGCCATGATGATGATAATGATGATGATGATGATGATGATTGTTATTATTATTATTACTATTATTTATTATCATCATCATCATCATCATCATCATCATCATCATCATCATCATCATCATCATCACCATCATCATCGTCGTCGTCGTCGTCGTCATCGTCGTCGTCATCATCATCATCATCATCATCGTCATTGTTAATATATTATTATTATTATTATTACTATTATTATTATTATCATCATTGTTATTATATTATTATTATTATTATTATTATTATTATTATTATATTGTTATTATTATTATTATCAAAGTCCCTGCTTTTCATTTGTAAGCTACTTCCTGTTGTCCCATTTCAACATTTTCCCAAAGTTCATCCCCCCAACTACTTCAACTACTACTATCACTACTACTACTACTACCACTACTACTACTACTACCACTACTACTACTATTACTAACCTTGGAATAGTAGTTAGAATAACAGATTAATTGCTAAGAAGGCGCAGGTTAAAATAATCATCAGTCCAAATGATGGTGAGATTTTTTTTTTCTCGAAACCAGCCATCTGCGCTACGAGCGAGTGCTATGGACTTAACAACAGACTGGGACCATACAGTGAAGCGTCATCCACTTTGCAGCAGTGTCACTGAGGGTATCGCACACACTTCGCCGACCCCAGACGCCACAGGCGTCTGTATCTCTCGGGCCTGGTGATACACAAAAATAAAACCCTATTACGCAGCCTTAATCCACTAGAGGGGGTGGGTGGGTAGGACCTCCATATCATCAGATGTATCAGCCCCATACCCATCACGTCAACATCACAGAGAATATGTTATGAGACATGCAAGCGAATAATTAGTCTCCACGATGACACAGAGAGAAGCAGGACAATAACCATTAATCCCATGATCAGACATTTCTGTATGGTGATAAATAGATTGCGTCTGTCACACCCATGCCGTACATTCATCATGATGACTGCGGCTTATCTCCTATCACCGTCAACAATGCGTGTAGTTGTTGTAGTTGCAGCAGTAGTATTAGCAGCAGCTGTTGCGGAAGTAGAAGCAGTAGAAGTAGTAGTAGAAAGAGGAGGAGGAGAAGCAACAGTAGCAGCAGCAGCAGCAGAAAGTGTAGTAGAAGTAGGAGGAAGAGCAGCAGCGGGAGTAGTAGCAGTATTAGTAGAAGTAGTGGCGGTAGTAGTAGTAGGAGGAGGAGCAGCAGGCGTCCATGTCGTTGTCGTCGTCGTAGTAGTAGCAGTAGTAAAAGAAGTAGTAGTAGTAGTAGTAAGAGTAGTAATAGTAGTAGTAGGCGTCGTCGTAGTAGTAGTAGTAGTAGTAGTAGTCGTCGTCGTCGTAGTAGTAGTAGTAGTAGTAGTAGTAGTAGTCGTCGTCGTCGTCGTCGTAGTAGTAGTAGTAGTAGTAGTCGTCGTCGTCGTCGTCGTCGTCATCGTCGTAGTAGTAGTAGTAGTCGTTGTCGTTGTCGTTGTCGTTGTCGTCGTCGTCGTCGTCGTCGTAGTAGTAGTAGTAGTCGTCGTCGTCGTAGTTGTAGTAGTAGTAGTAGTAGTCGTCGTCGTCGAAGTAGTAGTAGTAGTAGTAGTTGCAGTATAGTAGTAGTATTAGTAGTAGTCATCCTTATCGTAGGAGTAGTAGTAGTGGCACTAGTGGCAGCAACAGCAGCTGCGGTAGTAGCAGTCCTAGAAGGAAGGAGGAGGAGGAGGAGCAAAAGTAGGAGTAGTAGTAGTAGAGGCAATAGCAGTTGTCGTAGTAGGAGGAGAAGGAGCAGGAGAAGGAGCAGGATGAGGAGCAGGAGCAGCAGTAGTATTAGTACATGTAAGAGGGGGAGGGAGGAATAGCAGGTTCACTTGAAATAATCAGATCAGAGAACATCTTTGTTAGCCCATGTCACCCTATGTTTAACGTTACAGTGCTGGATGGGATCCAGAGCAACGATGCCTCAACACAGGCCAAACAGTCACTTTCCAGTACCCGACGTCACACAGTAGTTTTTACGACAAAGAAAGGGGTGGTGGTGGTGCTGCCTATGACCCGTTCGGACTAAGTCACCAGTTATCTTGTTTACACGCTTACTGGCAAACTGGTGAGATGACAAACCCCGGGACATATAGCCACACAACGCTCACCAGCCAGGTCCACTTCACCTGCAAGACTAAGAAAGAACCACAGAGCCCTCCGTTGCCTTACTATGGGTTACCTTATCTCTCTTTTGGACAATCCACCAGCCGGCAGCTCGCGTAGCTGCCAAATCTTCTTCCCTAATTTTAGTCTCGAGATTTAGCAGTTGATATCTCCCAACGATATTTTCAGCCACAGCTGCAGGGGCAGTTCATACAATAGCAAAAGCGGTCAGACATGGTGCTTCAGACAGAGCCTAAAGCATCCTATCTTAACATCAACGATTAGCAATCATCATCTTCATCATCATCGTGTGCCCTGCGGCATGGCGTTGGTGATCATGGCCCTCCATATGCATCGATCCCTTGTCGCTGCAAGTACCGATTAGCGATACGTTGTTTAAAAAGCACGTTGATAGAATTTTTCATACACAATACCAACATTTATAGGCTATTTTATGAGTAAAAAGGAATTAGAGCAACTGGTCACAACAGGAAAGCTGGAGGGAAAGAAAACACCAGATGAACCAAGGGAGAAAATATTGGACGGACTTGCAGGGTGGCTGAAGACAAGAGAGGGCGGAAGATGAGCTTGCGGCGACAAGAGATAGATGCATATGGAGGGCCATGATCGCCAACACCATGTGGCAGGGCACATGATGATGATGATGAATACCTGATTATTCCATTAGAAAGGGGAAAAAAGCCAACTATTCACATACCGTGCAAAGATAGACACGGAAAACAGTATAAGTAATATCCAAACACCTTGCTAGCGCGTAGGACTTATGCCATTATCATTCTGGATCTTATTCATCACATGGCACCGGTGGCGTCAGAGCATACAGAATACATTCCAAGAGTGCAGACGCCATCTGGAGAAAATAAACTGAAAATGAAACTGTAAACAAGTGTAGTTTTCTTTTCTTTTTTCTTTCGTGTGTGTTGTGTGTGTGTGTGTGTGTGTGTGTGTGTGTGTGTGTGTGTGTGTGTGTGTGTGTGTGTGTGTGTGTGTGTGTGTGTGTGTGTGTGTGTGTGTGTGTGTGTGTGTGTGTCTGTGTGTGTGTGAGTGTGTGTGTGTATATAATAATAATAATAGTGAACATTTATGGCGCTTAATCTAAAAAAGCCCTAAGCGCTTACAGTAAACACACACACACACGCACACACAACACACGCACACGCACACACACACACACACACACACACACACACACACACACACACACACCCGCACACACACACACACACACACACACACACCCGCACACACACACACACACACACACACACACCCGCACACACACACACACACGCGCGCGGGCACAGATTTCAAGGTGGCAGCTGAAGTAAGAGTACAGAACTACAGGCTAGGATTTAAAAAGAGTGGTTTTTAGACTGGACTTAAACGAAGAAAGGGTACAGGTAGAGCGGAGAGGAAAGGGAAGTTTGTTCCAAATAGTGGGGGCCTGATAAGAAAAAGCACGTTCACCAAGAGTTTTGTTGCGGAAGCGTGGGATTCTAAGTAGGTGGGCATCAGTAGAAGAGCGTAGCTCTCTGGAGGGAATGTAAACAGTCAGGAGATCAGAAAGATAGGGGGGAGCTAGACCAGCCAGAGACTTATGGCATAGGAGGGAAAGTTTATAGTCAATACGCTTTCGAACAGGAAGCCAGTGTAGAGTTCGAAGCAGAGGGGAAACATGAGTTGACCTTGGGCATTTCCGTACAAGGCGAGCAGCGTTATTTTGAACTTTTTGCAATTTGGATAAGAGTGTTTGGGGGCAGCCAGCAAGAAGCGAGTTACAGTAGTCGAGTCTGGAAAGAATGAGTGCAGAAATGAGAGTTATAGTGCTTTCTTCAGATAGAAGATGACGCACAGAACTGATCCGTCGAAGTTCTAAGTAACAAGCACGACAGACAGAGGATACCTGGCTGTGGAAGGAAAGAGTTTGGTCCAGTACAACTCCAAGATTACGCACGGATGTGGAAGTGTGGATTACCGAGTCTTCAAGCTGGATAGAAACAGGGATAGGCACAGTAGACAGAAGTCGCTTTGATACAATAAATATAAATTCTGTTTTGTCATTATTCAGCTGGAGTTTGTTGCATGTCATCCAAGACTTTATGTCAGAAATGCAGAGCTGTGTGCGTTGAATTATAGAAGGGATAGTGGAGGGATGGCCAGACATGTAGATTTGGTTGTCATCAGAAAAACAGTGATGGGATATGTGATGATGGGCTACAATGTCAGAGATGGGCTGAGTGTACAAAATAAAGAGAATAGGGCCTAAGACAGAGCCCTGAGGAACACCGTACTTCAAGATGGTAGGATTAGAAGAGACACCATTTATGGAGACAACTTGTACACGACCAGAAAGGTAGGATTGAAACCATGACAGAGCAATGCCAGAGATACCAAAAATATTCTGAAGTCGAGAAAGAAGAGTATTGTGATCAATAGTGTCGAAGGCAGAAGAGAGATCAAGAAGAGAGAGAAGGGACACCTGACCATTGTCTAGAGTAGATAGCAGATCATTCACAATCTTCAAAAGAGCATATGTGTGTAAGCGTGTGTGTATATGTGTGTAGGCGTGTGTGTACATGTGTGTGTGCGAGTGTGTGTGTGTGTGTGTGTGTGTGTGTGTGTGTGTGTGTGTGTGTGTGTGTGTGTGTGTGTGTGTGTGTGTGTGTGTGTGTGTGTGTGTGTGTGTGTGTATTTCTTTGGTTTTCTTTTATTTTGTTTGAAATTGTTGTTGTTGTTTTGTTTTGTTGCTTTTTTGTGTATTGCTTTTTATTTGTGCGTTTTCTTTCATAGCAATCCAAATAAACACGTAAGATGTTTGTCCATATTTTTTCTATCCTCCCATATTAAGACGATACAACATTTTTGCATGCTTGGCAAAGTAGTCCGCTGTTGTGCATTTGCACTACCATTAACTAATATTTGATGCATTTTCTGTGCAAATTCAGACAAATTGGAATCCATCCTTTTCAGATCACTTGAACGTCCTCGCATCCTCACTTATAAAATTCTACATAACAAACAAATGAAACTTTTCATTTCTTGTAGAGCTTCGAATCCCCACATTTTAGCATCAAACTGAAAGATCGATTGTGAGTGCACATCAAACATTTTACAATACATATGTAGACAAACGTGCAGGGTAATCATCAAACTTATACATTAAGCTTAGAATTTCATGGCAACTTTCTTTGCTTAGCTGATAAGATCTTTTAGGAAAACAGGATAGAGAGAGATGGGGTGAGGAGAGAAGACGAGAGAGAGGGAGAGAGAGAGAGACAGACAGACAGACAGACAGACAGTCAGAGACAGACAGACAGATAGAGACAAACAGACAAAGAGACACAGAGAGAGACTCAGTCTCGGACTCGGACTCGGATTTTTAATGAATATAGGCCAACAGCCCCTTTCATGGGGGAGAATCAGTACACACATATTTGTCATAAAAAAACAATGGCAGGCAACAAACTCCAGTAGTGATGATCTTAAATGACCATGTGAAATACTTCAGCCCTTGTAGATACAGACACGTTACACTTTACGTCACTACATTTGCAATAATGTTTTCTCGCATCTTGAAGGCGGCGACGAGAAATTTGGCTATATTAACTACATTTACTGTTGAGTCGTTGGTTTTATGTGCCCATGAGCAATTGTTCTAAATCATCATTTTATAACAGGGAAATAGACTTGTCTGATCTGATTGTACAATGGGCATTTAAACAGAAAATGTATTTCGTTTCTACTGTGTTTGGACAGACTGGACAGAGGTGTTTTCAGTCGTTAGTGAAAAGGGGTATCTATGAACGTATACATGGGACACACCCATCCTAAATTGTGCAATTGCATTTCTGTAAGCTTCCACATACAAAACCTGTATATATTATTCAGTTACAAATAAGGATTTAAATTTACCATACAAAGATAACCGTGCACTGGAATCCAAGTGGTTACGCCTATTATGCCCGAAATCGCTGCGCAGCCTTTCTTTCAGTTCTTCTGTGAATCTTTTTTCATTGCCACATCCAAAAAGCCAAACTTCTTCAAAACCATTTTCACACAAAATATTACTAACTTTTGACACCCAAGTTATACAACCTTTCTCATGCATGGCCAGTAAAGTGCTGTATGCTTTTTTACAATACCTACTCCCTCGTAATTTAAGTAATGTAAACCAATAATTAATACATCTTGTGACAGCAGTTATCCACAGAGGAAATCGTCCTAACTCTCCATATACCATATCATTTGCCTTTCTATTTCTTATGTGTAAAAATCTCTTACACGCATAGAGATGTACTTGTTCAATTTGATGCCGTACCTCATAACCCCATATTTCAGAAGCATAGAGTAGTGAAGGGGGCCACCTGTGCATCGAAAAGTTTAAAGAAAATTTTTGGCGAATTACAGTTAATTTTCCTTAGTGCAATCAAAATCTCATTTGTACTTTTTTCGCCTTTAACTTTTGCTTCCTCCATTGCTGCCCTATAACTATGCCTGGTTGAAACAGTGAGACCTAGATACCACTTCCAAATCATTGCCATTAAAGATCCACAGACACGGAGAGAGAGAGAGAGAGAGAGAGAGAGAGAGAGAGAGAGAGAGAACGAGAGAGAGAGAGAGAGAGAAAGAGAGAGACAGACAGACAGACAGAGACAGAGACAGAGACAGACAAACACACACACACACATATACACACAGAGAAAGAAATAGAGACAGACAAGACACACAGACAGAACTTTCAGAACTCTCAGAACTCAGAAGATAGAAATGTATATAAGGGGTTTCACGCGCACATAACACAACATGTCTGTGGCAAATAAACAAAGGACATTACAGCCAAAACCGAAAAACGCACTTTCACCATTATCATTATCTACGACACTGATATCATTTTTTGTTTAAGAAAGATACCCGCGTTGACTAGTAAAGTATAATAAATGAATATTTAGCAACGTCTCTAATGACAGCCTTTCAGACAGACAGACAGACAGACAGACAGACAGACAGACAGACAGATACATGACAGAGAGGAACAGAGAAAGAGGTACACATTTTATTCAACATAAGCTGCAGCATCCTTCTAAACAAGCTCTCCTCTCTCTCCTCTCTCTCTCTCTCTCTCTCTCTCTCTCTCTCTCTCTCTCTCTCTCTCTGTGTCTGTGGATCTTTAATGGCAATGATTTGGAAGTGGTATCTAGGTCTCACTGTTTCTTACTAACTATTAAGAAGCATAAATGTTATTGTTATCTCTGTTTACAGCCCAGCCGACTGCGTAGAGCCATATCAAGGCTACAATCAGTTCAAAACGCACACAATACTTCAACAGGGAAAAAAAAAAGGAAAAGAAAATAAAGTACACATATCATCAATGCAATCGCGGACATAATCTAAAGAGATGCCCCTGGCGCTGACCATTCCATCCGATTTATCACACAGGGGATTTAAAAAAACAAACATGAATACAAACTTAAACATAACTAAGGACACTAAAACATATAAAAATGGCTTATATTACTTAAAATTGCTTCCGTATATCTCATTTCCCTAGAGCCAATGCATGCAAGATATGTACCCAATTATCAATCCTAAGAGAAAGTATGTAAAACTTTATTGAACACATAGAGGTGAATGGACCAGCAAGGCAGAAAAATGATAGGAAGAAATGACAGAAAGCAAAGGAGGAAGAAAGAAACAAACAAAGTGACAGAATAGAGGAAATTTCTAGCACAGAATTTCCAGAAGATGGGGATACTATTTATACTGAAAGAGCCCCGGCATCCCCACGGGGGGAAGAAGCATAATGGTTATGCCACAAACAAGAGTATACACAAGGTACTGACATTAATTACTCATGCTGATGAAGATTACGGTATAGAGTCATGAATTAATGAAACAGTTCAATAGCCAAGCATAATCATTAGTGACTGACTGAGAGCATATAATGCATACCACAGACATTCACACTGAAGCCCTTTTTAAGTATTCGGGCAGTTTCATATGCGCTTCAGACAATTAACTCTATCAGCAATCAATTGAAAGATTCCTCACGCTTTTGCTAACCATTCTGCATAAACGACTTACTGAAATATGAAACTTACCGCGGCAGGGAGCGAGGGGGAGGGAGGAGAGGGGGGTTCGCTCATTCGCTCAGGTTTCGCGATCATGTAGTCGAACAGGGATTCATTACACTCGTATAATTCCATATGCGCTCCACCCAACTGTGCCAGCAATCATCTGGAAGATTCCCTGAACCTGCTCAAAACGCTCTGCACTGGCATGGTCGTGAAATGCGGGATGGGGGTGTGGTGGTGGGTGGGTGGGATCTCTGAAACACTAAGCTGACATCACTAGAATGACGGGCATATTATGATGGGCAGCGAATAATGATGAAAACAATCGTGAACCAACAGAACTGCAAAACTTAATTAACACACTTTTTCTTTTCATCATAACTTAAAACAGAAAGACTAAACGAAATACTAAATGAGCCTATAATGGCTACCTGGTTGAACCTGTCTCTCAGTGACGAAAAAGGCTACTTACTGCGTAGCTTTCATCGGTGATCTATCCGACTTCTTCAGCGCAACTGCTGGGTTGAGAACTGGCTTCAGTGCGCACCGCCGAGCCATTACTGTTTTCAAGGGGGTGGGGGTGGGGGGGGGGGCGGACTTATAGGCAGTGATTTCAGTAATTTGGATCAGAGCAGGCAATACTGACCACACAGAGATCCAGCGGCAATGAAGAGACTCCTTCTGTGGGTGGCTTGACATCGTTGGTTCCAGTGGACTTCCTGGCACTCTGACTTTGAATGACAAATCGCGGGAGGGTGAGAGATGGTGGTGTGTTGAAAATCCGGAATGAGCGGCATGGGATCAAAGCCGCTGGAGGGGAACAGAAGAGAGGCAGTAAAACCAAAAACAAAACAAAACAAAAAAAACGTTAAATAGGATAACAGGACTGGGTCTAGAGTTAATAAGCATTAACATTTAAAATATGTTTTCAATCAAATCAAAATGACTCCCATTAATCAAGCAAATAGGATCCAGAAACATTCAGAAATAGAATGAGAACGCAAGTGTAACAAAATTTAATACATAAATAAAATCAATGAAATAAATTAAATAAATCGAAAAAAAATATACAGGTTATACCTCCAAACGCAAATGTAACAAACAAACAAAAGAAAAAGCCAACAAAATCAGTGAAGTAAAACAAATACATAGATTACAAAATATAGGCAATTTTCTCTAGCTGAACAAAATATTAGGGACATTTTACTGGTGCTTTTTCCCCCACTGGCTTTTTTGTTGTGTTTGTGTTGTGTGTGTGTGTTGTGTGTGTGTGGTGTGTGTGCTTGTGGTGTGTGTGTGTGTGTGTTGTGTGTGTGTGTGTGTGTGTGTGTGTGTGTGTGTGGTGTGTGTGTGTGTGTGTGTGTTGTGTGTGTGTGTGTGTGTGTGTTGTGTGGTTGTGTGTTGTGTGTTTGTTTTGTGTGTTACGCTTGACAAAAGCCAGTTGGCTAAAATCTTTCTGGTATTGTTGTTGTTATGTTGTTATGTGTTTTGTTTTACGTGTTTTTGTTTTTGTTTATTTTTCTTTTGTATTAATTCGCGTTCTCATTCTAATAATGTGTGTGTGTGTGTGTGTGTGTGTGTGTGTGTGTGTGTGTGTGTGTTGTGTGTGTGTGTGTGTGTGTGTGTGTGTGTGTGTGTCTTTGGTTTATGTCTTCATTTGCAAGTAACGTTATTGAGAGTTGAGCAATACACAAAGAACTTAAATATTAGAAGTGAATTGGATATATAAAAAGTCTGCATAATATTGTTCGAACATGCATAAGTACATCTGTATATGTGTTATCACACACACACACACACACACACACACACACACACACACACACACACACACACACACACACAAACACACACACACATACACACACACAGACACACACACACAAACACACACACACACACACACACACACCATGTACTTTCAAAGAAGCAGCCATTCGGTAATGTCATCCCCTTTCATTTGATCAATAAATAGAGATGACAAGTTTGTGAGAACCATTAGCCCTTACACACCATTGATCATTTCAAAGCTTCACATCCCCTCCCCCCTTATTCTCTCCTCTCTTTCTTACAGACTCTCTCTCTCTCTCTCCCTCCCTCTCTCTCTCTCTCTCTTTCTCTTCTGTTTCTCTCTTTTTCTTTCTTTCTTTCTTTCTTACTTACATACGGTCTCTCTCTCTCTCTCTCTCTCTCTCTCTCTCTCTCTCTCTCTCTCTCTCTCTCTCTCTTTTACACACATAAACACACACACACACACACACACACACACTCAACACACACACACAGAACACAACACATACACACGCTCCCGCGCGCGCGCGCGCACAACACACACACACACACACACACACTCACGCACACATACTTTTGTGATGGAGTGTGTGTATGCGTACATGCGTGCGAGCGTGTGCTTAAGTGGCGTGTGCGTGTGTGTGTGCGTTTGTGCGTGTGAGTGTGTGTGTGTGCGCGCGCACAGAGGTCAGGACAAATACAAACTTGTATACAGCACAAATACAAACTTGTATACCAACACTCACGTATCAAAATAGTGTATCACTGAGAGAGAGGGGGTGAGAGAAAGAGAGGGAGAGGGAGAGAGAGAAAGAGAGAGAGGGAGGGAGAGACAGAAAGAGGGAGAGAGAGAAGAGAGAGGGGGGGAGAGATAGAGAAAGAGAGAGAGACAGAGAGACAGAGACAGAGAGAGACAGACAGACAGACAGAAAGACAGAGAGACAAAGTTGAGAGGAGACAATTCCTGAAAAGATCGATGGAATGTACAAAACTATAGACCGTACAAAACTTCTTTGTGTGCGTGCGTGTATGTGTATGTGTGTGTGTGTATAAGCGTGCGTGCGTGCGTGCGTGCGTGCTGCGTGCGTGCGTGTGTGTGTGTGTGTGTTGTGTGTGCGTGTGTGTGTTTGTGTGTGTGACAGAATGTAGATGTTTGTGTGTGTACGCATGCTTGTGCGTATATTTTTGTACCTGTAGTGTTTGTGCTTTGTGTATGTGTGTGTGTGTGCAGTATGTGTTTGTGTGTATGTATGTGTATGTATAAGTGTGTGTGTGTGTCTGTGTGTGTGTATGTGTGTGTCTGTGTGTGTGTGTGTATGTGTGTGTGTCTGTGTGTGTGTGTCTGTGTGTGTGTTAGCGCGCACGCACGCGCCGGCTGGCAGCTGTCGCACTGTACTTGAAGTTCGCCGATTGGTAGCTGTTCTATCTTGTTTCACCGAGTCGTTAATTTACAGCAGAATAAATCAAATTTTGTCACTGTTGTGTTTGTCGTGGTTGGTGTTGTCGTTGTCGTCGTCCTCGTTGTTGTTTTGTATGTATCCGTGTGTTTAAGCTGCCTTTTTCTTTCAATGTCTTATATGCAAACTGTTCAGGCGGTATGTTGCTGCACACTCTGCACAGTCTGCACACTCCGTCGTCGTTGGGCAAACAACATTCTGGGTATTTTTCAGTTTCAGTTAGTCATAGGACACGCACATGACTTTATAAGATGTATTTAAGGAAGATTAGGTAAAGACAGGCAACATTTATAGGCCATTTTACGATGAAAGGGGAATTGGAGCACCTGGTCAAAACGGGAAAGCTGGAGGGAAACACAGCACCAGGTAGACCCAGAGATAAGCTACTAGACGGACTTGCAGAGTAGCTGGGGACAAGGAGGGTGGAAGAGATGCTTGAGGCAACAAGAGAAAGAGACAGATGGAAGTCTATGATTGCCAACATCATGCGGCAAGGCACATGATGATGATGATGTTTACGTGAGCACCTGATGTATCCACACGAAGCTGGTTTAGGTATTAACATATCTGCACACAAGTTGACTGGTGAGATGGGGGAAAAATAGTCTCCACCCTGTACCTACAGGTGGAAAGTACCAAGGCAGGATAGAACCCCAGGTCTTCAAATAGGAAGTCTGATGTCTTACTCTCTTGACCACCGCGCCTGCCGAAAGGGTTAACAATTCACTCTTTGACTCCTGCACCCTATTCACCTACTGCAAAAAAATTAACCCTTTGATCCCTCAACCTATCCACCAGCTTCCTGCAGGGAGTCAAAGGGTTTAAATTTTTGGCTTCGTAAGCATGCTTGACAATGAAGGGTTCTGGTGGACAGGCTGTGGAGTCTAAAGGGTTAAACTTATATTAACTCTCTGTGAACTAGTACCATCCTTTTAAGTCTGGCACAGAAAGAAGTTGTTGAGGTCTATGCAGTCTCCCACTTCTCTACTACTCCAGGAACAATCGATAACCTTTCCTTTCACTTATCCGTGGTATTATTTTTGACTTGAACATACGCGCGTACATCGCATTCTATGCAAAATATGTACGAGTAGAGATACAACCTAAGTATCGGCTTGTTGCTCATCAACGAAAAAAAAAGTATCAGTCAAAATGTGTGACAGTTTGACATACTGGAATTAACAAAGATCAGAATGTGAAGAAAATCGACTCTCTCTCTCTCTCTCTCTCTCTCTCTCTCTCTCTCTCTCTCTCTCTCTCTCTCTCTCTCTCTCTCCCTCTCTCTCTGCCCCCCTCTCTCTCTCTCTCTCTCTCTGTGCATGTGAGTGCGTGTGTGTATGTCTGTGTGTGTGTCTGTGTGTGTTTGTGTGTGTCTGTGTGTGTCTGTGTGTGTCTGTGTGTGTATCTGTGTGTGTCTGTGTGTGTCTGTGTGTGTCTGTGTGTGTCTGTGTGTGTGTCTGTGTGTGTCTGTGTGTCTGTGCGTGTGAGTGAGAGAAAAAGAGAGAGAGAGAGCGTGTGTGTTTGTGTGCGTGTTTGTTGTGTGTGTGTGTGTGTGTGTGTGTGTGTGTGTGTGTGTATGTGTCTGTCTGTCTGTCTGTCTGTGTGTGTGTCTGCGTCTGTGTGTGTGTGTCTGCGTCTGTGTATGTGTGCGCTTCTGTGTGTATGTGTGTGTTCCTTTGTGTGTGTGCGTCTCCGTCTGTGTGTCTGTTTAAATTACATACACTGTCAAACATATACACACACACATACACATACACACACACACACACACACACACACACACTCACAAACACACACACACACACACACACACACTCACACACACACACACACACACACACACACACACACACACACACACACACACACACACACACACACACACGGAGGAAATGATGTTTGCAAAAGGTGGGGCTGAAAATATTGACAGTTATTCCAGGTTTCGAGTTAATTTTATTTTCAATACTACGTTATGAATGCGTTGCCCCCCCCCCCCTCTCTCTCTCTCTCTCTCTCTCTGCGCCTGTCTGTCTGTCTGTGTATCTGTCTGTCTGTCTCTCTCTCTTTCTGCGCTTGTCTATCTCTCTGTCTATCTCTCTTCTTCTCTTTCTGTGCCTGTCTGTCTGTCTCTCTCTCTGCGTCTGTCTATCTGTCTGTATGTCTGTCTGCCCCCCTCTAACTCTCCTCCCTTATCTGTCTGTCTCTTTCTCTGTCTCCCTTTGTATGTTTCTCTTTGCTTCTCTCTGTCTCTGTCTCTGTCTCTCTGTCTCTTTCTCTGTCTGTCTCTGTCTGTCTCTCTCTCTCTCTCTCTCTCTCTCTCTCTCTCTCTCTCTGGGGGGCATGCTGGGTAATGGCGGCGAATAGCAGCTGTTTTGAGTTGCTGTGTATACTTTTCTCCATGACAGTGTTTTGATGAGCTGTATCAAACAGCTATCCTGTGCAGTGCTTCAGTGATAGTCCCATGTGAGAGACAGTGCAGGAAAATGGTGGGCATTGAAGTGTGGAGAGCTGCTATCGGCATTTTCTGTGGACATTTCAAATCTGGGTCAAGAAGGTGTGCTCGAAAAAGTTTGAGGTGCGTACAGGTGAGCAAGGCCAGTGACAATAACACAGTCTGGTCATCTTTGGATATTCTTGTCGCCTTTGTGGTATTTATTGCATTTGTGACATTCATTGACAGTTTCTTTTGTAATGCACATGAAATGTTGTCATTTAAAATGGCAAGACAAGATGAACAAGAAAAAATAAAAGGAACAAGACTGGGGGCAGAAGAGATATGTGTCACCGACGGTGTATGTCAGGTAGCCATGCACGTGCCATTGCTTTTCTCGGCCGTGTGCGTGCAGCACATCGTGTTTTGCGTGAGAAGGCTGCTCCTCTGCGGTGACATAGAGACAAATCCCGGCCCTATCACAGTACCACACACACAGAGGACGGAAATGATAACATGGTTGACAGACTCATGCAAGTGATGCAGCAACAGTTCTCTGAGCAAACCAAATTGATAAGGAATGATCTTGGAGAGATCAAAGACGAGCTACGTCAAGTGAAAGAACGATGTGAGGAAATCAACAACAGGTGTAACAGACTGGAGAAAGATCACAGAAACCTGACGGAGACAGTGACAGATATGAGTGGCGACATACAACAACTGTTCCAGGAATCTAATGATGAGAAAGAGGAAATACAACAACTCACAGAGACAATCAGGGATATGAGACACGATGTTGCCCAATTAAAGTCAGACACAGACAGGTTAGAAGATTTTTCACGAAGAGATAATTTACGTTTTTTCGGGATTTCTCAGCAAGAATCTAGGGAAACGTTTGACTCATGTGCTACCGCAGTTATTGACGTTCTCAATAGTATTGACGACCCTAAAGTCTGGACTACTGATGACATCGTACGAGCACATCGAACAGGACAGACAAGACAAGGGCAACCCAAACAAATGATAGTCAAATTCACCAGGTGGAGAGACAAAATGCTGATTATTACAAACAGAGACATACGACGAAAACTAGATGTGAAAGGTATCAGGGTCGCAAACGACCTAACAAGAACACAGGCACAAATCGTTGCAAGAGCACGTAGTGAAGGCAAAAGAGCATACTTCCAAAAGGGACAATTGGTGATTGGACCAAGACCACCAGAACAGCGATCTTATGCTCAGATTGTGAGTGGTGACACAGTTTCAGACTTGCAACCTAAACACACCTCCTCTTCCGACGTGAGAAACACGCCCACCTTCACCAATCAGCGGGATGAAGTCGCTGGTGGGGACCCCCCTCAAGATGGGCAGATGACGAGAGGAGTTGTCACCTCTAACGGGGGCAGAGTCGCGAGTGGTAGTTCCCCTTCCTCCTCCTCTTCCCCGCCTGTCATCTCACGTGCAAACCGGGCCGAGCTTCAGCGTGACGCCAACAGGAGTTCCCAGGGGCATGACACCGGGCGTCTTACAGACACGGACGCACGTGCATCACGCGGCAGTCCTGCGGCAGACCGACAGACGGGTGAGAGGGTGAGCATGGGCAGCCAACCGCGACGGACGTCAACAAGCACGGCCCGCGGCAGAGGAGCAGGCGGTAACCTTGGCAACAGGAGCTTGCGTTCCGGTACTTCCAGAAAGCCATAGGACAGGCATGGCCATCCAAACCAGTGGTCCTTTTTGAATTACAACGTTGAAAATTTGTACAGTAAATTGAAGAACGTTTCCTTCATAAATTATGTAACAAAATTTGATTTTGTTTGTCTTACTGAATGTTTTCTTGATACTTCGTTTGATTTCAGCTGTTTGTTCACTGATTATTTGAAGTTTTACGCTCCAGCTAAGAAATTGTCACACCATGGCAGGAATTCGGGTGGAGTTTTATTGTTGGTGAAAAAAACTTTAGAAAATTGTGTGAAAGAAATAATGTTAGATTATGATAACACCATTGCCATCAGAGTAAACAAAAATGTATTTGATTTAGACAAAGATCTGATTTTGATTGCATGCTATGTTGCGCCAGAAGGAAGCCCTAGATATAACGAAACATTAATTAAAGATGGGATCTTGATGCTGGAAGAATTAATGCTACAACAGTTTGAAAAAGAAAAAACACATTTTATAATTATGGGAGATCTCAATGCTAGAACAGGTCACGAACAGTTTGCGCCTGAAGACATGACTACTTATTTGGAAGACATTGAGTATGACAGGATGTATAATGAATGTGATGTACGTTGTTCTAAAGATGAAACTGTGAATAGTTTTGGCAAAACATTGTTGAACTTATGTTTCATGTTGGATATGGTTATTTTGAATGGTTTTTGTGATGGAGATACAGAGGGTGAATACACTTTTGTGTCTCCAAACGGGTGTAGTGTGATTGACTATTTTCTTGTTCCATATAATCTGGTCTCATGCTTTGATTTACGGGTAGGTAACTGTGTTGATTCATGGCATCTACCTGTTGAGGTAATATGGAAAAGGGGAAATAATCATACAGATGTAGAAAGTGCAAGACAACAAGGGGAAGAAAAAATTGTATGGTCTGAAGAATTAGCAAGTTTATTTGTACAAGAGCTTGATGGTTCTGAGTTCAACAATTGTCTACAGACAGCTTTCGGTTTGTTAGATTATAATGTGAATGACAGTTCGGAGCAGTTTACTAAGGCTTTTTGCGGGGCAGCTGCGTGTATGGTACGAACAGTGAGACAAGGACAAAAGAAACAGAATGATTGGTTTGATAAGGAATGTGAAAGAAAGAAACAAGAAGTTAAGAGGCTACTGAAAAGATTCCAGAGATGCAAAACAGAAAAAGAAAAAAAAGAAAAAAGAGAAGCATATGTCATATCACGAAAAGAGTATGTTAAACTAAGGAAAACGAAAGAAAGGGAATACGAAGATAAGAAAATAAGAACACTCAAAGATTCCATCAATGACTCCAGGACATTCTGGTCAATAATAAGATCTGTTAATAGAAAGGCCTTTGTGTACAATGAAATCTCTATTGAACAATGGTACAATCATTTCTGCAGTGTCTTCAATGATATCGGGGGAAATACTGCACAAGAGAGTAATATAGTAGAGGAAGAAAATAATTTTGAGCCCCTTTTCAATGAGCCTATAATTAAAGAAGAAGTGACTGCGAGTATCAGGCATTTGAAAGCAGGAAAGAGCGCAGGACCAGATCAAATAATCAGCGAAATGTTAAAACATGCAAATGCTAATGTAATTGATTTCCTTGTCCATTTATGTAACAAGCTTTTTGATAATGGCATTTTTCCGTCAGAATGGGCAAAGTCCATAATAATCCCAATTCATAAAAAAGGAGATGTGAATAATCCAGATAATTATAGAGGAGTCGCTCTAACAAGTATAGTGAGTAAAGTTTATACATATATTTTGAATAAGAGATTAACAAAGTGGGCAGAAAAAGAAGAGAAAATAGTTGAAGAACAAGCTGGATTTAGAGCAAAATACAGTACAATTGATCATATTTTCACACTTTACTCCCTTGTGCAGAAGCATTTACTTTTAAATAAGAAACTTTATGTTGCATTTGTGGATTTTAGGAAGGCATTCGATTCTGTGAATCGTAATAATCTTTGGAATGTATTACGTAAAAGTGGTGTGAATGGAAAATTATATATGGCCCTAAGAGGAGTTTACAACTCAGTGTTTGCATGCGTGCGTGAGAAGTGTGTATATTCAGATTATTTTGAATGCCCTAAAGGAGTGAAACAGGGGTGTCAATTGAGTCCTCAATTGTTTTCATTTTTCATTAATGAATTAGCAGTGGAACTGTCAAGAAAAGGCAGGCATGGCATTCAAATCATCCCTGGGGTTATTGAGATATTCCTATTGCTGTTTGCAGACGATGTTATTCTTCTCTCTGGTACAGTCAAAGGCTTACAAAACCAGTTAAATGTCTTAAAGGAAGAATCGGATCGACTAGCTTTAACAGTTAATATGGATAAAACTAATATTATGATTTTCAGGAAGGGTGGACATTTATCAAAATACGAAAAATGGTTCTATGGAATTAACGAGGTTAAAGTTGTTAATTCCTATAAATACTTAGGAATGATATTTTCGACAAAATTAAGTTTAAATTATGCATGGGAAGAATCTTGTAATAAAGGGAAAAAGGGTGTTATTGAAATTCTAAAATCCTTACGGAAGCTCAATTCTATTGATTGTAATTTATATTGGAAAATGTTTGATACACAGATAGAACCTTTACTTACATATGCAGCTGAAGTATGGGGTCTTACTGTAAATCCACATATGGAAAAAGTGCATACATATGCTATAAAACGTTTTTTGGCTGTACCAATTCACTCTTCTAACACTGTTTTATATGGAGAAACTGGAAGATATCCTTTATACATTAGAACCTTTGTGAAGAGTATTAAATACTGGTTGAAATTGTTAAGGCTTCCACAATCTCGGTTATGTAAACAGGCATATGAAATGACGGTTACTCAAATGGAAATAGGAAAACAGAACTGGGCCTATCAGGTAAAAAAGGCTTTATCAGAACTTGGGTTTGGAATCGTGTGGTTGTCCCAGGGAGTAGGAAATGAGTGTCAGTTTATTAATGAATATAAAGACAGGCTTATTTGTTCGTTTAAACAAAATTGGCACTCAGATATGGAAAACAAAGAAAAATATAGTTGGTTCTTCTCATTTAAAGATGTTTTTCAAACCGAAAAATATCTCAGTGTTGTTACGGATAAATGGCAAAGAACTAATTACGCAAGATTTAGATTAAGAACACTTGGTTTCAATGCAAATAAAAATTGGTTTCAACCTGGGACGTCCACAGTATATCCTTGCCCCTTATGTGGAAACAATGTCGATAATGAAAAACACTTTTTATTCCAATGCCAAATTTTTGACACAATACGTGGAAAATGCAAAGTTTTTGAATCCGACATGGCGAAAAGACAAGATGTTGTATCTATTTTGTCATCTGATGACGAAGTCATAATCAAATCAGTGGCACTATACATTGCGGAAGCACAAAAAATAAGACATAAACACTTACAAGCCCGACAATAGTGCTAGACAATATCATACTGGGATTAATTTAATCTCTTTTGACTGATGTGGGCTATATCACGTTAACTCCAAAAGAAGCCGCTTTATTATAGACTCTGTTTTGTAAAGAGCTGTTTTCATTTGCTTTATTTTGCTTTGTTTGCCGATAATTTAAGAGTAGCTAATAATATGAAAATAATGGTATATTTGTAGAATATGTTAGAAGTGGATATTGAAAGGGTATATAGACACATAAGGGTCTACTATATATGTTAACAAAAACAAAAAAACAAACAAACCAAAAAACAAATAAATAAATAAAAGGCATAGTGATGTCCCTTGTTAACAGAGTATTTTGGGGCAGTTATGTGAAGATTATATTATTATCACTAAATGTAAGGTTTGGGTGGTCTAGCCCAGATGTTTCATCATATTACAGTTTTGATGTGTGTGTGTGTGTGCACGAGCGCGCGCCCGCGTGTGAGCGTATATGGATGCGTGTAAGTGGGTGTGGGTGTGTGAAAAAGATTTTGGTTTGTCTAAACCTAGACAAATTATTGGCCTGAATGTGGGAACACTGTTTTGATATTTTTTGTTGTTGTTTTCTTTGCATTATGTAGTAGTGGTAAAATGGATGATTGTTCATTATATATGATTTGAATATGTTCGACTGTTCAAGGAATGGATGTTCGATATTTTTTTTGATTATGTGTGAAGAATTTGCGCACATACAAAGAGTGGATTATGTGTCGCACTACTGGAAAATTGTTATCCCCCTTGTCAAAAGACCTTTTCGGGTAATGACAATAAACAGTTTCAGTTTTCAGTTTTCAGTTTTCTCTCTCTCTCTCTCTCTCTCTCTCTCTCTCTCTCTCTCTCTCTCTCTCTCTCTCTCTCCCCCTATGTTGATGTTCATTTGTATAGACCCTCCCTGAGACCATACCAGTAACCTCAAAACAAAAGAAAACAAAACAAAACGTTCTGTTTTTCGTGCTCAAACACACACTGCCATCCACCCACCCACCCACCCACCTACACCCCTCCCCCCCCACACACACACAGATCAAATCAAACATACACATGCGAGTGAAGAGAATATGATCAAGAGAGCGTGCCACAGAAACAGAGACAGAGAAAAAGGGACGCACAGAGAGAGAGAGAGAGACAGACAGACAGACAGAGACAGACAGACAGACAGACAGACAGAGACAGACACAGAAACAGACAGACACAGAAACAGACAGACAGACATGCAGACAGACAGACGAATAAATAGACAGACAGTCAGATAAAAGAAAGACAACGAGACAGAAAGAAACCTTTAAACAAACACCCCAGAAAAAAAGCCTTTTTCTCCGAGGGGGGGGGGGGGGGAGGACGGGGGTGGACAAGAAGGAAGCTGACAGGATCCAGTGGCAAACATCAGGGAAGAAGGCGATAGATCAATCAGCTGAACTAACGACTGCGGGATTGTCTTTCGTTTCCCTTGTTCGTCCTCAAGCCCCTTTCCGTTCTCCTCAATTCTGAGCAATGGCTTCTCGGATGTGCATATGGACATTATTTTCAGCCTATACTATGCCTGAGGTTTTTTTGTTTTTTTTGGTTTTTTTTGGTTTGATTTATTGTTTATTTGTCTGATTGTTTGTTTGTTTGTTTGTGTGTGTGTTTGGTTGGTTGGTTGGTTGGTTAGTTGGTCGGTTGGCTGGTTGGTTGGCTGGCTGGTTGGTTGGCTGGTTGGTTGGTTGGTTTGTTGGTTGGTTGGTTGGTTGGCTGGTTGGTTGGCTGGTTGGTTGGTTAGTTGGTTGGTTGGTTGGTTGGTTGAGTGGTTGGTTGGTTGGTTGGTTGGTTGGTTGGCTGGATGGCTGGTTGATTCGCTGGTTGGCTGGTTGGTTGGTTGGTTGGCTGGTTGATTGGTTGATTGGCTAATTGGCTGGTTGTTTGGTTGGTTGGTTGGTTGGTTGGTAGGTTGGTTGGTTGGTTGGTTGGTTGGTTTGGTATGTTACGTGTTTGTTTATTTGTTTGTCCTATTTTCTGCACCGCCTTCATGACGCTGATCTCATGCGCTCTTTCCAGTTCTACAACACAGCACCAACTCCAAGTTCATTTCATCTTATCGCCAGGAAGCCCACGGGAGCTAGGTATGTCAAGCCACCATACGGTTACCCACCATAAGAGGCCCTGCACTGAAGATATTGGGTCAGTACTTCGGTAGGGTTCAGCATATGCCTGTTTTGGTCTTCTTTATCTAGTTTCAGTTTCAGTTTCTCAAGATGACGTCTCCGCGCTCGGAACGAATTCCATATGCACTAACGTCACAGGTGCCATGTGTATGGGATCAAGGACACCGCCTACTAAGCCCCTCACTAAATGCCAGTAATCGTTCAGTCATGGAGCCAGACCAAGCGAGAGACTCATCGGTAAGAAGACCACGACCACGACCCTCCTTCAACAGCCCCTATGAACCATTGGCGCTGTGCAGAAGTTGTGTTGCTGAACTAGATGGTCATTGATAACGCCATACACTCAACCTAGTGTCCAGAGCTCAAAGCCAACCCGCAACATAAAATATGGCATATTTGCTGCCCATCGTAACAGTTCAATCACTGTAGTGGTGCGAACTAAGTGTTTATAGGTACCTTCAGGAAACTCTTCCCCTTTCCACATTTTAAGGGTTTGCTAGCGCATTTGGACTGTTAAAACGGCAACTGATGATTGGGTCCGATTGGGTCATGCAACGCATGGACAGAACCTCTATGCTCGAAGAAATGACTGTCGATTAGCGTCGGGAGCTTGGGAGGGAGTGTCCCGAGAGTGGCGAGGCATTGGTGCTCCGGGTCCCATCCGCACCCTCGTGTTGTTTCTTGTTAACTTTTGCACAGACTCAAGGGGCTTTTTGGATGATATGCGTCAAATTTGCAGGGACCGTATGTGGACCTTTCTGACTTCGATGAATCCCTCTTGAGCAAACTTCATGTTGTTAAATTAAGCAAGTTTCCATACTATTTGGTGAACATGCATACTGAGCATGTTTGTGTTGCCGTAAGTCACAACACACTGACGATGTTTAGATGATCTTTAACGTGCTTATTTTGATGTTCTGCGTGCGTCTACACACACGGAGGGAAATCAGGCAGCAGTACGTTTGCACATATGGTAAAAACCTGGGAAATAAATTAATGTCTACTTTTTATCCAATACGTTGTACTCAGGTACAGTTGAACTCTTTCGACTGGATTCTCAAAGTCCTGACCATTTGGTATTATGCCCGTCTGGTTGTGGGTTTGAATCCCAGGACAGATGAGGTTGTGTGTTTGAATCTGATTAGTTCCAAGTCAGCAGATGCCAGACAGAGCATTCAAACTGTCATTTTTTGTTAGTACAGTGAGAGACTGGAACCATCTGGAAGAAAACATCGTGAGAGCACCAACCCTTGTAAACTTTAAAAGACTGATATCATCCCAACAGTAAACCTGCTAAAGCTGCGCACACCCCCACCCGTCGCGATAATGCCATAGGTCTTGGTGACAGCGACGTATCTTACAGATACAGATACAGTCCCACCAAAATCATTATATTGTGAAACATGTTCGGTCCTATCTTGTTGTACACAGAGCTTAGCACACTATGGGCTCATCGAGAAGATCAAGCATATACATACAATTCTGATCAACTTCGATTATTCGTACTCGAGGCAGCTTCTAATATTTACTGACCAACACTGCAGGTGTTCGTGTCTCGCAAGCTTGGTTGACGAAAGGATGTAATATATATCAGGAAGCAAAGAATATGACCCTGTCATAAAGTCTTAATGCAGAATGAAAATGAAAATTAAAACCTGTTCCAGACTATGTGGCCTCTAAAGTGGCATCGAAGATGAGCCAGTAAAACAGCAGCAACAACGACAACAGCAGTTAACAAAACGGAGAGCAAATGTATTATTATAACTCATTTTATAACTTGTTTCACATTTTATGTGTTATGGTTCATTTGTATGCTCATGATTTGCGTGTAGAGTAGTAAAGAGAGCTGTAAGACAGGTGCAATGGACCCAATGTTATTATGTTTGAGCTAAAAAAGTATTTTGAAGTCTGAAGCCTAAAGTCTCTTCTCTCTCTCTCTCTCTCTCTCTCTCTCTCTCTCTCTCTCTCTCTCTCTCACACACACACACACACACACACACACACACACACACACACACACGCACACACGCACACACACACATATATGCCACACACATACACACACAGATGTAGATACATACATACATACATACATACATACATACATACATACATACACATACATACATACATACGTACATACATACATACATAGACAGAAAGCCTACATACATATACATACACACATACATACATACATGCACATATACATACACACACATACACGCATACATACATATATACATACATACAAACATACACACACACATGCATGGATAGATACATACATAGATACGTAAATAGATAACTACATGCATATATATACTCTCAATTCTCAGTGCTCAAAGAGAGCCACAAAGCTGAAACATACCCTCAAATATACGCTTTCGTCCACTAGGCACTGTCTGTCAGTGGTACACTCTGTACAAAAGACCTGCTAAATGTCAGCCTCCAGGGAAATGATATAAATGGGCATGCTGACCTGGCCTGATCACAAACAAACCGTTCAGACTGGCGCTCGCATGTGAAGAGAGCAAGCAAAAGACGAAAGAGAAAAACAGCGAGCAAGGCAAAGACAGATTGAGAGTCAGAGAAAAAGAATGAGAGAGAGAGACAGACAGAGAGAGAGAGATAGACAGATAGAGAGATAGAGAGAGAGACAAACAGACAGACAGACAGGCTGGCAGGCAGACAGACAAAGAGACAGAGGGACATAGAGAAAGAAAGGGGGAGGGGAATAAAGAGAGAGATAGTGAGAGAGAACGGGAGATGAAGAAAACTGAGATGGAGAGTGAGTGAGTGAGTGAGTGAGTGAGTGAGTGAGTGAGTGGAGTGAGTGAGTGAGTGAGTGAGAAATAGGAAGAGAGAGAAAAGGAAAGAAAGTGAGAGAGAGAGACGAGACAGACAGACAGAGACAGAGGGACAGACAGAGAGAGAAACAGAGAGACAGAGAGATAACTGACAATGGCAAGTAGACGATTTAATGTCTTTCAAAGCACTTATCCCAAACAAGACAAAGGGCTGGTTTCAAACTAAACGACAATAACATCGAAAAATTGCAACATTTCAGTTACAGATACGTTAACTACTATATCCCAAATCATCCCATCATGCCAAACCATACTCATGCAACTGACTTAGCTGATCAAATCTGTTATCTAGTCCACTGCACACAGAGAGAGAGAGAGAGAGAGAGAGAGAGAGAGAGAGAGAGACAGAAGACAGAGAACAGAAGAAGAGACAGAGACAGAGTGAGACAGAGAAGACAGACAGACAGACAGAGATAGACCAGAAGACAACGAGACACAGACACACACACAGAGACAGGTAGACACACAGAGACGGAGGGAGGCAAAGAGAGAGACAGAGAGAGACACCAGAGAGACAGAGAGAGACACTTAGAGAAAGAGAAAGAGAGAGAGGAGACAGACAGACAGACAGAAGACAGAAGAAGACAGAGAGAGCAGAGAAGTTCAGACATCGGACTTCAGACATTTAATTACAAAAAAGCCATCAGCCCCTGCTGAAGTGGGCTTTAAATGTGTTACAAAACAAACTATTACTTACATCAAGAGAACAAGATACACAATTATAACAAAATAGCAACGTCATATTAGGACATCGCAATACTTTATTTGAATATTTCAAGTAGAAACATTCCCAAATTTTCAACATAATCATAGCGAGTTGAGATCAGTAATCGCCACGTAAAACATATTCGGATTTCTGTAGAGTAATTTTGTGGGATAATTTTTTTTTATCAAAGATCATCAAAAACTGGACTGCAGAGAACAACGTGTATCTCGTCTTCTTTCACATGTATACGTAAAGAGAGAGACAGACAGACAGACGAGACACGCGAGAGTGAGAAAGAGAGAAGAAAGAGAAGAGTGAGAGAGAGAAACAGAGAGAGAGAGAGAGAAGACAGACAGACACAGACAAACAGACAGACACAGACAGACAGACAGACAGAGAAAAAGAGAGAGAGACAGACAGACAGAGACAGACACAGAGAGAGAGAGAAAGAGAGAAGATAGAGAGATACATAGACAGACTGAGAGAGAGAGAGAGAGAGAGAGAGAGAGAGGAGAGAGAGAGAGAGAAAGAGAAGAAACACAGAAGAGAAAGAGACAAAGATTATCATTTACAAGTGTAGCGACGCTACAAACTATTGATTTTTTTAACATTCATCCCCCATCCATGAAGGATCTACATTGATAAAAACGAAGAATATCATGCTAGAGGTACAGATCAAGCGAGCGAGCGAGCGAGTGTGTGTGGTGTGAGAGAGAGAGAGAGGAGAGGAGAGAGAGAGAGAGAGAGAGAGAGAGGATAGAGAGATACACTGAGAGACAGACTGAGAGAGACAGAGAGAACAGAGACAGAGACAGACAGACAGAGTAAACAAAATCTACATGCATCGAACATATTGCTATTATTAACTATGGTAGTGGTGACATTCAGTCAGAGACAGAGAGAAACAAAAACAGAAGACAGAGGCAGGCATTGCAGGTAGACAGACAGACAGACAGACAGAGAGAAACTGACACACAGAGTAAGAGAAAGAAAGGTTTCCGCTATCTTTCGCGTGTATGTTTTGGATGTTGTTCAGACAACAGCACTGACATTTCCTGTCTTTGATATCTGGACATCAATCAGCTTGACTGTTTGCGCATCGCCTATATCAGGAACAGGCCTGGATTTGCCTTCTTTTGTCAAATCACACCCCCAGCCCCAGAGACAAGAGGAGGCATCATCAGATTGTTCACTTCTTAGCCTCTTGTCTGCCTTGTTGACGTACGATGTACGTCATGATTTCACCACCTGCAATGCCATGCTGACGCACGCCGTTCATCCTATACTACAAAGTAGAGGTTGTGTTTTGGTCAGCATTGTAAAGATACTGACTGTTACGTGAGAAGATTTAACTCCCCTGATAGCTGTCTTTTTTTTCTTCTTCGTATGGCAAACTCTATAGTGAGATGTGTATTCCTGTATAAATTATACGTATGTGTGTAGTAGGGTGGTGGTGGTGGTGAAGGATTGTGAGGGTGTATGACCCATTTCTTTTCTGCAATCTCTTTGTCTCTATCTGTCTGTCTGTCTGTCTGTCTGTCTGTCTGTCTTCTTCTCTCTCTCTCTCTCTCTCTCTCTCTCTCTCCTCTCTCTCTCTCTCTCTCTCTCTTCTCTTACTTACTTGTTCGGTTTCCGACAAGACGCTTCTAATTCTCCAACAGTGGTTACATAAAGATTGTGTTTTTCCAAATCAAATTCGTCCAGCATGCCTGTTGAAGGACTTCCAGCGTCTTTGGAAAGTTTTCTGAACGCAGTGCTTGCGACAAATAAAAAATCTCATTTTTCAAAATTGAGGGTAAGGGCAACCATATAGTGGTGATGTTGCGGCTGATGAACACAAGTGCCAGTAAACTCACTGCGACACAAGAAGAGGGCTACAGTGCTGTGTCATCATCATCAAATGCCCTGCCGCATGGCGTTGGCGATCATGGCCCTCCATATGTAGGCATCTATATCCCTTGTTGCCGCAAGCACATCTTCCACACTCTCTGTCCTCAGCAACTCTGCAAAGTCCGTCCAGTATTTTCTCCCTGGGTCTACGGTGTTGAGTACAGAAGAAAATGTCCGTATCAGATTTACAGGGATGAGGTTCACAGAAATACATTTCAGAAAAGCTCAGGCATGTCATGTTTTTCCTCTCCCTCTGGTTTGTTTCTTTCCACCCCACCAAGTTTTGTTTAATACACGGCCAACTGACAATATTACGACAATCCCTACCCCTTTATGTGTACTTGAATCAGCACGAGAAACCCGGCCTGTCGAACAGGATCGTTTATAGCCAAACACGAGTGATACGACTGCACAACTAGACACAGAATACCACGACCAAAACGGGTCAGGCGAGGAAAAGAATGCTGATATTGTTGACACAGGAAATGACCACAATGTGTATTGTAGAGAAAAACAGTAGTAATGAAAGGACAGTACTGTGGCAGATGTTCTATCAGACGATCAAACTGATGCACAGGGTGAGGACAGTGTCAGCAGTGTAACTGATACCTGTGATACCCACCAGCAACATAGGCCTACTGACAACTCCCATGTCACAATCAGTGATATCATGGCAATTCTCAATGAAAAGATCAAGACAACAAACAAACCTTTCGGTAGTTCCTGCCAAGATAATGAAGAGCATCCCAATTATCGGGCCATCACGAGCGCAGATATTCCAAGTGGACACGTTAGAAAACAAACAAACAAACAAACAAACAAACAAACAAACAAAAACAAATAAACAAATAAAACAAAACAGGGAGATTTATCCTCCACCTAATTGACTGACAGAAACAAGTACTTCTCCACCAGTGACTTTATGTGATGGTGATATGAGTGACATATGACTTTAAACATAACAGTGTCATGTTTACCATTGTGATGTAAGATTATGTTAAAAGTCGATCATGTTTGTCAGTGTCAGTGTTTCATTGACCACAGCCACCTGTTCCTGTGTTCCCTGTGAATGGGCTGATAGCCTAAAACAGTAAGGATTCGTATTCGTATTCGTACTCTCTAACTCACTCTGTGTGTGTGTAGTGTGTGCGTGTGTGGTGTGTGTGTGCGTGCGTGCGTGTGTGTGTGTGTGCATTTGTGTGTGTAGTGTGTTATATATATATATATATTATATATATATATAGTGTGTGTGTGTGTGAGAGAGAGAGAGAGAAAGAGAGACGGGGTGGGGGGGTATGTGAACAAAAAGACAGTGGCGTTTCAGGAAGATTGTGTGAGAATATCTTTCAATATTTACAAATGGTATTGTCAAAAGTGAAAAAGACCTATTCAATTTTGATTCAATTAATATTTGCTTTATTTACTAATATTTCCTTTTACAGTTTTGGGGATATGAGAAGACAACAACAAAAAATGGGTGACAGCAGACACAAGTGATCACTTTGGAAGGCCGAGTTCGAACTCAGGTTAAAAAAATCGGCGACACCAAAATGAGATATAGGATTCAATAACTGGATGCGGTGTTGGCCCCTTTACACGAAGTGCTCAGGCCGAAATACTCGCGTTAGGGCAGACTTTGTCCTTTGAGGACGCTCTGCTGTCCAGCTCTCCCCAGAGTTTTTTGCTACGTTAAATGAGTGAACATGAGCATAATTCTTGCTGAGATTATCATCAGATATTACAACAAGAAACAATGCGGTTGAAAGAACACAACATCATGCTCACACAGATCCCTGTAGGACTGAGTGAATTTTAAGCTGGGGCTTTGTTCAGAACGAAACCCTACGTGCAAACGTTTCCAAATGCAGTCCATCTAAATTTGGCAACAATTAGCTGGCAAACTTTTTACGCTTGCGCAAAATCTTATACGCTGGCAAGGTCTTGATAACAGGGAGGAAGTAGTAGGGGAACCTATTAAAAACTAAACTGATACCACCAGAATGACTGAAACGGAGATGTGGCCGGCGAACAGGCTAATGTTTATGTTACGGTCAAGGTTTCGAACACCAGACATCAGATCTTGATCTTAAACTGACATAAAGCTTACCGGGTACAGAGCATAAAGGGCTGCACGAATACCATATATATATATCATGCGTAAATTCCTTATCCAATACTGCGTGTTCTTTGCCACAAGAATACAGAAAAATTACAAACAGACCAGTTGAACACTGGGTGATCTATTTTGAGGCCCGATTGATGCGTTTCACATATGAATTATTCGGTAACGTATCTGTGTGAGGACTTCAAACACGTCAACAAAATTATATGTCATGAAACCTAAGATTTTCATACGAATCGTCAGATCTACCACCGTCAACAACCAACGCCTGCTTGCCCAGTGCAACCAAGAAGAGTATGGACACTGTGATCATGCAAAGACAATGGAGATGGATACAGCAATCACCCCCCCCCCCAAAAAAAAATAAAATAAAAAAAAATAAAAAGGAAGATAATATCACCTAGACTGCCTTTCGCTGGACACGAAAAGGAAGACGCAGAAGAGGATAACATAAGAACATTCAGCGATGAACAGTTGCAGACTCAAAGCCCTAAAACACATCTAGGGCAACATACAGAGAGAGTCGCCCAGGTTAAACACGAGTGGCGTATCTTCGTTGCTGCCCCATATGCCAGTGGCATAATGAGCGGAAGGTGAGTAGGTAAAGTGAAGGTCTGAACTCTAGACAATATATTTCGATAGCTGTTTGATGTATTTTAACATGAAACTACACAGCAACGGCCTAGCTCCTGCGGCCATTAAGGTGCAGGTGGCGTAAAAACGAGACCACAAGAATCACAGAAACACAACAAACAATTACGCAATACTATACACGCCAAAGAACTTCAAACATATTTAAAAGAAGCATATGTCAGTAAACCCAAGATCTGAACTCTAGACGACGCATTTTGATGCACGGCTGATGTAGTCCATAGATTATGTCAAGACTCCAAACACATTGGCAGAATTATGTGTCATTCTCTGGGGTGTGGGATTTCCAGGAACGCTTTTTATTGATTTTTTTAACATGACCAGAGCAGCCGCTGTACATCATTATCAGATCGATTGGAACAATTTCATTTTTTGACAAGGGGTTTTGTATTTTCTTGACATCTTTGCACGCGAGCACACATCACACTTGCCAGCATAATAATGACGTTTTTCGTGATAACGGAATAAAGAGACAGAGACACACTCGCAGAGAGAGAGAGACAGACAGACAGATAGACAAAGACAGACAGACACAGACAGACAGACAGACAGAAACAGAGACAGACAGACAGACAGACAGAGAATTGGGGGAAAAACATATTTTTGGAGAGGAGTTGCAGAGACAGACACTTACTTGCGTTAAGTTCTTTCTCATAAATGGTCTATTTTATAAACAGTACTTTCATACCCATGGATAATCTACACTATTATAATGCCCATGGCTGGTCTACACAAATGTAAGTACGCTATGATACCCACGGAGCGTCTTAACAAATACAAGCACACTAAAATGTCCATGGATGGTGTACACAAATAATATAAGAACACTGTAATGCACATGGATGGTCTACACTAATACAAATACACTGTAATACTCAGAAAAGACAGGCAGCATCTATAGGACACTTTAAGAGGAAAGAGAAATTAGAGCACCTGGTCACAACAGGAAAGCTGGAGAGAAAGAGAACACCAGGTAGACCCAGAGAGAAAATAACAGATGGAATTGCAGGGTGGCTGAAGACAGAGAGGTTGGGAGATGTACTTGCAGCGACAAGCAAGAGATTCGTACGGAGGGCCATTATCGCCAAAGCCACACGGAAGGGCACATGATGATGATGATGATGTTATACTCATGGATGGTCTACACAGATACAAACGGACTAAAATAGCGTAATGAAATGCCAGAGGAATGCAAGATAGGAATATCAGTAGTACTGAGGAGCCCGGAATGCTTAAGTCTGAAAGTAATCGCTCACAGGTCAAAGTGACTAAACTCAGCATTTTTTTTTTTTTTGAGGAAGGTATGAGAACAGCACTTTCTACGTAACTTCTGACAATGATTTACGTTTCATTTTCGCTGCTATAACAGTTTAACTATTACCATCCATGCATGTTAAGTTTTATTTCAACAATGGTTTCTTCAAAGGCGTTATGACTGAAAAGTAATAATCTAACTTCAGTAACAGTTTTTACATGAAAAGGAAGATTACTAGAATGACTCGATCGTCTTGATTTCATTCCCTGCCTCTCATTGATGACCTTGACTACCTTCACCGTGTCGCTGTTTTCTTATCACATATGTTTGCAGCTGCTGCTAGATATTGAAGTTGGGAGATTGTCTATGAGGGATTCTCTCAGCACTCAGACAATTTCATATGCATTCCATCCTAACCTGCCAGTAATTTATTCCGACAGTGTGACAACAACAACAACAATAAAATGCTGACGAGGTCTTGAAACAGGGAACAGGTAAGGAGAATAAGACAACGATACACTAAGCTGACATCACCAGAATAATTGGAGTGTTGATGGGCAATGAACAGGCCAGAATGTACGTTGAGGTCTGAAACTGAACTCGAAGCACCGAATCTATCAACAGGGCCAGAGAGCAACATGTTTGCGTTATTTATCATTATTTTTTATTACTTATTAATTTATTCATTTTATTACTTGTTTGTTTGTTTGTTATTTATTCTATTTAACCCTTTTGACCCCGCACCTGTCCACCAGCATCCTGCCTTGTCACCATGCTACCAAAGCAAAAACTTAACTCTTTGATTCTCTAACCCTATCCACCAGCTTCAAAGCTTCAGGAATCAAAGGTTTAATTTTTTTGAAGTTAGTGGATAGGGTGCAGGAATCAAAGGGTTAAATCACTTTTTCATCTAGTTTGAACGCGATACTGAAAAAAAAGCAAGGATCGTGGATTCGGCTCTCAGGTGGGCCAAACATTTTGTTATTGTTGTTGCTGCTGCTGCTGTCGTGGCTGTTGTTGTTGTTGTTGTTGTTGTTGTTATTGTTGTTTTACATTGAATTTGTAGGTGTCAGTGATTGTGGAACTACGTTTGCCGTTACTGTTTTTTTTTATTTTCTGTTTTCTTTTCAAGTTTAGTTTGTGTGTGTGTGTGGTGTGTGTGTGTGTGTGTGTGTGTGTGTGTGTGTGTGTGTGTGTGTGTGTGTGTGTGTGTGTGTGTGTGTGTGTGTGTGTGGTGTGTGTGTGTGTGGTTTTTGTGCTTTCCTGTTGACTTTTTCCCCCTCTTATTGCGGCTGATGCTATTGTTGCTGTGAGCGTTATTTGTTATTGCAGTTGTTGATGCTGCCTGCGCTAAAAGTTCTCGTCTCTGTCGTTAGTTTTGAACCTGTTGTTGTTAAAGACAACCTCATAAATCTGTCTTCCACGACGACGTTGGCTGTAGTGTAAACAGTTTCATTTTCAAAGTCATTTTTTGTTTCGTTTAAAGGACGATAGCAATTACTACCCAAGCACAGGAGACGTTTGTTTGTTTCTTTGTTTGTTTGTTTGTTTTTTTGTTTTTGTTTTTTACAGATCTATCTATAGGTTGCGCATTTATTATTCTTGACCCATTCGCTTTATCCATTTTCCCTTTTCATCAGTTATGCAATTTCATTTTCATTTGACTTCTTATTGGCTCTCTCTCTCTCTCTCTCTCTCTTTCTCTCTCTTCTCTCTCTTTCTCTCTCTCTTCTCTCTCTCTCTCCTTCTCTTCTCTTCCTCTTTTCTCTTTTCCTCTCCTCTCTTTCTCTCCTCTCTCTCTTTCTCTCTCTTCCCTCTTTTCTTTTTCTCTCTTCTTCCTCTCTCTCTCTCCTCTCTCTCTTCTTTCTCTTTCTCCTTCTCTCTCTCTCTTTCTCTCTCTCTCTCTCTCTCTCATCTTTCTACATCCACATCTCTCTCTCTCTCTCCCCCCTCTCTTTCTCTTTCTCTCTCTCTCTCTCTCTCTCTCTCTCTCTCTCTCTCTCTCTCTCTCTCTGTCTATCTGTGTATCTGTCTGTATGTCTGCCTATCTCTCTCTCTCTCTCTCTCTCTCTCTCTCTCTCTCTCTCCCCCCTTCTCTCTCTGTCTCCTTCTTCCATCTCATCTGTCTTTCTGTCTCTCTCTTTTTTTCTGTCTTTCTCAATCACACACACACACGCCCGCGTGCGTGCACGTCACACACACACGCACACACATGCATGCACACGCATACAAACCTACATGGATTACACTCTGTGCCTCGTAAGAAAGACATTGAGCACTGAGTCCCAAGAATTCTTCTTGTTCTTGTTCTTGTTTTTGTTCTTCTGCTTCTTCTTCTTCTTCTTTTTTCTCTTCTTTCTTTCTTCTTCTTTTTCTTCTTTTTCTTCTTCTTCTTCTTCTTCTTCTTCTTCTTCTTCTTCTTCTTCTTCTTCTTCTTCTTCTTCTTCTTCTTCTTCTTCTTCTTCTTCTTCTTCTTCTTCTTCTTCTTCTTCTTCTCTTCTTCTTTCTTCTTCTTCTTCTTCTCTTCTTCTTCTTCTTCTTCTTTTCTTCTTCTTCTTCTTCTTACCATTGATATTTTTGTCATCATCATCATCATCATCATCATCACTGCTATTATAATTACAACTATTATCACCGTTATATTATAATTATTATTATTATTGTTATTATTATTAGTAGCAGTAGTAGTAGTACTGTTATTATTGCCGTTGTTATTATTATCGTTTTATTTTTACGAACGTCCCAAATTAACGTTGGATGTGTATTTCTGATAATTTGCCTTATGTTTTTGCTTTTGCTTCCAGTTGCTCATTTTCAACATTGTCATTTCGATAATCAGATATTGGGTGATGTCTGGTGTGGCGTGGAAAATGAGCTGCTTTTCTTCCATTGAATAAAATAACGACCTGAAAGAGGATCGAGAAAAAGAGAAGGGAACGAACCAGATCTGGATCAGAAGGGACAGGAATTAAACCTGAAGATGAAAATTCAGGGACGTTTCTGAAGTTTCATTTCATTTCATTATCTGGCTTGGCTGCTTCTTTCAGTCTTTTGTTGTTGTTATTGTTGCTGTTGTTATTGTTGTTGCTGTTGTTGTTGCTGTTGTTGTTGTTGTTTGCTGTTGTCGTTGTTGTGTGTTGTTGTTGTTGTTGTTGCTGATTTATCGTGTCTATCAAGAGATTGGTTTTCATGTCAACGGGATGTAAGTGTGTATAATTATGTACGTGTAAGGGAAAGAGAGAGAGAGAAGGGGGAGAGAGAGAGAGGGGGGGGGAGAGAGGGTGTGTTACCTTGTGTTGTTTGTGTTCTGTGTGTCTGTGCGTATCTGTGTCTGTGAGTCTGTATGTCTGCATGTCTGTCTGTGAGTATGTCTGCATCTCTGTGTCTGTCTGTTTTTTCTGTCTCTGCTTCTCTGTGATAAAGTATGCATGAACAAGATTTCATCAGATTTTTATGGGTGGATCTTTTTACCAAACTTTGATCAAAGCTATAACATTCAAGAAGATGGAGAGCATTCTTACTAACAAATGCCTATCAATTAACATCAGGAAGAGAGTTCTTGAATGTTATGTAGAACCAATACTGTTGTACAGTTGCGAGGCGTGGACAGTCAACAAGCAAAGCCAGGACAAGATTGAGGCAGCCGAGATGTGGTTTCTAAGAAGGATGTTGAGAGTTCCATGGACAGCAAAGAAAACAAACGAGACAGTCTTGATGGAGGAAGACACAAGTAGATCGTTCATAAGGAAGACTAGCAAAAGGCAGGCAACATTCATAGGCCATTTCATGAGGAAAGGGGAATTGAAACACCTGGTCACAACGGGAAAGCTGGAGGGAAGGAGAGCACTGGGCAGACCCAGGGAGAAGACACTAGACGGACTTGCAGAGTGGCTGAAGACAGGGAGGGTGGAAGAGATGCTTGAGGCAACAAGAGATAGAGACATACGAAGTCCATAATCGCCAACGCGATGCGGCAAGGCACCTGATGATGATGATGATGATGATGATGATGATGATGATGATGATGATGATGATGATGATGATGATAACCTAATGATGAGTCGGGAAAGCATAAAAGATAACGAATATAGCATTCTGATGCCCAAAGTTTTACGTGCAACAAAAACGGGCCTAAAATCAGCATTCTTTTCAGAAGGTGTGTGAATAATACTTTCTCGTGAACTTACGATGATATTCAAAACCTGTCTATCATTGTCCTCGTTTCAGGTCAACTTATAATTTCAAGTAGGGAAGTTTCAGTCTTTTTCTCATAATTTTTGTTTCTGATGTTTGTTTGTTTGTTTGTGATCTTACGGTTGACAAAGACCAGTTGGCCGAAAATATGCGCCTGTCTTGTCTGGTTGTATCAAATACACGTTCATATTCTTCCTTCGTGTTTTTTTTTTCTTCTGGTTCCTGTTTGCTTGAACGTTGGCAGTCACACTTGTTTTGGATTTCTATCATAATTTCAAGTAAAGCTTTCCAAGATCATACTGACCTTGATATCCGGTTTTTCTGTAATGATTTGTGTATAGGAAGGGAACACTATTCTTCTGTCTGACCGGTTTGATTCTTTGTTTGTTTCTTGTTTGTTTGTTTGTTTGTTTGTTTGATTGATTGATTGATTGATTAATTGATTGATTGATTGATCGACTGATTGATTGACTGATTGTTTGTTTGTTAGTTTGATTGTTTGTTTGTGTGTGTTTGTGTGTGTGTGTTTGTGTGTGTGTGTGTTTGTTTTCTTTTGCTTTGTTTTTCACAATTGCCCTTTATGTCGTGACAGCAGAAATGGTTTGTCATTATCGAATCGATGAGTACGGAGAGCAATTTTCCTTTTAGACAACTATGTCTATTTAGCTCGAGAGGGAGCGAAAGAGGGAGAGAGAGAGAGAGAGAGAGAGAGAGAGAGAGAGAGAGAGAGAGAGAGAGAGAAAGAGAGAGAGACAGAGAGACAGAGAGAGCGACAGAAACAGAGAGAAAGAGAAAAAGAGAGAGAGAGAGAGAGAGAGAGAGAGAGAGAGAGAGAGAGAGAGAGAGAGAATCCCGGAGATTAATTTTCATCTTTTTGAAGCAGAGAGGATTGGCTGTAGTCAACACAAGGAATATTTTCTATATAGGACATGAATCTTCCATTTTCCATGAATATCTTTTTTTTTTTTTTTTTTTGCTTATTCTAGGTCATTCTGAGGACAATCAAAAAATAAAAAATAACGGTAAAATGTGGGGGGTTTTGTTAGCCGAAAAGAGACTGAAACCAGAACTTTCTCTCTCAACACACAAAAATCGTAAGACAACACCAAAACAAAATGTTCAAAGCGTTCGGCTAGTAAAAAAAATCGCTTTGAGCATTTTACTGAAGGAAAGAAAGAGATAAAGATCGGAAGAGGGAAAGCGAGTGAGAGAGAGAGAAAGAGAGAGATAAAGAGACAAGGAGACAGACAGAGAAACAAAAAGAGACAGAGACAGAGAGACAGACAGACAGGAGAGCGAGAGCAAGAGAGGGAGAGAGAGAGAGAGAGAGAGAGAGAGAGAGAGAGAGAGAGAAAGAGAGAGAGAGACAGACAGACAGACACAGAGACAGAGAGACGGAGACAGAGAGAGACAAAGAGACAGAAAGACAGAGACACAGAGACACAGACAGAGAGACAAACAGACAGAGAGACAGACAGACAGACAAAGAGAGAGAAAATGACAGACAGACAGACAGACAGACAGAGACACAGAAAGGGAGAGAGAGAGAGAGAGAGAGAGAGACAGAGAGAGACAGAGAGAGAGAGAAACAGAGAGAGAGAAACAGAAAGAAACAGAGTCAGAGACAGAGAGACAGAGACAGAGATAGACAGAGAGACAGAGAAAACGCACAAACCCTCTCCGTCCATTTAAAATATTAAATAAAACCAGCCAGCAAGGAATCATATTATCAATACCCTCTCATCGGCAGGAAGTGATCGAAACTGTGATCTCTCCCCTTCACTACCCTCAAATTATAATCAAACAAAAACATTGCAAAAGGGGGTGTGTGTAGGGATAGACAGGGGGAACTGGTATTAAAGGACAGAGAGAAAGGAGATGGATGGAAGGAAACAAGAGGCTTGAAGCTCAAGGAAGGACGTGTCTACAGTTTCATTTCATTATCTGGCATGGTCTATTTTTGCAAACGCTGTTTTTCTTTGCGTAGTGACGGTATTGTATTGTATTGTAATGGTGGCTCATCATTATCAAATCGATTGGGATTGAAAGTCGCACATCCGTCTTTCAGATAACGGCTTCTTCTTGTTCTTGTTCTTGTTCTTCTTGTTCTTGTTTTTGTTCTTTTTGTTCTTGTTCTTGTTCTTGTTCTTCTTGTTGTTGTTGTTCTTCTTCTTGTTGTTGTTCTTCTTCTTGTTCTTCTTCTAGTTCTTGTTCCTCTTCCTCTTCTTGTTCTTATTCTTGTTCTTCTTGTTCTTTTGTTCTTGTTCTTCTTCTTCTTCTTCTTCTTCTCCTTCTTCTTCTTCTTTTCTTTCTTCTTTTTGTTATTTGGATACTCTACTCCCATTCTTTACATCTGTCATCAATCATTCACTGGTGTCAGGCATCTTCCCAAGCTCATTCAAATCAGCTATTGTCAAACCTCTCCTAAAGAAACCTTCTCTTGATCCAGATATTCTCAAAAACTACCGGCCTGTCTCCAATCTCCCCTTTCTTTCCAAGGTAACTGAAAAAATTATTTTACACCAACTTCTAGAACATCTTGAATCAAACCATTTATTATATCCCAATCAGTCAGCATATAGATCAGGACATAGCACTGAAACTGCTTTATTGAAAATTGTGAACGATCTTCTGACATCCCTTGATGATGGTGACATTTCTCTTCTCTCTCTCTTAGATTTGTCTGCTGCCTTCGACACTATAGACCATGAGATACTGTTTTGGCGCCTCCACAACTGCTACGGAATTTCTGGCTCCGCTCTCTCCTGGTTTCAGTCATATCTCTCTGACCGCACACAGACTGTATCTGTAAATGGCTTGCCCTCACCTCCCTCAGCCCTCAGATATGGCGTTCCTCAAGGATCCGTCCTGGGTCCAGTTCTCTTTGTTTTGTACACGCAGCCTCTCGCAAATATTATTCTCCGCCATTCTGTATCACATCATAGCTTCTCAGATGACAATCAAATTTACAATTCTGGTCCCATCTCTAATGTAAACAACATCGTACAAACCACTAAAGCCTGCATTTCCGACGTGAAAGACTGGATGACTTGCAACAAATTACAACTAAACCAAGACAAAACTGAAATGATTTTCATTACTCCTAAAAAACTTCTCAACTGTGACTTAATTCCATCTTCCATATCACTGAATGGGACAGACATCACCCTCTCCCAAAAAGTTAAGAATCTAGGTGTCACCATCGACAACACTCTTAACTTTCAGCAGCATGTCTCAAACATCTGTCGTGTCTGATACCTTGAACTTCGTAGAATAGGTTCCATCCGTCATCTCCTTACTCTCGAAGCTACTAAAATATTAGTTTGTGCTTTCGTTCTTTCTCGTCTTGACTATTGTAATTCCCTTCTGTCTGGTTCCCCAAAACAGCTCCTTGACAAACTTCAGAAAGTACAGAACCATGCCGCTCGGCTAGTATTTCGGTCTTCCAAATTTCAGCATGTCTCTCCTCTTCTCCAAGACTTGCATTGGTTACCTGTGTTGAAAAGGATCCAACATAAAATTGCTGTTCAGTGCTTCAGATACTTCGACAATTCTATTCCCTCTTACCTGTCTGAATATCTTCAACTATACGTTCCATCTCGTCATCTTCGTACCTCAGCCGATACCCGCTTATTTCGAATCCCAACTTTTCGAACAAAATCATATGGTGAGCGATCCTTTTCTTTTCAAGCCCCTTCCTCATGGAATTCACTTCCCTACCCGCTGAGGCACAAAACAAGTCTTCAGTCATTTAAATCTGGCTTGAAAACGCATCTCTTTCCTCTCTGAAATTTATTAACCTAAAAGAGCTATGCTGTCTGCGCGCTAGCGTGCTTCTGTGTATGTTATTGCTGAGCGCCTATAGATATGTCTCGGGGTGGGAGGAGGATATGTGTGTGTGTGCCAGAGAGTAGGTACTAATATTTGATATTATTAACGGTGTGTATGTGCTTGTGGGATGGAGTGACAGAGGTCCGCCATGTATGATGAAAATTATATTAGGCCTATGTTTCTATGTTCGATGTAATGTGTATTGTACAGTTTGTAAGCGCTTAGGGCTTTCCAGAAAGATTAGGCGCTCTAAATGCCCTTAATAATAATAATAATTATCATTAGTAGTAGTAGCAGAAGCAGCAGCAGCAGCAGCAATAGTAGTAGTAGTAGTAGTAGTAGTAGTAGTAGTAGCAGTAGTAATATCATTCTTATAATAATTATTATAATTGTATTATCATCATCATCATCATTATTATTATTACTATTATCATTATTATTGTTCTTGTTGTTGATGTTATTGTTATTATTATTATTGCTGTTATCATTAGCTGATTTCATTGTCGTTTTTCTTTGATAATAACAAAACTGACGTAAAATAATATAAAAGTCAAACATATTTATGAATCTACAAATTTCATACTTTGAAAAAAAGAAGTAGCTAGAGAAAAAATGCAAAATTACATAGCAGTCAAACATATTCATAAATGTACAAATTTCATGCCTTTAAAAAGGGGAAGGAGAAAGAGAAAAAAGTACTAATTCTGCTCTGTACATGATCCATGATTGTGATTTTATTTGGGAACATTTTCAGAGCAAACAAAATACCAAAAAATGTCACGATTATTTATAGCTTTATAATTTGAACGAGAAGAAAAAACTGGAGAAGAAATAGGCGCTGATTTCATAATACAGATCTTTCCTGATAAATTGCTCTACGTTCATATTAGCATTTGTCTTATTTGGTTTGTTCGTTGTTGTCATTTCAGTCTGGAGTTTCGAGTGTGTTCAAAAGGTATTCACTACACTGTCACTTGTGATTTTTGGGTAAGATAGTAAAAGATTGGAGTCCTCAGTCTTTATTAGGTCCATATAAGCTGATTTGTCGTCAACACACACACACACACACCACACACACACACACACCACACACACACACACACACACACACACACACACACACACACACACACACACACACACACACACACGTACGCACACACACAGAGTCACACAAACAAACACACGCACGCACATACATACATACACACACGCACGCACGCACACACACACAGTCACACAAACACACACATGCACACACGCACTCACGCACACACACATACGTACATACATACATACATACACACACACTCACTCACACACACATACACTCATACATACTCATACACACACATATACATGCACACACATACAAACACAGACACATACACACGCACACAACATACACACACACGCGCGCGCGCGCACACGCACACACACGCACACACACACACACACACACACATCCATACACACACGTATACACAGACACACAGGCATGCACACATAGAGCAACCACTGCACATGTTTATCAGATCTACTAGGACATTCTCTATTTTGGACAGCTAATTCTATATATTCCCATATACACGTGCCCGCAAAAATGCACCAGACAGGCCAGCATCATGACGATGTTGATGATGTAGGAAAGGCAGAAAAGAAGGATGATAGGCGTAGAAGACAAAAAAAGAAAGAAAGAAAGGGAGATAGAACGGCTAAAGGAAAGACAGAAACAGAACGAAACATACAAAAATGTTCAGACAGACAGACAGTCACGAGGGAAGAAAGCAAAAAAAATGAGAGAGAGAGAGAGGGGGGGGGGAGAGAAGGAGAGAGAGAGGGAGAGAGAAAGAGAGAGAAAGAGAGAGAGTGTGAGAAAGAGAAAGAGAGAGAAAGAGACTGAGAGAGAGAAGGAGAGAGGGAGAGAGAGAGAAATGGAGATAGAAAGAGAGAGAGTGTGTGAGAAAGAGAGAGAGTGAGAGAAAGAGAGAGAGAGAGAAGGAGAGAGGGAGAGAGAAAGAGAGAGAGAAGGAGAGAGGAAGAGAGAAAGAGAGAGAGAGAGAGAAAGAAAGAGAGAGAGTGAGAAAGAGAGAGAGAGAGAAAGAGACTGAGAGAGAAAGAGAGAGAGAGAGAGAGAGAGACAGAGAGAGAGAGAGAGAGGAAGAAAGGAAAGAAACAACGAAGAAACAAAACAAACGAGACAGGAGTGACAAACGCATCCAAGAGGGATTCATCACACTCGGACAATTCCATACGTGCTCCACCTAAGTTTGCCATCAGTTATGAGGCAGAATCTTTGAGCTTGTGGGGAAAAAAAGGAATAAATAATACACGTTGGCAAGGTCTTGAAACAGGGAACTGAGACGAACGGGAGCCATGAAACACTGACACCACCAAAATGAGTCGAACATTATATAGTCGGGCCACGAACTAGCGAACAACCTTTATTTTCCGGTGTGGAAGTCAATTTAAGAGAAGTGCTCTTGTGTCCATCGCTAATAAGGAAAAAAGTTATTCAGTCGGTCTGGGTAAGATAAACAAATAAACAAATAAATAAATAAATAAATAAATAAATAAATAAATAAATAAATAATCAATTAATTAAGCAAGCAAGTAAGCAGGCAAGTGTCCAGTCCAAGCAGTGCAATGTAAAATAAAAATTAGTGGGCAGTGATAAGGATAACACTTTCTTTGAGGTATCCGATATATATTTTGAAATCCTAAGACTAACCGTAAACGAAACTGTATCGCAGGGTTCCAGCGTACTTTATATATCTCCTAGGTCCCTCTCTCCTAAAAATGATAATATATTTTTCATCTTTCATCACAGGACTTCTAAAATAATTTTTAAAAAATGAAAATGTCATTCTGCTTTGATCACGTTTACAAGAAACAGCACGAGGATGCGGATGGGACACGGAGCACCAATGCCTAGCTACGATACGGGACATTTACCTCCCGACACGACTCGATAGTCATTTCATCAAGCAAACGGGTGGCTGTCCATGCGTTGCATGACCCATTCGGACCCAGTCATCAGTTATTTTGTTTACAAACCGAACGGCAAGGTGAGGAGATGACAAACCCCGGGACATAGCCGTACAACGCGCACCAACCAGGTCCAGCCCAGCCTCCGGACCAAGAGAGAATGGAAGACCCCTCTCTCGCCCCACTCTGGTCTTCATCTCTCTTTCAGGCAGCCCGCCCTGCCACCAGCTCGCAGAATAGTTAATTGAAATGA
>JAPXFY010000013.1:35634971-35637471 GCA_030674185.1 Monoplex corrugatus
AGGGCTTGTGGGGACAAAGTGATTGGCTGCAATTTCATCTCTAGAATGGAATTTGTAGGAATCAGGAATCAGGAATCAGGAATCAGGATCAGTCCATTGCTCTGTTTTTTCAGTCATGTTTGGGTTCATATTGAGATCAACCAAACAAGGGCTAATACAATGAAAACCTGGTCAAGCCTAATTACAAATCTCCCAACTACCACCTTGTTAAAGAAAAATAAGAAAATTAAAAAAAAAGAAAAGGAAGGAAAGTAGATGACGACGGCGACGTCCACGAAGAAGATAAAAAGAAATAGAACACAAACAAACAAACAAACAAACAAACAAAGAAACAAAAAACCAAAACAAAAAAGCAACAACAGAAAACAAGCTCAGCAACTCAGCATCAATAACAGAACTGCAACAACAACAAAAACAGTAAGTACAAGAAATAAATCAAAAAAGTACAAAACAGCAATAGGAACAACAACAACACGACGACGACGGCGACGACGACGACAAGAAGCAGAGAAAGAGAAATTTTCAAAATTTAAACTTTATATCACTTTTAAACTCAAGATACATGTAGTAGATTTAGGTCCAACCGGACCAGTCTTACAGATAATCCTTGCTATTCTACAAATGCAATACAAGTATATCAAATGAAAAGAAAGCAAGCATAACACATATAATGAAAAAGAACAAGAGAAGAAGAAGGAGCAAAGAAATACGAAACACAAAGAAGAAGAGAAGAAGAAGAAGAAGAAGAAGAAGAAGAAGAAGAAGAAGAAGAAGAAGAAGAAGAAGAAGAAGAAGAAGAAGAAGAAGAAGAAGAAGAAGAAGAAGAGAGGAGAGAGAGAAGGAAGGAAGGAAGAAGAAGAAGAAGAAGAAGAAGAAAGAAGAAGAAGAAGAAGAAGAAGAAGAAGAAGAAGAAGAAGAAGAAGAAGAAGAAGAAGAAGAAGAAGAAGAAGAAGAAGAAGAAGAAGAAGAAGAAGAAGAAGAAGAAGAAGAAGAAGAAGAAGAAGAAGACAGCGAAGAATGATGAGAGAGATGAGAGAAGAAGAAGAAGAAGAAGAAGAAGAAGAAGAAGGAGGAGAGAGGAGGAGGAGAGAAAAGAAGAAGAAAAGAAGAAAAGAAAAGAAGAAGAAGAAGAAGAAGAAGAAAAGAAGAAGAAGAAGAAGAAGAAGAAGAAGAAGAAAAGAAGAAGAAGAAAAGAGAGAAGAAGGGAAGAAAAGAGAGAGAAACAACATAACAATATCAACAACAATAACAACAATGGCGGGGACGACAAGAAGAAGAACAAGAACGACAAAAAGACGAAAAAGAAGACAAAGAAGAATCAATGGTCACTGTTCTTCACATCGATACCAGTCACTGTAACGCACCAAGACCCGCCCCAACAACAATGCTCACGTGGTCAGTCTGCATACACACACGCACATTACTAAATAAAAATCAATCGTAATTATCTCTCTCTCTTCTTTTCTCTCTCTCTCTCTCTCTCTCTCTCTCTCTCTCTCTCTCTCTTCTCTCTCTCTCTTCTTACTCACTCACTCTCTCTCTTTCTTTCTCTCTCGCTCTCGCTCGCTCTTTCTTTCACTCTCTCTATCTCCCCCTTTTCTGTCTCTCTCTTTCCCTTTCTCTCTCTCTCCCCCTCTCCTCTCTCTCTCTCTTTGACACACATGTGACCTAATGCTACCATCCTTGAGTAACAAAGTGCTCCAACATGTGAATTCGCTCTCTGTCTGTCTGTCTGTTCGTCTGTATGTCTGTCTCTTGTCGTCTGTCTTCGTCTGTCTCTCTGTCTCTGTCTGTCTGTCTGTCTCTCTGTGTCTGTCTCTCTCTTCTCTCTCTCTTTGGCTTTCCTTCTCTCTCCCTCTCTCTCTCTCTCTTCCTCCCCCCTCTCTATCTGTCTGTCTCTCTTTGTCTCTCAGTCTCTCAGTCTGTCTCTGTCTCTCTCTCTCTCTCTCTCTCTACACACACACACACACACACAGCACACACACCACGCACAACACACACACAAGACATATACACGCATCCACCGCGCACACACACACACACACACACACACACAACACACAAACGCAGAAACGCACGCACGCATATCTTCACTCACTTTTAACCACTCACCCATGTAGTCATACTTTTTATGAAAAGTGCAAATCATAAACATTCCATCCTTTTCTGAAATCCAAGGGATTATTTTGATAGACAGATGATCCACTTATGCTTTTCGATCGCAGATGTAAACTATACACTTGCAATGATTCATAATAGATGAGAAAATATTATTTCAGCGTCCTGTATCAAACGCTGTGTACATCTTGACTGACGTTTTTGCTTTAGAAAACAAGAAAGCCTGATATTGAGACACTGATGAGAAATTGGTGAGCTGTTCATCCAGTGCGTTTGTGAAAGAGATACAACGAAGGAAGAGAGAGAGAGAGAGGGGGGGGGAAGGGAGTGAGGGCGAGATATATAGCATAAGAAAGAAAGAGTGAGAAAGAGAGCGAAAGAA
>JAPXFY010000013.1:35649971-35652471 GCA_030674185.1 Monoplex corrugatus
GTCACGCAGTCTCAATTTCCAGATGGAACTCCACAGCAACATGATTAACATCCTCCTCGTCATCATCATCATCATAGCATTGTTTAAAAAAAAGATCCCAATCTTCTGTGGCCTTTAAGATGGCATATAAAATGGGACCACACACACACACACACACACACACACACACACACACACACACCACCCCACACAACACACGAACACGCACGCACACACGCACCGACACACACACACACACACACACACACTCACACACGCACATGCACGCACGCGCACACACACACACACATACACACACACACACTCTCTCTCTCTGTGTCTCTCTCTGTCTCTCTGTCTCTGTCTCTGTCTGTCTGTCTGTCGTGTCTCACACACCACACACACACACACACACACACACACACACACCACACTCAACACACACACAACACACACAATCTCTCTCTCTCTCTCTCTGTTTCTCTGTCTGTCTGTCTGTCTGTCTGTCTGTCTCTCTCTCTCTCTCTCTCTCTCACACACACACACACACACACACACACCACACACCACACACACACACACAACACACACACACACAAACAGACAATCACTTATAGTGAAAAGACGTTAAATCAAAGAACGAACGAACACACAGACAGGTGAGCACAAATGAAGCTACCTGAGTGCAATGAAAATTTTTAAAAATAAAATAAAGAAAAAACGGTCAAGCAACGATTCAATATCTTATAAGGTTGGGGAGAGGAGATCTAGCTGTTGTGACCGGTAATAAAGACCTCCATATTCATTTCTGGCACTGAATTTCAGACGCCTTTTGTCTGGTAGTGGTTGCTAGGCTTGAAGGAGAATGGTGGTTGCTGGGCAAATTCCATCGCTATCTGTGTCTAGCACCAAAGATTTGTGAATGCTTGCGAGCATTGGTTCTTTTGTGTGGTACGAGACTTTGGTATGACGCTGATGTGGAACATTTGTAAGGCAATTGAGGAATGTGTGGTTCACCTTTCATTTTGATGAAAGAGAACATGATTTTGCTTCTCTGTGAAGTATGTGTGTGTTCGTTCTTTGATTTAGTCTTTTCACTATAAGTGATGATGATGATGATGATGCTGATGTTGATGCTGATGTGATGATGCTGATTGAGATGATGACGATGACGACGACGCCGCCGATGACGATGATGACGACGAAGACGACAATCTGTGAATGTGTTACTTGTTTATTTGTTGTTATTGTTATACAAATGATGGTGATTGTAATAATGGTGGTGGTGATGGTGATGGTGATGTTGCTGGTATTGTTCCTGTTTGCTGTGCTAATGTTGATATTGATGCTGTACTGCTGTTGATGCCGTTGTTGTTGTGTTGTTGTTGAAGTTGTTTATGTTGTTGTTTCTGATGATGATGATGGTAATGTGTGTGTGTGTGTGTGTGTGTGTGTGTGTGTGTGTGTGTGTGTTTATGTGTGTGTGTGCGTGTGTGTTATGTGTGTGTGTGTGTTCATGTGTGTTTATGTGTGTGTGTGTGTTTGTGTGTTTATGTGTGTGGTGGTTCTGTGTGTGGTGTGTGTGTGTGTGTGTTATATGTGTGTATGTGTGTGTTCATGTGTGTTATGTGTGTGTTTGTGTGTGTGTGTTTATGTGTGTGTTTGAGTGTGTGTGTTCATGTGTGTGTATGTGTGTGTGTGTGTGTGTATGTTTATGTGTGTGTGTGTGGTTGTGTGTGGTGGGTTTTGATGATGTAGTATGTGTGTGTTTGGATGTGTGTGTGTGTGCTGTGTGTGTGTGTGTGTGTGTGTGTGTGTGTGTAGTGGTGTGTGTGAGAATTATGATGATGACTAAGTTTGTGATGATGAGATGATGCTGATGCGATGATGCTGATGAGTGATGACGATGACGACGACGACGACGCGACGCCGACGTGATGACGACGACGACAATGATGGTGATGATGATGACGACGACGATGCTGCTGACAAAGCCGACTAAAAGTGCGATGAAATGATGGCGATGATGATTTTGATGCTGATGCTTTTGTGCAAATCAATTTCTTAGTCTATGGAAGCACGCATGAAGCTGAACAACGAGTTCAAAAATGCAAGCAAAAGAGAACTGATAGAAAACCGAATCTGCAGAACAAATCATTCACAGATTAATTTTACCCACATTGTCTCTTCAGTTGACAGCCTATTCAACCACAGCTGGAAATAAAATACACATAATTATTTTTCTGATTTGTTTATGTGTTTGTCGGTGTGTGTGCGTGAGTGTGTGTGTGTGTGTGTGTGTGTGTGAGTGTGAGAGTGTGTTGTGTGTGTGTGTGTGTGTGTGTGTGTGTGTGTGTGTGTGTGTGTGTGTGTGTGTGTGTGTGCACGCGCGCGTGTGTGTTACTTTTTTATTTGTTGTTATTGTTAATACAAATGATGGTGATTGTAATAATGGTGGTGGTGATGGTGATGGTGATGTTGCTGGTATTGCTCCTGTTTGCTGCTGCTAATGTTGATATTG
>JAPXFY010000013.1:35659971-35662471 GCA_030674185.1 Monoplex corrugatus
TTGGACAGGTGCGGGAACCAAAGGGTTAAGAGAAACTCGTTGCACTCTGACAACGCCATATGTACTCTAGGCAAAATTGATACTGTTATCTGGTAGTTGTTTTTTAAACCTGACCAGAATTAATGCTTTTGCAATGTCTAAAAAGGGATGGGAAAGTGAGCAGCAGGACATAATTATGCCAAAACTGACACCACCAGAACAATGATAGAAGCATTTAGACTGGCAGCAAACAGGCACGTATTTTATAAAATTTTATTTATTTCGTTTTATTTTTGTTTTTCGTTTTTTTTTTTTTTTTTTGTTTTGTTTTATTTTATTTCATTTCTTTTATTACATCGTATTTTCTGCTATTTATTTCATTTTTTTTAATATTTTATTTCATTGTAATTTTTCATATTTTATTTTATTTATTTATTGTTTTATTTGTTCCTATTTATTTTTTTTATTCTATTTTTTATCTTATTTTTTTTTTCTTTATTGTTTTTTTTCTTTTTCTTTTTTTGAAATTACGAGCTGGGGCTGAACTGAGACATAAATCCACAGCTCTATCAAAATAGCCACTTGCCTGCATGGAAAGTACTCCATGGCCCGCCTGAAGGCCAAACCCATGACCCCTGCGTTTTATCAGCAGGGCGCTCTCACAAACTGAGTAAACGGGCCATTATTTGTGCTGTGATCAGGATGGTGCCTTGAGCTATTCCCACCTATTTTTTTCTCTCTGCCAGGGGATCCACTGCACTGTCGCTGGATAAAGCAACGGCAGAATTACATAACCTGTCAAAAATCTGGACAGCAAGAATATCTCCCTTCGATTAAAATTGCGGTTCTATAACTCCAACATTCTGTCGACCTTGCTGTACAGCTGAGAAATATGGCGCCTGAAAACGTGCCAGGAGAAGAGGCTTGACTCCACTGACCTAAAGTGCCTATGGAAAATCTTGGGCATCAAATGAAAAAATTCTGTGACTTATGATGAAGTAAGGTGAAAAAGCGAACAGGTCCCAGTTCATTATCATCATCACCATTATGTGCCCTCAAGCACGGCGTTGGCGATCATGGCTCTCCATATGAATCTATCCCTTGTCCTGCAAGTACATCGTACACCCTCTCTGTCCTCAGCCAGTTACCAACATCAATTGCACGAGTCGAATGAGTTAGCTAGGCCATTCTGCTAGACTGCCGTCTTCCAGACTTGCCATTCAAGTCCTGAACTGGAACTCAGGAAGACAGCGAAGGAGAGAGAGGAAGATCAAAAAATAAACTGGCGCCAGACAGATGACAGCAATCCACAACTAGTGGACAGACACTGGAGAGATGCCCTCAGACTTTGTTAACGAAGCCTGTTGGAATGCTCTTCTACCTCATGAGTCGCACAAGATGGGAGAGTGTAAGTAAGGGGACCACACTGAACGATGGGGATTGAAGAGACTGAACAGAAATTATACCTTGCATCGGGTCACACTTATTCTGTATTTAAATTCTCTAGTTTAATCTTCAAAGCATAACATGGACAACAGACAAAAGGAGTAGGATGAAGCAAAACAAAACGGAAAAAAACAGAGATGCACCGCATTACAAAAGCAAAAGCGTTGTTCATTAAGTTTGTATTCAGACACATTCAATACTGGCCAACGTAACTCCACCTCCTCCTTCAGAGAACAGGGACGTTGAAAAACTGCTTTACATTTTCTGCGTCTCCACAAAAGACAAGACAAGCCCCTGGACAAACGTAAAAACAAAAATCTCCGTGGGTTTTCTACCATCCATCTTTCTCTCTGAGACAATAACATTAAACAGTGGGAGTTTGGGTGAGAGATGAATAAAAACTTAATCATGGCTGTGTTCACAGTCATTTTGCATGGGTATTGCCAGAGAGTTATTCACGAATAACAGTAAATTAAGCCACCAAAAAGTTTCTACCGGCATTATAGCCAAGGTTACCTAAAACTCCTTGTTGGTCCCATTTACAATAACACATAGTGTTGTGTGATAAGCTTGCGTGACAGTTTGAGTTCTCCATGCTCCACTGAAAGGTCTGATTATGTGTGATACGCAGTGAGTCCCGATACATTTGGAAAATAGTGCTATACAAGAATGATTCATAATGACAGTAACATTCGCAACTAGATGGACCTATGATCCCAGCCATGTTTTCAAAACGTAAAAAAATAGAGATGGAAAAGAAGGAAGGATTAAAACAAACAAACAAACAAACAAACAAACAAACAAACAAATCAAATTAAATCAATCTAATACAAACTATATGCATACGTGTAAAGATCATAACCCATAAAACATAGCATATATACAAATAGACACACATACAGACGCAAAAAAGTCAACTAATACGAACATCCCTTTTAGGAAGCTGGGAGATTTGAAATAGCTTTACATGTTCCGTGTCTCTCAAGAGATTGAAGTCATGTGCCTATGGAGACCTAACAACAAAAGGCGTGTTGAGTGATTTTCCCATCCATCTTTCTCATTGGAAACCACATTG
>JAPXFY010000013.1:35672471-35687471 GCA_030674185.1 Monoplex corrugatus
GTGTGTGTTGTGTGTGTGTGTTGTGTGTTTTGTGTTGTGTTGTGTGTGTGTGTGTGTGTGTGTGTGTGTGTGTGTGTGTGTGTGTGTGTGTGTGTGAGTTTATGAATGATTGTATGTGTGTTTATGTATGTGTGTGTATGTGTGTGTGTTGCGTGTGTGTATGTGTGTTGTGTGTGTCTGTGTGTATGTGTGTTGTGTGTTGTGTGTGTGTGTGTATGTGTGTGTGTGTATTTGTGTGATGTGTGTGTTATGTGTGTGTGTGTGTGATGTGTGTGTGTGTGTGTGTGTGTGTGTGTGTGTGTGTGTGTGTGTGTGTGTGTGTGTATGTGTGATGTGTGTGTGCGTGTGTGCATATGTGCTCGCGAGGGCGAGCATTTGTTTAACATCCAACCCTCTGAAATGGAAGGTCTACACTAAACACATGAGGGAGAGAGAAAAGGAGGAAGACAGAAAGGAAGTGAAAGAGCGAGAGAGAGAGAGAGAGAGAGAGAGAGAGAGAGAGACAGAGAGAGAGAGAAGAAGAGAGAGAGAGAGAGACAGACAGACAGACAGACAGAGTAAATGAATTCAAACAACCTAAAACGATAGACAAGAAAAGCATACATATTCCGGATAGTTATCTTGGACAGTGCATTAGAAGAGGAGCAATGGGAGACTGAAGAAAACACTATCAGTTCAAAACAACAACAAAGCGACAACTACAACAAAAGAACTTCAACAGATTATTCTGGGACATATTGCTTTGTAAATTAGGAGAAGGTGAAAGAGTGGAGTTACGCAATCTGCTGATGGTGAACAATTCTGGAAGACACACATGCATAATGGGCGGTACTGCAGATAATAATTGCTTGCCAGAACGAAATGGCACCGCTGGGTCGAAAACGTGACTTGTTTTGAGAAACCGCACGAAGATGGCGAAATGCCACAGAAATCAAAAGAAACCTTTAAAGCCGAACACATTGAAAGAAACCGCTAATACTGTATGGCCAGAATACATGGGGAAAGAATTTCAATACGGCATTGGAAAAGTTCAGAAGGAAGATTAGCTGTGATGACAGCTTTTTTTACTCCATCGTCCACACTCTTCTCTTTTACAAAAACTACCAACTCCAATAAAAGCCATCAGTGGGTGTTTTGAAATATTTTTTTTGCAGTTGCTGGTAGTGATGGTGGTGGTGGTGGTGTTGCTGTTGTTGTTGTTGTTCCTACTGTTGCTGTTGTTGCGTGTTGCTGTTGCTGTTATTTTAAAGTGTATTTTGTTTTGTTTTATGTGTTTCTTATTGCTGTTGCATGTTGCTGCTGCTGTATTTCAAAGTGTCCAAATTTTTGTTTCATGTGTGTATTATGCTATTTTTGTTGTCCCATCTTTAGCACCACGTCTGTGTCATTTACTCCCAGCCACTCATTCCAACTGTCCACCATCAAACTGAAGACACCACGTTAACAAGGCACGAAGGGTCATGGAATCGGGACTTCCGCCATTCCCCCACTGCATTGTGACGGTAAGAGTTGGAATGATTATCATGAAGCTCTCATTTCGGATGGAGACTGTCTGACAGGGCTCTACTTAACGCTTACTTTTATGATATATTCTGGCGTCAACCAGACTCCAGATATACAGATTGTTATTGGTATTGTTATTTAGAGCCCAGCCGACTGCGTAGAATCACATCAGGGCTATAACCGTTTCAAAACATATATAAGTCTTCAACAGAAAAAAACAAAACCCAAAGGAAAAGAACATTAAGTACACATGTCAATGTATTCGCACATATAATCTAAGGAATGCCGCTGCCATTGACCCTTCGTCCATGGATCCAATTTATCACGCAGGGAATATAAAAACATACCTGAATAAAGTTTAAACATAAATAAGGACGCCAAAACATATATAAAACAGGCCTAAATTATCTAAAATTGCTTCCGCAGATCTCATTTCCCAAAAGCCGAAAAGGCACTTAATTAATTCATGTACGCAAATTATCAATCCTAAACAAAAGTACTTCATATTTTATAGAACACATACAGGTGAATGGCTAAGCAAGGCAGAAAACGATAGGAAGAAATGATGGAAAGTGGAGGAACAAGGCAGAAATAAAGACAGTGACAGAAAAGAGGATATTCCTAGCACAAAAATTCCAGAAGGTGGGGATACTATTTATCCTGAAAGAGCCCCCAGCATTCCCACTGGGAAGATATACAGATATCCATGGTATCAGTCTGTGAATTTCAGCAACAAACTCCCTGGTGTGTCCATGAAGTGGATGAGACTCGACTGTGTGGTTCTAGTTTTCTCAGCGTCCCAACTGCCTACTTACTCTGGGCACGAGCCTGTTGGTGCTGGACAATTCAATAATAATGTTGTTGATGTTGAAGTTGTCATTGATATTGTTGTTGTTGTTAATGTTGATGATGTTGTTAATGCTGATGCTGTTGTTATTGTTATTGCTATGATTGTATTTTTTGTCATTGTAATTGTTCTCCTTATTACACACACACACACACACACACACACACACACACACACACACACACACACACACACACACACACACACACACATATATACATACATACATACACACACGCGCACGCGCATACACACATTTACACACATTTAAACACACACACACACACACACACACACACACACACACACACCACACACACACACACGCACACACACCACACACACACACACACACACACACACACACACACACACACACACACACACACACTCCATTGGTGAAAATGAATTTAATTGCCATGTTGTTTTTTTTTCCCTTTTTTCCCTTTTCCTTTCCTTTCTTTTCTTTTTCTCTTTTTTTTTTTTTTCTTTTATCATTAAGAAAAAAAGAAATAACAAAAAACAGAAGAGCCAGAAACAGAATTACAATTTTATCGGAAAAAAAACCAACATTGTTAAGACTAAGTGAGTAGTATGCTTTGACCATCTTGTCGTGAGATGTGTGAGCCAGATTTCCAGTCAACACAGCAAACCATGCCTGCAAGCAGTGAAACACATTATAGAAACAGACGTGATGCAATAGTCTGCCATCAGACAGTTCCTTGCTGTTCAAGGTGTGCAGCTCATAAAAAAACAATGAACGACATACTTCCACTGGCCGGAGACCACTCCAGCCTCTCTACTCGCTTGCTTCCCATCTCTTTCTCTCTCTGTTTCTTTGTGTGTCTGTTTCTCTTGTGTCTATCTTTGTCTGCCTGTCTGTTAGTCTGTCTGGGTTTTCTGTCTGTCTGTCTGTTTCTCTTTTTATTTCTCTGTCTGTCTATCTGTCAATGTGTCTGTTTGTCTCCATTCTTTCTCTCCCTTTTCTCTCTCTTTCTCTCTGTCTGTCTCTGTCTGTCTGCCCATCTGTGTGTCTGTCTGTGTGTCTGTCTGTCTGTTTGTCTGTCTGTCTCTCTCTCTCTCTCCCTGTCTCTTTCTTTGTTTCTTTCTTTCTTCCATCCTTTCTCTCTCTCTCTCTCTTCCTTTTTTCTTCTTTCTCTCCATCTTTCTTTAGAAATAGAATTGCAATAGTGTTTTCCCTTTTTTCATTAAAGAAGAAAACAACAAAAACAGAAAAATCACAAATAGAAATTACAACTTTATCGAAAATGTTAGACTAGGCAAGTAATATGCTTTGACCATCTTGTCGTGAGATGTGTGAACCAGATTCCCAGTCAACACAGCAAACCATGCTGCAAGCAGTGAAACACATTATAGGAACAGACGTGATGCAATAGTCTGCCATCAGACAGTTCCTTGCTGTTCAAGTGTGCAGCTAATAAAAAACAACGAACGACATACTTCCACTGGCCGGAGACCACTCCAGCCTCTCTACTCGCTTGCTTTCTCTCTCTGTTTCTTTGTGTCTCTGTTTCTCATGTGTCTATCTTTGTCTGCCTGTCTATCTATCTGTTTGTCTGTCTGGTTCTCTGTCTGTCTGTCTCTCTTTCTATTTCTCTGTCTGTCTATCTGTCAATGTGTCTGTTTGTCTCTGTTCTTTCTCTCCCTTTTCTCTCTCTTCTCTCTCTCTCTCTCTGTCTCTCTCTGTCTGTCTGCCCATCTGTGTGTCTGTCTGTCTGTCTGTCTGTCTGTCTCTCTCTCTGTCTCCTCTCCCTGTCTCTCTCTCTTTGTTTCTTTCTTTCTTCCATCCTTTCTCTCTCTCCTCTCTCTCTCTCCTTCCTTTTTTCCTCTTTCTCTCCATCTTTCTTTAGAAATAGAATTGCAATAGTGTTTTCCCTTTTTTTCATTAAAGAAGAAAACAACAAAAACAGAAAAATCACAAATAGAAATTACAACTTTATCGAAAATGTTAGACTAGGCAAGTAATATGCTTTGACCATCTTGTTGAGAGATGTGTGAACCAGATTCCCAGTCAACACAGCAAACCATGCCTGCAAGCAGTGAAACACATTATAGAAACAGACGTGATGTAATAGTCTGCCGTCAGACAGTTCCTTGGTGTTCAAGGTGTGCAGCTCATAAAAAAACAACGAACGACATACTTCCACTGGCCGGAGACCACTCCAGCCTCTCTACTCGCTTGCTTCCCATCTCTTTCTCTCTCTGTTTCTTTGTGTGTCTGTTTCTCTTGTGTCTGTCTTTGTCTGTCTGCCTGTCTGTTTGTCTGGTTCTCTGTCTGTCTGTCTCTCTTTCTATTTCTCTGTCTGTCTCTCTATCAATGCGTCTTTTTGTCTCTGTTCTTTCTCTCCCTTCTCTCTCTGTCTCTCTCTGTCTCTCTCTGTCTGTCTGCCCATCTGTCTGTCTGTCTGCCTCTCTCTGTCTCTTCTCTCTCTCTCCCTGTCTCTCTCTCTTTTTGTTTCTTTCTTCCTTCCATCCTAACTCTCTCTCTCTCTCTCTCTCTCTCTCTCTCTCTCTCTCTTTGTGTTTTACTCTTTTTCTCTACCTCTCTTTACAGTGTTGATTCATGGCATCTACCTGTTGAGGTAATATGGAAAAGGGGAAATAATCATACAGATGTAGAAAGTGCAAGACAACAAGGGGAAGAAAAAATTGTATGGTCTGAAGAATTAGCAAGTTTATTTGTACAAGAGCTTGATGGTTCTGAGTTCAACAATTGTCTACAGACAGCTTTCGGTTTGTTAGATTATAATGTGAATGACAGTTCGGAGCAGTTTACTAAGGCTTTATGCGGGGCAGCTGCGTGTATGGTACGAACAGTGAGACAAGGACAAAAGAAACAGAATGATTGGTTTGATAAGGAATGTGAAAGAAAGAAACAAGAAGTTAAGAGGCTACTGAAAAGATTCCAGAGATGCAAAACAGAAAAAGAAAAAAAAGAAAAAAGAGAAGCGTATGTCATATCACGAAAAGAGTATGTTAAACTAAGGAAAACGAAAGAAAGGGAATACGAAGATAAGAAAATAAGAACACTCAAAGATTCCATCAATGACTCCAGGACATTCTGGTCAATAATAAGATCTGTTAATAGAAAGGCCTTTGTGTACAATGAAATCTCTATTGAACAATGGTACAATCATTTCTGCAGTGTTTTCAATGATATCGGGGGAAATACTGCACAAGAGAGTAATATAGTAGAGGAAGAAAATAATTTTGAGCCCCTTTTCAATGAGCCTATAACTAAAGAAGAAGTGACTGCGAGTATCAGGCAATTGAAAGCAGGAAAGAGGCAGGACCAGATCAAATAATCAGCGAAATGTTAAAACATGCAAATGCTAATGTAATTGATTTCCTTGTCCATTTATGTAACAAGCTTTTTGATAATGGCATTTTTCCGTCAGAATGGGCAAAGTCCATAATAATCCCAATTCATAAAAAAGGAGATGTGAATAATCCAGATAATTATAGAGGAGTCGCTCTAACAAGTATAGTGAGTAAAGTTTATACATATATTTTGAATAAGAGATTAACAAAGTGGGCAGAAAAAGAAGAGAAAATAGTTGAAGAACAAGCTGGATTTAGAGCAAAATACAGTACAATTGATCATATTTTCACACTTTACTCCCTTGTGCAGAAGCATTTACTTTTAAATAAGAAACTTTATGTTGCATTTGTGGATTTTAGGAAGGCATTCGATTCTGTGAATCGTAATAATCTTTGGAATATATTACGTAAAAGTGGTGTGAATGGAAAATTATATATGGCCCTAAGAGGAGTTTATAACTCAGTGTTTGCATGCGTGCGTGAGAAGTGTGTATATTCAGATTATTTTGAATGCCCTAAAGGAGTGAAACAGGGGTGTCAATTGAGTCCTCAATTGTTTTCATTTTTCATTAATGAATTAGCAGTGGAACTGTCAAGAAAAGGCAGGCATGGCATTCAAATTATCCCTGGGGTTATTGAGATATTTCTATTGCTGTTTGCAGACGATGTTATTCTTCTCTCTGGTACAGTCAAAGGCTTACAAAACCAGTTAAATGTCTTAAAGGAAGAATCGGATCGACTAGCTTTAACAGTTAACATGGATAAAACTAATATTATGATTTTCAGGAAGGGTGGACATTTATCAAAACACGAAAAATGGTTCTATGGAATTAACGAGGTTAAAGTTGTTAATTCTTATAAATACTTAGGAATAATATTTTCGACAAAATTAAGTTTAAATTATGCATGGGAAGAATCTTGTAATAAAGGGAAAAAAGGTGTTATTGAAATTCTAAAATCCTTACGGAAGCTCAATTCTATTGATTGTAATTTATATTGGAAAATGTTTGATACACAGATAGAACCTTTACTTACATATGCAGCTGAAGTATGGGGTCTTACTGTAAATCCACATATGGAAAAAGTGCATACATATGCTATAAAACGTTTTTTGGCTGTACCAATTCACTCTTCTAATACTGTTTTATATGGAGAAACTGGAAGATATCCTTTATACATTAGAACCTTTGTGAAGAGTATTAAATACTGGTTGAAATTGTTAAGGCTTCCACAATCTCGGTTATGTAAACAGGCATATGAAATGATGGTTACTCAAATGGAAATAGGAAAACAGAACTGGGCCTATCAGGTAAAAAAGGCTTTATCAGAACTTGGGTTTGGAATCGTGTGGTTGTCCCAGGGAGTAGGAAATGAGTGTCAGTTTATTAATGAATTTAAAGACAGGCTTATTTGTTCGTTTAAACAAAATTGGCACTCAGATATGGAAAACAAAGAAAAATATAGTTGGTTCTTCTCATTTAAAGATGTTTTTCAAACGAAAAATATCTCAGTGTTGTTACGGATAAATGGCAAAGAACTAATTACGCAAGATTTAGATTAAGAACACTTGGTTTCAATGCAAATAAAAATTGGTTTCAACCTGGGACGTCCACAGTATATCCTTGCCCCTTATGTGGAAACAATGTCGATAATGAAAAACACTTTTTATTCCAATGCCAAATTTTTGACACAATACGTGGAAAATGCAAAGTTTTTGAATCCGACATGGCCAAAAGACAAGATGTTGTATCTATTTTGTCATCTGATGACGAAGTCATAATCAAATCAGTGGCACTATACATTGCGGAAGCACAAAAAATAAGACATAAACACTTACAAGCCCGACAATAGTGCTAGACAATATCATACTGGGATTAATTTAATCTCTTTTGACTGATGTGGGCTATATCACGTTAACTCCAAAAGAAGCCGCTTTATTATAGACTCTGTTTTGTAAAGAGCTGTTTTCATTTGCTTTATTTTGCTTTGTTTGCCGATAATTTAAGAGTAGCTAATAATATGAAAATAATGGTATATTTGTAGAATATGTTAGAAGTGGATATTGAAAGGGTATATAGACACTTAAGGGTCTACTATACATGTTAACAAAAACAAAAAAACAAACAAATCAAAAAACAAATAAATAAAAGGCATAGTGATGTCCCTTGTTAACAGAGTATTTTGGGGCAGTTATGTGAAGATTATATTATTATCACTAAATGTAAGGTTTGGGTGGTCTAGCCCAGATGTTTCATCATATTACAGTTTTGATGTGTGTGTGTGTTTGCGCACGAGCGCGCGCCCGCGTGTGAGCGTATATGGATGCGTGTGAGTGTGTGTGGGTGTGGGTGTGTGAAAAAGATTTTGGTTTGTCTAAACCAGACAAATTATTGGCCTGAATGTGGGAACACTGTTCTGATATTTTTTGTTGTTGTTTTCTTTGTATTATGTAGTAGTGGTAAAATGGATGATTGTTCATTATATATGATTTGAATATGTTCGACTGTTCAAGGAATGGATGTTCGATATTTTTTTTGATTATGTGTGAAGAATTTGCGCACATACAAAGAGTGGATTATGTGTCGCACTACTGGAAAATTGTTATCCCCCTTGTCAAAAGACCTTTTCGGGTAATGACAATAAACAGTTTCAGTTTCAGTTACCTCTCTTTACAAATAGAATTGCAATAGTGTTTTCCCTTTTTTTCATTATAGAAGAAAACAACAAAAACAGAAAAATCAGAAATGTTAGACTAGGCAAGTAATATGCTTTGACCATCTTGTTGAGAGATGTGTGAGCCAGATTCCCAGTCAACACAGCACACCATGCCTGCAAGCAGTCAAACACATTATAGAAACAGACGTGATGCAATAGTCTGCCATCAGACAGTTCCTTGCTGTTCAAGGTGTGCAGCTCATAAAAAACAACGAACGACATACTTCCACTGGCCGGAGACCACTCCAGCCTCTCTACTCGCTTGCTTCCCATCTCTTTCTCTCTCTGTTTCTTTGTGTCTCTGTTTCTCTTGTGTCTATCTTTGTTTCTGTCTGGTTCTCTGTCTGTCTGTCTGAGTCAGTTTCTATGTCTGTCTGTCTGTCTTTCTATTTCTCTGTCTGTGTCTCTATCTGTCAATCTGTCTGTCTGTCTGTCTCTTTTCTTTCTCTCCCTTTCTTTCTCTCTCTCTCTTTCTCTCTCTGTCTCTCTGTATCTCTCTGTCTCTCTCTCTCTCTCTGTTTGTCTATCCGTATGTCTGTCTATCTGTCTGTCTGTCTGTCTGTCTCTCTCTCTCTCTCTCTCTCTCTTTCTTGCTCTCTCTTTATTTATTTCTTTCTTTCTTCCTTTCTCACTCTCCTCTCTCTCTTTCTCTTTTCCTCTTTCTCTCTACCTCTCTTTAGGAATAGAAGAAAATAACAAAAACGGAAGAGCCTGAGATGGACACACACACACACACACACACACACACATGCACACATACATACATACATACATACATATATACATCACACACAACACAATACACACACACACACACACATACACACACAAACACAAACACATACACACACACACACACACACACACACACACACACACACACACACACACAACAAACACTCTCTCTATCTCTCTCTCTCACCAGAAAAATATCTGAACACAAAATTAGCCAAATTCGTGAAACTGTCAGTGACACAGGCGCCACAGAAACCATAAGTCATCATCATCTTTTTCTAATCAAGAAAAGAGTGAAGAAGAAGAGGAATAAACAGAGCAGAAGAAAGATGGATTTGTTCAAGTGGGATTCATCAAGTGAGATGACTGTTGCAGACTCCTTGAGCCTGTGCTAAACTCTATGCTGGCAAGGTCTTGAAATTGGAACAGGGAAGGGAAAGAGGAGCTATGAAACACTGACACACCCAGAATGAGGTGGGACGGGGCTCCAGACATAGGATCTGGCTGGAGTCACTAGCTCTGATAACATGTGTGAGTCCCCTTTAATCTTCCTAAACAAAGAAAACGACCAGTTACTATTCACGTGATAAACTTAACGTAACATGAGGATTAGTGCATTTAAAAAAAAGGGAGGGTGGGGGAGGGGTGGGGGATAATCTTCAAAATTACTTCTGAAGGATAATAATATGATTAACTCCCTATTGACCTGTCTTTTAGTGCATTTAAAAATGTCACACACACGCGCACGCGCGCGCGCACACACACACACACACACACACACACACACACACACACACACACACACACAAAAGTGGGGGTGGGGGGAACAAGTTTCAAAATTATTTCTGATGGATAACAATATCAGACCCCAGTGGACCTGTCTTACAAGCTAGTCACTGGTACAATGCGTATAAAGTAAGAAAGAGGGGGCCAGACAGACAAAGAAGAGAAAGACAGAGAGACTTAAGCTAGACAGACAAAGAAGAGAAAAAAAGACAGATAGACCTGAGAAAAACTGAGACAGAGACAAGAGGTACACGTCTAGAAACAGACAGATACAGGACAATAGCATAACAAAAGAGACAGCGAAACGTGCAAGAGAAACAAGAACCCCAGGCAGGAAGGAGACAGGCGACTCCCACATAACTTGATATTGATGTTGACTGTATCTATTTCCAGAGTTCTGACGGGCTCTCCTTTCACATGTACCAGTATGCAAGCCACCCACAGCAGCCAGTGGACAACACGACAATGCCATCTCAAACTCACACACCGCACGCACACACGGTCGCGCAGTGCACGCACGCACGCACGCACACACACACACACACCGCACGCGCGCGCACACACGCAACACCACACACACACACCCACACACACACACACACACACACACACACACACACACACACACACACATCAGAAAAATAATTATCATCTCAACACAAAAGTAGCCAAATTCGTAAAATTTTAGTGCCACAGGCGCATGTAATCAAAATCAATAAACAGACATTTACACATTTCCAGAAACCATAGTCATCATTTTTTTTTCATCAAGAAAAGAGTGAAGGAGGAAAAGGAATAAACAGAGCAGGAGAAAATATTATGGATTTGTTCAAGTAGAATTTATCAAGTGTGATGTCTATTGAGCCTGCGCAAAACTCTATGCTGGCAAAGGTCTTGAAATTGGGACATGAAAGCAGAACAGGAGTTATGGAGCACTGGCACCACCAGAAAGACTGAAGCAGCAAAGATGGGCAGCGAGCAATCTGAGTTTTATGTCTGGAAGTGGGGCTGGGGGCTCCAGACATAAAATCTGGAGTCACTGGCTCCATCAAAAGAATCAGTAAGCCAGACATGACGTGTGTGAGCCCCTTAACTTAACAGCTAGCATTTTCACACTTTGACTCCCGCACCCTATTCATCAACTGCAAAAAAAAACCTTGATCCTCTGACTTCCTCACCCTATACTCTCAGCTTCATGCATTTGCCCAGCATGGTTGACAATGCCTGATGCTGAGGGACAGAGTGCAGGAAGCAAGCAAGAGAGAGAGAGAGGGAGAGACAGACAGACAAACAGACAGACAGACAGGCAGGCAGGCAGGCAGACAGACAGACAGACAGACAGCAATCAAGACTGAGCATTTTGCCTTCTTTTTGGATCCTTTTTTCTATTTATTACGAACGTATACATTGTAATTCATGCACTGAGTATAAAAGCCACAACAAAGATCGGAGGGTGGCGGGGGTCGAAGTGACATATGCAAGGACCTTATGACAGGGAGGTTGTAGGTGGGGTGGGGAGTGGAAGAAGGAATCGAATATCAAAAGAAAGAAAGAAATGAAAGCACAAAACTACATAAAAAGAAAAAAAAAATCAGTATGGGATTTTTAATCCTAAACGGCTCCTACAGACTCTAAGCACGTGTTGGGAAGTTTAGGATCACGTTGTAGATGAGTCGCTGAGTGTGCATCTCAAAACATTCTGGGAGGTACAAAACACCTGATGTGTTGACGAACATTTCAGGTCTTTTGAATCTCCTAGTACTGATTGATGCAGACATAGAATGTTATGACGTGAAGCATATAGTACAACAGCCCTGTTATATCTCAATCCATAATGGAAACACCGTAGCATCATCACTTCCATTCCCATTTTCACGATCTATTATATTCACAAAACAAACAGAAGGAAAAAAAAGAAAAGGGGAAAAGGACAGAAGAAATGAATGAATAAAAGAAAGAAAGATAACAAAAAAGAAAGAAAAAGAAAAAAAAAAAAAAAAAAAAGATAAAGAAAACAGAAAGAAAGACAGACAGACAGAAAGAAAGAAAAAAAAACGCTCTCTCCCTCCCTCCCCTCCAAAACATATGGCTGTTCATGCCCTGCTCTCAAGCTGACCTCAGTTTTCAGTGGGACTGGAAGAGTAATGACAAGTTGAAATGAACGACGTGACGCAGTGATATAAACACTGTGCATAAAATGGGACCGGCAAGAAGAAGAAGAAGAAGAAGAAGAAGAAGGAAAGAAGAAGAAGAAGAAGAAGAAGAAGAAGAAGAAGAAGAAGAAGAAGAAGAAGAAGAAGAAGAAGAAGAAGAAGAAGAAGAAGAAGAAGAAGAAGAAGAAGAAGAAGAAGAAGAAGAAGAAGAAGAAGAAGAAGAAGAAGAAAGAAGAAGAAGAAGAAGAAGAAGAAAGAAGATGATGATGACGATGACGATGACGATGACGATGATGATGATGATGATGACGAAAAGAAGAAGAAGAAGAAGAGGAAGAAGAAGAAGAAGAAGGAGAAGGAGAAGAAGAAGAAGAAGAAGAAGAAGAAGAAGAAGAAGAAGAAGAAGAAGAAGAAGAAGAAGAGAAGAAGAAGAAGAAGAAGAAGAAGAAGAAGAAGAAGAAGAAGAAGAAGAAGAAAGAAAGGAAAAAGAAAGAGAAAAAGAAGAAGAAGAACAAGAAACAAGAACAAGAACAAGAACAAGAAAACAACAACAACAACAACAACAACAACAATAGCAACATACAAACATAGAAACAAACACACAAACAAACAAAAAACAAATAAACAAGACACACAAAGAAAAAAACATAAAACTTTCCATCCAGTCTCACCACAGAGAGGAAACGAAATCAAAAGTTCTAAATTGCTATATGTACGAGCGTACCAAGTCACAAAGGCTTATAAGTGAAATCCATAAACACAGTTTATACATTTCCATAAATCATAATTGTCATTTCTAAGCATTGAGAAATATGATTAAAGGGAGGGGGAGAGAAAATGGGTAAGCAAGCAAGAGAAGAGAGAGACAGAGAGAGAGAGAGACAGAGAGAGAGAGACAGAGAGAAGACAGAGACAGAGAGAAAGAGAGACAGACATAGAAAGACAAACAGACACAGACGACAGACAGACAGACAGTGAAAGAGCAGACAGACAGAGACAGAAGACAGACAGACAGACAGAGAAGGAGAGAAGACAGACAGACACAGACACACCACACCACAAGATATACAGACAGACACAAACACAGACAGAGAGCGAGCGAGAGAGAGAGAGAGAGAAGACAGACAGACAGAGAGTGAGAGAGAGAAAGAGCGAGAGAGAGTGAGAGTGAGAGAGAGAGAGAGAGAGGAGAGAGAGAGAGAGAGAGAGAGAGAGAGAGAGCGCGCAGACACAAAAACGTTAGAAAGATTAGACCCCAGAAATTGAAAGTGCCAGGCAAGAGAGGGTTAGAGGTAAAAACATCACATGCAGTGACATATTATTGTATACCAGGCCACTTCTAAAATACTAATTAAAAGAGAGGAACGGTAGGCTGGAGAAGGGAAGGAAAGACGAAAATATCAGTCAAAAGTTCTACTTGCCATACCACTGACGCTTACAAATCAGATCCACAAATATGCTCATGCATTTTCATAACTCATACCATTTTCAAAATTGAGAGACAAATACGTATGTGTGGATGGATAGATTAGATAGATAGATTAGACAGATAGAGATAGAGAGAGAGAGATACGTATATACATAGATATGTGTGTTTATATCTCTGTGTGTGTATCTCCTTGTGTGTGTATGTGTACATAGATGGATATATGAATATATATATGTATGTATATATATATATACATATCTAAATATATATATATATATATATATATCATCATCATCATCATCATCAGGTGCCCTGCCGCATGGCGTTGGCGACCATGGACTTCCAACCATCTCTATCTCTCGTTGCACCCAGCATCTCCCCCACCCTCTTCATCCCCAGCCACTCTGCAAGTCCGTCCAGCATTCTCTCCCTGGGTCTACCCGGTGCCCTCTTTCCCTCCAGCTTTCCCGTTGTGACCAGGTGCTCCAAATCCCCCTTCCTCATAAAATGGCCTATAAATGTTGCTTGTCTTTTCCTAATCTTCCTTATCAGTGGTCGACTTGTGTCTGCCTCCATCAAGACTGTCTCGTTTGTTTTCTTTGCTGTCCATGGTACTCTCAACATTCTTCTGAGAAACCACATCTCGGCTGCCTCAATCCTGCTCTGGCTTTGCTTGCTGACTGTCCACGTCTCGCATCCGTACAACAGTATTGGTTCTATATAACACTCAAGGACTCTCTTTCTGATGTTAATTGATAGGAATTTGTTGGTAAGAATGCTTGTCATCTTCTTGAATTCTGTTTTGGCTTGGCCGATTCTGCCAGCTATTTCCGATGTGCATCTGCCGTCTGATGAAATGATCGTTCCCAGGTATTTGAACATATTAACCTGTGTCAAGGTTGTGCCATTTGCTGTTATTTTGCTTGAGGGATTTCATGGGTTTTTTTTTTTTTACTGATTACCATGACTTCAGTCTTCCTGCTGTTTAGTTCCAACCCCTTACCTTTGCTTTCTGTTTCTAGTATATTCACAAGGTTTTGTAGGTCCCTTTCATTTTCTGCAATTAGCACGGTGTCATCTGCGTACCGAATGTTGTTTATCATTTTCCCTCCAACCTTTAATCCAGGGCTTCTTCTAGGTTTCTCATGATGTTTTCGCTGTATAGTGAAAACAGATCTGGTGACAAAACACAACCCTGTCTGACTCCTCTTTTGATGTTTTGAAAAGAGCTTATATTGTTTTCTATTCTCATTGCAGCTGTTTGTTCCCAGTACATATTCCTGATTATTCGTAGATCTTTTCCATCGACATTGAGTCTCTCCAGTTGGTTGATCAATTCTTCATGTCGTACCCGATCGAAAGCCTTGGTATAGTCAACAAAGCATAAATACAAATCTTTATTCATCTCAACTGACCTCTCTATGATAGTTCTTAGGATGTATATGGCATTAATAGTTCCTTTCCCCTCCACAAATCCACACTGTTCTTCT
>JAPXFY010000013.1:35702471-35714971 GCA_030674185.1 Monoplex corrugatus
GGAGTCTTGCAGCTATTTTCCCCACTAAGTGTTTGGTCTTGTTCTTTGTTGTCTCTTGTATACGCTTGACAAAGCTCAGGTCTTTAATATATTTGAGTTTAGGGGGTTATTGGGAAGTTTTTTTTATTCGTGTATATTTACTGTTGTTTACGTCACCATTTATCAGTTTTATTGCATTTTAACTGGTGTGCATGCTGTGTCTTTTCTTGTTCCATAAGTCACCTAACACTAAAATATCTATCAGAAGTTTTGGCGTGAGTATTTTTTGTTCTTTGTGAATATATACAGACGAAAAGGGTTCAGGCGATAGTAGGTTTGAGCGTATATTGGCTTGGTACATCACAGAAAATCTCCACCCTTCTGCATCACAGAAAAATCTCCACCCTTCTACATCACAGAAAATCTCCACCCTTCTACATCACAGAAAATCTCCACCCTTCTACTTCACAGAAAATCTCCACCCTTCTACATCACAGAAAATCTCCATCCTTCTACGTCACAGAAAATCTCCACCCTTCTACATCACAGAAAATCTCCATCATTCTACGTCACAGAAAATCTCCACCCTTCTACATCACAGAAAATCTCCATCCTTCTACGTCACAGAAAATCTCCACCCTTCTACATCACAGAAAATCCCCACCCTTCTACTAAGGGGACGGTACCCAAGAAAGTTTGAACCCAGACTTCTCAACTAGAAGACCGGCGTCTTAGACTCTGATTATTGAGCTATTCCAGATACTGTCCTTCAAAAGCAAGTAGACTTGCTCACTCCCTTTGTATAATTATAGTCTTACACTTGTTCGACTAACGGTGACCTAAAAACATTGTTGAATGTCTCTGAAACTTTTTTTTCTTCAGAGAAACCGTTTTTCTCTCTCTCTTTTTCTTCAAACAATACATTTTTTTCCCTTTCAGATAGAAAAAAAAATCTCCAAGTCACAGATGAGGTTAGCTGCATAGATTTTTGGGTCGATGGTGTTGTATGGACACTGCAAACATCTATAGGTCTGAAGACACTACATCTTGTTGACACTGGCGTCGATCGACTGTGTAATCGGTCGAGACTAGAATATATCGATCCTGTTAGCTCTCAGCTCTAGGGCTTGTAAATTCCCGACACAAGCACATAAAAGAAACAAGTAGATATATCCAGCAATCAGCCTTAATTATTGTTATCTGGATTTGAAAAGAAAAGAAAAACGAAGATGTTCAAGCCATTCTAACAGTCCCTCTTTTTACACACACACACAAAAAAATGACAGGAAATACAGATTTTGTACTGCTTCCGGTTAGTGTAACCTTGAAAAGGACACAGTTGAAATAAAAACTAACAATCATAGACTGTCACAACAGTGTAAAAGTATTTCAAATATTGTCAAAGTTCCGAAATTGTGCTGATCACGAATTTGTTATTTAGTTAAAACAAGTAACGAACAAATAAACAAACAACAAATAAACACCAACAAACAAACAAACAAACAAACAAACAAACAAACAAACAAAAACAAACACAAAAAGTTGATTTAAAGCACATTTTTTAAACGATGCGACCTCGACCTTGCCGCTTTACCTTCCAAATTCATATATTCGCAACTCCTTAGCTGTGCACAGTTTTGCCTGAAAGTTGGTAAAGATTCATTCATAAAAGGCTTGGGAGAAGGAAGAGGAGGAGGAGGGGTAGGAAGAAGAAGAAGAAGAAATAGCAGAAGAAGAAGAAGAAGAAGAAGAAAGAGAAGAAAAAGAAGAAGAAGAAGAAAGAGAAGAAAAAGAAGAAGAAGAAGAAGAACAAGAAGAACAAGAACAAAAAGAACAAGAACAAGAACAAGAACAAGAAGAACAAGAACAAGAATGAAGAAGAACAAAAAGAAGAACAAGAAGAAGAACAAGAAGAAGAAAAAGAAAAAAAAACAAGAAGAAGAAAGAGAAAGAAGAAGAAGAAGAAAAGAAAGACGAACAAGAAGAAGACGAACAAGAACAACAACAACACTAACAACAAAAACAAGAAAAAATAATAACGGCAAGAAGAAGAACAAGATCAAGAACAAGAAAAAGGAGAAAAAAAAAACTTTGGACAAGAATAAAAATAAAAATAAAATGTCGATTCCTTTTCAATTTGTCCCTTTTACGTCTACCTGGGCTGGTGGACGCTTATGTCGATACTGACCTTTTATCAGGTTTTCAGACAGACAGGACGGGGAAGGAAGGGGGTGAGAGAGAGAAGGGAACTGCCAATACGCTTGGTGGGTTTAGCTGACAGCGAAGAAGGTACAAGAAACAACAAAAACAACAACAACAACAACAATAACAACAACAGCAACAACCGCAACAATAAAGCAACAACAACAAACAACAACAACAAGCAACGACAATAAAACCTATACATCTCTTTATGTGTTTTTCGGTCATGCAGCTGTAAACAGGAACGTGGTTGAATACCAGATTGCTTTAAAATCTTTGTCCTCTCTTGTAAGTTATTTAGAACCTAAAGTTCAGAGTCTGCCTATCTGTTTGTATGCCTTAAGTTTCTCTGTTTGTCTCTGTGTGTCTCTGTCTCTCGTCTCTCGTCTCTTATCTCTCTGTTTCCCTCTCTCTCTGTCGCTGTGTCTCTGACTCTGTTTTTCGTCTCTCTATCTGTGTGTGTGTTTCTATGTTTCCCTGTCTGTCTCAATGTCTGTCTGGCTGTCTCTCCTCTCTCCCTCTCTCTCTACCATCTCTCTCTCTCTCTCTCCTCTACCTCTTTTTCTCTCTACATCTCTCTCTCTCCTCTCTCTTTAACCCCCCCCCCCTCTCTCTCTCTTTCCAGATTCAAGACCTTGGCAGCACAAAAGGTTTTCTGGTACAGAACCAAAGAATTTTCAATACAGCTGCTGGCAGACTTGGGTGGATGCATAGGTTATTGTCCAAATGCGATGAATCCGTCTTGAACAAACTCCATTTCTCTCTCTCTCTCTCTCTCTCTCTCTCCTCTCTCTCTCTCTCTCTCTCTCTCTCTTTTGTCTTTCCTCTCTCTCTCTCTCTTTCTCTCTCTCTTCTTTCTCTCTCTCTCTCTTCTCTCTCTCTCTCTCTCTCTCTCTCTCTCTCTCTCTAGCTGTTACCCTCCAAATTGCGCCTTAGGCTACACGATTCACTTATGACCGGGCGTCACTGTTTCTATGCTTAGACTGTTCGAGAGTGCCTCTGCAGCATGCGAGGGCCGCTATAATTATTGGTAGTATACCCACCTGCATATTCCGTGCTGAATTAGAAATGGTTTACTGTAAGTCTCTCATAGATTTTCTTCTCTCTCGATTGAAGCTTCACAGGTATACATACAACCGGCAAAACCCTATGGCGGCAAATCTTCGACAGAGGACAGAGAGAGAGAGACAGAGACAGAGACAGAGACAGAGAGACAGAGACAGACAGACAGACAGAGACAGAGACAGAGACAGACAGACAGGCAGACAGACATACAAATAGACAGACAGCCAGGCAGCCAGCCAGCCAGACAGACAGATAGACAGAAGTCCATGAGAGATCTAAAGCACATGATTACCCTAGAATATTTTTTTCATTCTTTCTGTTTGGGCGTTTTCTTACTGTTTTCGCCCATAAAATTTTTCCTTTTCTTCTTTAATCTGCACCACCCCACCCCCGAATTCCTAGTCTGTTTTATTGGGGTTTTTTTCTGACTTTTTTAAAATAAATTAATTTTTACTCGGTTTTTGACATTTTCGCCAAAGCATTCAAACTTCATTTCAGCAATATAGGTCCTATCTCACAGTTTTTCTTCCTCTTTTTTTATGTCCTTTTCATCTATCTGCCATTGGGAAACTCCTACCGATACGGGTGCCACAACGTTTAGGCCACATTAAAATCAGGTACTGGCTGGGTGGCACGTGCAGGCCTGGTTTTGAAAACGTATAGGCTTACAGCACGCAACATAGTTCTGGGACATGAAACCGAAAACGGAAACGGAAGTGCCTAACTGTGGTGGAGTCTGCGCACGCTCTTTTGTAGAACACAGTTCGATGGTCGTGAACACTAGAGTGGCATGGTATACGTAGCAGAATGAGAGGTAGACACGAAATGTCAATGTCAGGCTGTACTCCTGTAATGGTCCCAAAAGAGTTGTCGTTCATTTGAATTGCTTTATATAGCTTCTACTTCGCTAAGAAAAATAAACAGAATATTTGAATAAGTAATGAATAATGAAACTTGCTCATGAATAAAAGTATAATGAATAAAATTACAAGAACGAATCAAACAAGAAAGAATTTGTTATCTTCTTAATTCCATTTCGCTTAAACAAAGCGATTGAAACGTACTTGATTTACGAGTATTTCTTGTGTTCATGTCTATTTTTATAACTAACCAGATAGGGAGTGGTAGTTAAGTGGGTAAAGGTTGGACTTCCAGCCAGGTGTCCAAGGTTCGATACACCAAAACACCTCCGCCGAATGAGTAAAAGATGGGGACATTTTTGTCCCATCTCCCAGGTCAACATGCATGCAGATCTGCCAGTGATTGAATCCCCTTCATGCGCATACGCATGCTGGATATCAAACATGCACATTACAAATCTAGTAAATTAGGTTATGTGGCTAGCTTATCGATACATGAACATACCCAACATGCAGATCCATAGAATATAGAGTATGCCGACCATACAGCAACATACCGCCTGCACAATGTGGGTTAAAGCTCATGTACATCCATGACACCATGACATCATACACAGGAACAGGGTCTGTGTCGCCTGGTGATCCTTCGCGACAAAGAGTGGAGCTCCCACCGTCGTCAATGGCGATGGAGATGGATGATAGATGATGATGACATCCAAGTAAATTTGGAATGCTTAAAATATTTTCCTAAAAGGCAGCACTGAAGATATGATCTGTTGTTACTGTTCCTGGTCTGTTGCAGTCGGTGGTGAGATCTTATTCGTTTGTGGGTCAACAGATAGCATAAAACAGTAGGATCAGATATGAACTGGAACAAAGCAGGTGTGAACATGTGACTGCCTCTTGTTTTTAGACGTTCCCCTGGGATGAGAGACAGAGGAAGCAGTGACGGACATCCTGCAGAAGTGGGGAGAAAGGGGAGGGAGGGAGGGAGAGATGGTTTACCATAGTCTCTTTGCGGGCCAGCTCCAACGCGACATGCTTATCCATCAGTTCTTGTCTGTTTTGGCTGTGATCGTTGTGTCTACTCCCTTGCATTCTAGAGACATGTTTCTTGTTCTCTGTCTTTCCCTTTGTATCTCTTTCTCTTTTTCTCTCCCTGTTTCTGTTTCTGTCTATCTGCCTCTCTCTAAGATCAGATTAATCAAATTTGTGTTGTGTGTTTTGAATGAAGTGGGTGGATCACAGAGTCCACTTATCTGATCCTTGATGTTTACCAGCAAACGTATTTGGAATACGTGCTAAAGTACACAGACCTTACAATCCAGAGGAGCTGCTTCATTCCCCCATCCTGCCACCACATACAAAGAGCAATCCAGACAGAACTTGTGCTAAACAAAATAAAATGATAGACATAGGACAAACAGACATCACGCCACCTCGCCCACTGATAAGGGAAAAAAGGGGAACTTATCTATTACAATATGAGCGACAAGAACTCAATTAAACATAGACAAAGCTTCAGAAAAAAGAAAATCACCCAACAAACACACAAGACTGATTTACAGAAACAGAATATGAACCATACAACAAGTAACATAGAGCAGGCCATAGCACCGAAACTGTCCTTCTGCGAGTCGTAAATGATCTTTTGACATCTCTAGATGAAAACAAAATTTCCGTTCTTCTTCTTTTGGATCTTTCAGCCGCATTTGATACTATTGACCATAGTATCCTCCTCCACCGTCTGGAACACGTCTTTGGTATCAAAGGCTGTGCACTCGACTTGTTCTCGTCCTATCTATCAAATCGAAAACAGTTTGTTGTTGTAAACAACTCCCGTTCACACGAAACAACCCTGGATTTTGGTGTCCCGCAGGGCTCCGTACTGGGCCCTGTTCTTTTCTCACTATACACGACTCCACTTTCAATAATCTTATCACTGATCATTCTATTCGTCATCAAATGTTTGCTGATGATACACAGTTAAACAACTCTGAATCCCCTTCAAATTACTCTTCACTTATTCAATCATTGCAAGACTCTGTTTCTGACATAAAAACCTGGATGGACGATAGTCGCCTCAAGCTAAACCAAGGAAAAACCGAAGCAATGCGCTTTTCTCCCAGTCCTGCTATCTCTTCTGACCTTCCCTCTAACATTCGTTTCGAAGATTCTATTGTTGATTTCTCTGAACAGTCACGCTATCTTGGATTCTTTCTTGATTCTCATCTAACTATGAAACATCAGATCATGAAAACGTGTCAGGCCGCATACATCCAACTCCGACAAATCAGTTCCATACGTCATTACCTCACATATGAAGCAACAAAAACACTTGTAACTGCTTGTATTCTGTCCAGATTAGATTATTGCAACTCCTTACTTCTCGGCTGTCCCAAGACTCTTCTCAAACCCCTTCAACAGGTTCAAAACTCTGCAGCCAAATTAATTTTCAAAGCTCGCAAATCACACCATTGCACACCTCTCTTTAAACAACTCCACTGGCTTCCGATCGAACAAAGAATTAAGTACAAATCTGCTTGTATTTCTTTTCATGTCATCTCGGGCACTGCTCCAGCATATATATCTGATCTATTTCAAGTCTATGTTCCTTCTCGTTCTTTACGTTCCGCTTCTGACGACAGAATATTCCGTGTCCCCGGATTCAATAGAAAGCAACATGGTGGTCGTTCCTTCTCATACTCTGCTGCTGTTGAGTGGAATTCCTGCCTCACTCTCTCCGCCACAGCCCCTCTCTCTCTTCCTTTAAATCCAACCTGAAAACTCACTTATTCCGCCAGTACTTTTGAAACCTGAATTTTCTTGTTCTATTGTATGCGTGTGTGGGTGTGTGTGCGTGTGGGTGCGCGCGTGGGTGTTTGTGTGTGGGTGTGTTTGTGTGTGCGTGTGTGTGTCTGCATTCGTTGCTGCACACGCGTGCATGCCTGCATGTATGTGTTTATGTGTATTTCTTGTATTATGTGTTTTGTTGAAAATGTGTTCTCCCCTCCCATTTCACCACTTTACTCCTCCTTTTCAAATTTGTGAAGCGCTTTCAGTCCATAGAAAGCGCTATAAAAATCTCCATACTTACTTACTTACTTGCTTAACAGACAATCATGAATTAAATCCACTCATCTTTTGTTGATCAACCCCAATTATCCTTTTGTTCCCAACATGAAAAAAGAAGAAGAAAACAAGTTAAAACAAAAAGTTTTAAAAAAACTAGCCCTTGTACTAACATTATGAGTGGACATGAGGTGGTTGACATATCCCATTTTTTGTCCTCTCTGTCACGTCTCATGTCCATTCTCTCTAGATAAGAGACGCATGGCAACGTAGGTGACACAACATGTGGACCACATTGCGATCTGGTACAGGGCTGACTGGCACGTGCAGGCCATACTGTGATCACGTATGGGCTCACCGCACACAACGTAGTCCTGGGACATGAAACCGATAACGGAAACGGAAGTGCCTAACTGTGGTAGAGTCTGCGCACGCTCTTTTATCAGTAGAACACAGTTCGATGGTCGTGAACACTGGGCTGGCATGGTATACGTAGCAGAATGAAAGGGACACAAAAGTCAATGACAGGCTATAATCCTATAATGCTGCCATAAGAGTTGTTGTTCGTTTGAATTGCTTTATATAGCTTCTACTTCGCTAAGAAAAAGAAATGAAATACTTTGAACAAATAATGAATAATGAAATGTGATCATAAATGAAATTATCGTCATCATCATCATCATCAGGTGCCCTGTCGCATGGCGTTGGCGACCATGGACTTCCAACCATCTCTATCTCCCATTGCCCCCAGCATCTCCCCCACCCTCCTCATCCCCAGCCACTCTGCATTCTCTCCCTGGATCTACCTGGTGCTCTCTTTCCCTCCAGCTTTCCTGTTGTGACCAGGTGCTCCAAATCCCCCTTCCTCATAAAATGGCAAATTAAATTATGATGAATAAAATTACAAGAACAAATCAAAGAAGAAAAAATTAACTCTCTTTTAATTCCATTTCGTTAAAATAAAATGATTAGTGCGTATTTGGCGAACAAGTATCCTTTGTGTTAATACATATTCTTACACATGTAACCAACCAGTTAGGGCGCGGTAATTAAGTTGGTAAACATCTGACTTCCAGCCAGAGTGTCCAAGGTTCGATACACCAAAACACCTCTGCCTAGTAAGTTAGGGATGGAGACTTTTTTGTACTATCTCCCATGTCAATATGTGTGCAGATCTGCCAGTGCTTGAATCCCCTTTATTCTGGATAATAGACATACACATTTAAAGATCCAGTAAATTAGCTTCAGTGACTAGTTTATGGAAACATGGAAATACCCAACATGCAGATCCATAGAATACAGAGTATGCTGACTGTACAGCAATACAGCACCAGCACAATGTGAGTGAAAGCATATTATATATCCAAGTAAATTTGGAATGCTTAAAATCTATTACTAAAAGGCAACACTGAAGATATGATCTGTTGTTACTGTTCCTGGTCTGTTGCAGTCGGCGGTGAGATCTGACTCGTTTGTGGGTCAACAGACAGCATAGAACAATAGGATCAGATATGAACTGGAACAAAGCAGGTGTGAACATGTGACTGCCCTTGTTTTTAGACGTTCCCCTGGGATGAGAGACAGAGGAAGCAGTGACGGACATCCTGGAGAAGTGGAGGGAAGGAGGGGGGAGGGAGAGGTAGTTTACCCTATTCACTTTGCCGACTCCAACGTGACATGGTCATCCATCAGTTCTTGTCTGTTTTGGCTGTGATCGTTGTGTCTGCTCCCTTGCATTCTAGAGACATGTTTCCTGTTCTCTGTCTTTCCCTCTGTATCTCTTTTTCTTTTCCTCTCCCTGTTTCTGTCTCTGTATATCTGCCTCTCTCTAATATGGATGAACTAAAATTCGTTTTGAATAAAACAGATGGACCACAGAATCCACATATCTGGTCCTTGATGTTTACCAGCAAACTGAGTTTAAAAACGTCATACAGTACACAGACCTTACAATCCAGTGGAGCTGCTTCATCTCTCACCCCACCACCACATATAAAGAGCAGTCCAGATAGAACTTGTAGACATCACGCCACCTCGCCTATTGAAAAGGGAAAAGAGTATCTCAAATATCATCACAATATGAGCGATAAGAATTCAGTTAAACAAACAAAACTTTAGAAAAAGAAAATCACTCAACAAACACACACAACTGATTTACAGAAACGAAATACCACCAGAAAACAAGTAATACAATGATATACAATCATGAATTAAATCCACGCATATTGTGTTGGTCAACCGCAATTTTCGTTTTGTTCCCAACAAAAAAACAAGAAAAAGAAAAGAAAAGAAAAGAAAGGAAAAAAGAAATCAAGTGAAAAACAAAAACAAAGAAAACTAGCCACTGCATAAACATTACGAGTGGACATGAGGTGGTTGACATATCCCAATTTTTGTCCTCTCTGTCACGTCTCATGTCCGTTCTCTCTAGATAAGAGACGCATGGCAACGTAGGTGACACAACATGTGGACCACATTGCGATCTGGTACAGGGCTGACTGGCACGTGCAGGCCATACTGTGATCACGTATGGGCTCACCGCACGCAACGTAGTCCTGGGACATGAAACCAATAACGGAAACGGAAGTGCCTAACTGTGGTAGAGTCTGCGCACGCTCTTTTATCAGTAGAACACAGTTCGATGGTCGTGAACACTGGGCTGGCATGGTATACGTAGCAGAATGAAAGGGAGACACAAAAGTCAATGACAGGCTATAATCCTGTAATGCTCCCAAAAGAGTTGTCGTTCGTTTGAATTGCTTCTACTTCGCTAAGAAAAAGGAATGGAATATTTTGAATAAATATTGAATAATGAAATTTGATCATAAATAAAATTTTGATTAATAAAATTACAAGAACGAATCAAAGAAGAAAGAATTAACTCTCTTTTTAATTCCATTTCGTTAAAATAAAGTGATTAGAGCATATTTGACGTACAAGCATCCCTTGTGTTAATATATATTCTTATACATGTAACTAACCAGTTAGGGCGCGGTAATTAAGTGGGTAAACATCAGACTTCCAGCCAGAATGTCCAAGGTTCGATACACCAAAACACCTCTGCCTAGTGGGTTAGGGATGGAGACCTTTTTGTACTATCTCCCAGGACAACATGTGTGCAGATCTGCCAGTGCTTGAATCCCCTTTATGTTGGATATCAGACATACACATTAAAAGATCCAGTAAATTAGGTTCAGTGACTAGCTTACGGAAACACGAAAATACCCAACAAGCAGATCCACAGAATACAGAATATGCTGACTGTACAGCAATACAGCGCCGGCACAATATAGGTAAAAGAATATTACATATCCAAGTAAATTTGGAATGCTTGAAAGCTGTTAATGAAAAGCACCACTGAAGATATGATCTGTTGTTACTGTTCCTGGTCTGTTGCATATTGTGTTGGTCAACCGCAATCATCGTTTTGTTCCCAACATGAAAAAAAAAAAGAAAAAGAAAGGAAAAAAAAAAGAAATCAAGTAAAAAACAAAACAAAAGAAAACTAGCCACTGCATAAACAATACGGGTGGACATGAGGTGGTTGACAGATCCTAATTTTTGTCCTCTCTGTCACGTCTTATGACTGTTCTCTCTAGATAAGAGACGCATGGCAACGTAGGTGACACAACATGTGGACCACATTACGATCTGGTACAGGGCTGACTGGCACGTGCAGGCCATACTGTGATCACGTATGGGCTCACAGCACGCAACGCAGTCCCGGGAAATGAAACCGATAAAGGAAACGGAAGTGCCTAACAGTGGTGTAGTGTGCGCATGCTCATCCGTCGTTAGACACCAAATGTGACAGTCGTGAAGGTCGGGTTGGCATAGCAGCCCATACATGTACACAGTGGAAGAGGTAGAAGCATAGTAAGGTTAAGTCGTAGGGTCAGCTACTCTCTGTATAGATGTCTTTCTTATGAGCAGATCTCTGTAAAAAAATTATTCTTGTCAAATGAAGGAAGAAGAAAACGTGCAAAGAATGAAGTCGCACGCACACACACGCACACACGCACGCACGCACGCACGCACGCACGCACGCACACACACACACACACACACACTTAAATTATATACACACACTCACTTTCTTTCGCTCTATTTCACTCTATTTCGCTCTCTCTCTCTCTCTCTCTCCCTCTCTCTCTCTCTGTCCTCTGCCTTTCTGTCCTCTCTCTGTGTCTCTCTCTTGTTCTCTCTCTGTCTGTCTGTCTCTCTCCCTCTCTAACTCACTATCTCTCATTCACTCTCTCTCTCTCATTGTTTACGTACACACACACACACACACCACACACACACCACACACACACACACACACACTCTCTCTCTCTCTCTCTCACTCTCTCTCTCTCTCCTCTCTCTCTCTCTCTCACACTCTCACCATGCCTTCCAGAATCAGAGTTGACATCATGTAGTCAGGCAGGAGATCTGCCTCTACTCCAATCAATCCTCACTTTAATATGAAAAATGAATCGCTTGTAATTTATAATTTGTTCAAGAAGGGATTCGTCACAGTCGGACATGGAGGGAAGACATGGCTGCATTATTTCAACTGCTAGGTCCTCCTGACAGAGACTGCAAGTTTGATGACAGCGTCAGTTTGGGCTGAAGGTGGATCCTGGTTTGAGGCAGGACCTAGAGCAGCTCTATTCTGAAATGACTTACTTCACTGGAACAGCCCCCTTCTTTTCTGATGCAGATGATCGTTGTAGAGTTTTCAGTTCTATTGCATGATGCTGTGTTTGGTTAGAAGCAATGACTAGAGCTGAATCAGAATGAAACAGGCATCATATGTTGCTCCTTCTATTCTCTCCTATGGGGGGTGAAGATAAGAGTTGGAGGAGAAAATGAGAAGCGCTATCGAAGGGAAGTAAGGACTGAGGAGCTGGGTGTCCTACTCTGTTATTGGGTCTATAGGTGACATGATCATCTATCTCTTCTTGCAGCCTTTTCCATCTTGTCTGTCTGTCTGTCTGTCTGTCTGTCTGTCTGTTTGTCTGTTTGTCTATCTGTCTGTTGCCTGTCTGGCTGGCTGGCTGGCTGGCTGCCTGGCTGGTTGTTTGCCCATTTGTCTATTTGTCTGTCTGTCTATCTGTCTGTCTGTTTCTGTCTCTGTCTCTCTGTCTCTCTGTCTGTCTCTGTCGCTCTGTCTGTCTCTGTCTCTATCTCTCTCACTCCCTCCTACTCTCTCTATTTCTCTGTGTTTCTCTCTTCCTCTTCTCTCCATCTCTCTGTCTCTCTCTTCTCTCTGTCTGCCTGCCTCTGTCTGTCTGTCTGTCTGTCTCGCTGTCTCTCTCTCTCTCTTTCTTTCTCCTT
>JAPXFY010000013.1:35722471-35734971 GCA_030674185.1 Monoplex corrugatus
TACTATCCTTGAGTAATAATTTGTTTCATAGTTTCATTTCCATATAGTCAGAACTGTCCCTTGCATGGGAACAGTCTCCTCCTTTGAATATGAACAGCACTGTTTTTCTCAATGGCATATCCTAAAGCAAATGCTGTGCTTTTTACAATCAGTGTCCTTGAACAATAAGAGTTTAAGTTGATTCTTTATGAGATCTGTCCTCACAAACTGGAAAATAAGTCGCACTCAAGCGAATGAATATGCAGTGTCAGATGTTGATGGGGGGTCTGTCAGGCTGAAATTGATATTTCAGTTGCAACTTGTTCATGGGACTTTTTTCTGAGATGTGTGATGGTGACGTTTCACTGTAAAACTCCCCCCTCCCTAAACAATCATTTAAATTAGATAATATGTCGATACCTGCTCTGCAGTGCTTTGTTGAAGTGATACACATTTAATAGTTTCTACACCACCACCACAACTCAATCTCTCACAGACCCTAGGCATCCCATACACTGCTGTCAAACTTACTATGTCAGCATCCAGACATGTCATTCAGTAAATAAAAAAACTAGGACTGCCTGTAAGAGAGAGCATTCTTCTGGCTGCTTAGACAACTCTGACAGAGATCGTTTTCAAACGTAATCTTTCTTTTTTTTCAAAATAAGGATTATACACATGACATTTCAGTCGGCCCCATCGCCAGTTGATTTTGTTGTTGTTGCTGCTGCTGCTGTTGTTATTGTTTTGGATTTTTTGCTTTTTGTTGTTGTTGATGATTTTTTCCTGGAGACTTCATTTGTATATCATTGAAAAGAAAAGTGTATGTCCTTTCCAAAGATACCAATAACTTGATGTAACAAAACGGACTTACACACTATTGATCTGTGTGAGAACAGATTGTAAACGATCTCTTACGAGCTTGACACAGTGTCTTAATAGACTGCTCGAGCTTTGAACTATTTCACAACAAATCGTTCTGTGCACAATGGAGTTTGAGTGTCCTGCAGCTCATGCAAAAATCTTGCCTGAAGGCTGAGTCTTCATACTGTGCATCAGTCACGAGGTTGATGATGGTGTATTCTAACATATTTGAGAGCGTAGGAGTGTGAGTGAAAAATGATTGGAAAGAAGACAAAAAGGGAGAGAAAAGGGGTGCAAAAAAGGAGAAAACAAATGGGAGAAAAAGGGAGAGGATGATACTGTCCACAAAACAGGGAATAGTGTCCACACAAATGAGACTACTGCCTACACACAGGGGAAAATACTGTACATACAGGAAAGAATACTGTCCATAAAAGGGAAAATCCTGTCCATACAAGGGAGAATATTGTCCACACACGAGGGAGAATACTATCAACACACAAGGAAGAATATTGTCCATACACAGGGGAGAGCATTGTTCATACAAGGGAGAATACTGTCACACACAAGGGAGAATACTGTCCACACACAAGGGAGAATACCTCAGCACACAAGGGAGAATACTGTCCACACACAAGGGAGAATACCTCAGCACACAAGGGAGAATACTGTCCACACACAAGGGAGAATACCTCCGCATACAAGGGAGAATACTGTCTGCACACAGTGGAGAATACTGTCCACACACACTGGAGAATACTATCCACACACAATGGAGAATACTGTCCACACACAATGGAGAATACTGTCCACACACAAGGGAGAATAGTCCGCACGCACGGGAGAATACTGTCCACACAAGTGCAAGTACTGCCCACACAGAAGGGAAGATATTGCTAACAGAAGGGCAAGTACTGTCTACGCAAGGTGCATTCTGTCCACAAAAGGGTGCATGCTATCCACACAAGGATGTATACTATCCAACGAGAGTGCATGCTGTCCACACAAAGATGCATATTGTCCACACAGCAAGGGTGCACAAAATCCACACAAGTGTGCATATTATCCACAGAAAGGTCACACTTTCTATACAAGAGTTTTTATTGTCCACACAAGGATCACACTGTCCATTCAATGATGCATACTATCCACCCAATGATGCATACTATCCTAACGAGAGTGCATTCTATCTACACAAAGACGCATTCTCTCCACACAACAAAGGAGCATAATGTCCACACAAGTGTACACACCAGGGTCACACTGTCCATATATGAGCGCATATTGTCCACACAAGAGTGCATACTGTCCACATATGGGTGTATACTGTCCACACAAGGGTGTAATACCATTCACACAAGTGTCGATACTGTCCACATATGGGTGTATACTGTCCACAAAGGGTGTATACTTCACACAAGTGTCGATACTGTCCACACAGGGGTGTATACTGTCCACATATGGGTATATACTGTCCACACAAGGGTGTATACCTTCCCCACAAGGGTCGATACTGTCCATCACAGGGGTGTATACTGTCCATACAGGGGTGTATACTGTCCACACAGGGGTGTATACTGTCCACACAGGGTGTATACTGTCCACACAGGGGTGTATACTGTCCAACACAGGGGTGTATACTGTTTAACACAAGTGTGGATACTGTCCACACAGGGGTGTATACTGTCCACACAGGGGTGTATACTGTTCACACAAGGGTGTATACTGTCCACACAGGGGTGTATACTGTCACACACAGGGTGTATACTGTCCACACAGGGGTGTATACTGTCACACACAGGGGTGTATACTGTCAACACAAGGTGGATACTGTCCACACAGGGGTGTATACTGTCCACACAGGGTGTATACTGTCCACACAGGGGTGTATACTGTCCACACAGGGGTGTATACTGTCCAACACAGGGGTGTATACTGTCAACACAAGTGTGGATACTGTCCACACAGGGGTGTATACTGTCCACACAGGGGTGTATACTGTCCACACAGGGTGTATACTGTCAACACAAGTGTGGATACTGTCCACACAGGGGTGTATACTGTCCACACAGGGGTGTATACTGTTCACACAAGGGTGTATACTGTCAACACAAGTGTGGATACTGTCCACACAGGGGTGTATACTGTCCACACAGGGGTGTATACTGTCCACACAGGGGTGTATACTGTTCACACAAGAGTGTATACTGTCCACACAAGGGTGTATACTGTCAACACAAGTGTGGATACTGTCCACACAGGGGTGTATACTGTCCACACAGGGTGTATACTGTCCACACAGGGTGTATACTGTCCACACAAGAGTGTATACTGTCCACACAAGAGTGTATACTGTCCACACAAGGGTGTATACTGTCAAACAAGTGTGGATACTGTCCACACAGGGGTGTATACTGTCCACACAGGGGTGTATACTGTCCACACAAGGGTGTATACTGTCCACACAAGGGGTGTATACTGTCCACACAAGGTGTATACTGTCCACACAGGGTGTATACTGTCACACAAGAGTGTATACTGTCCACACAAGAGGTGTATACTGTCCACACAAGGTGTATACTGTCCACACAAACACACACACACACACACACACACACACACACACACACACACACACATACATGTACATACTCACACACAGGCATTCTCAGATACAGACACAAACACGACGCTCGCACGCATACAACACACACACACACGCACAACACACACACACACACATAACACACACACACAACACACACACACACACACAGCACACACACACACAAATGCACACAAACCACACATATGTACATGCACACACACACACACGCAACACACACACACACACACACTCTCTCTCTCTCTCTCTCAGAGAGAGAGAAAAGAGACGAGAGGAGAGAAGAGAGAGAGAGAGAGAGAGAGAAGAGAGAGAGAGAAGAGAGAGAGAAGCAGTTCTTATATGGATTACTCCTTTCTCAACTCGAAAGCTTTCCAAGCACGATTCCGTTTGAAAAGTGTGTCCGAGTGCAAAATACAAATTCCTTATATTCCAGAGTGTTACATTAATCAGTGGACAACCTCTGCTGCCTTTTCTTCAAACTGTCTTCACACGATAGAATGCCAATGAGTCCATGATTCGCTGAAAGTGCGTAGGAGTATGTTTTTGTGTGTTTGATTGTTTGTTTGTGTGTTTGTGTGATAGTATGTTTGTTTGCTTTTTTTGATTGTTTGTTCAATGTTTCTTTCTTTTTTTCTTTTTTTTTCGTTCTTTCTTTCGTTCTTTCTTTCTTTCTTTCTTTGAGTGCTTGTTTATGTATTTGTTTTGGTTGTTTGCTTGTTTGTTTGTTTGACCGCTTAGTTGTGTGTTGCTTTATTTGGTTGTGACGTGCTTGATTGAATTTCTTTTCCAACACGCACACACACACACAACAGTACTTATAGTGAAAAGACGTTAAATCAAGAACGAACGAACCACATGTACGAGATCACTCAGGTACACGCGCACAGCACCATGTCTAAAAGCACTTATGTGGATCGACGTTTAACGAAATCACCAATGAACGCACACACACTTACGCAAGCACCCATCCACCCAAAAACACACACATGCACGCATAAGCAAACAAGATGAAAAAAATGAGCAACGAACAATGTATCGTATTTTAAGGGAAAAAAACAACAAATTTGATACACTGTTATCACAAAGCAATTATTTTTCCCGATATATATATATATATATATATATATATATATATATATATATTATTATATATATATATATATATATAAATTGACATCGATTTTTAACAGCCATGAAATAACTAACAATATTCTATCAAGAATAAGAATATTGTAGAATGCTGTAGATACGGCTTGACATGTTCATTTTTGTTTTGTTTTGTAACAAGTGAGATTGACAAAGCAGGAGCAAGGAGAGTAAATTTTACTGATGGAAAAATCGTCTTTCATTGAGGAAAGTAATTCCATTTTGTATGCTCACATCTTCTGTTCACGTAGTCTCCTCTTGTTGGCGTTCTCGCAGTGGGCGGAAATTGCTGCCAGGGGAGTGTACTCTTCGTCTAATGCAGGCTGGGTACACTGCCCCTGAAATGCCGTGTCAACTCTGATCGTCTATTGGTCTTGTGTCAGTCTGACATCACTTGGAAATGTTGGTTTGCCACCCCCTATCCCCTCCACTATTCAATCTGCCTAAAAAAAAATGGAGTGAAGAAGATTGAAAAAGACTGATGATTGAACCAGTTTGTGTGTTTTGGGTGGGTGTGAATAAAATGCGGCAGGTAAGATTTTCTTTTTATTTCTGAATAGATGTTCACCATTTGATTTTAGACTATCTATTTTGTTAAAAAGATGCAAATGCTGAAGTTGTAATGGATACAACCCAACTTTGGGGATCAAAATTACAAAATCGCCGAAAAACAAAGATATGAGGGCAAGAGTGGCAGAATAGTTCAGATGTTCGCATGCCAGTAACTAAACTTAATGTTCAAAGGTTCGTTCCCCTTTGAGTCCTCGACTTTTCTCCTCAGTTTGAGTGAAAAATCGAACTAAATATTTTGTCCTTCGGAAGGGAAACAAAAAAAAAAAAAAAAAAAAAAAAAGACTTTCTGGTCTGTGTGCACTAAAGATCCCACAGCAGTTGAAAATTGTGAAGAGCACGGCATTTGCCTAGTTACCTGGTAAAAAAACAACAACAAAAAAACATTGGAGAGATAGACTGATTTCCCAAATCCCTCTCCTTGAAGGTCATTTAGCCTTCTTGCCTTTCTGAAGTCTTGGTAAAAAAAATACTGGGTGTCACAATAGATTTCACCATATAAACCTCGGGCTGGTCGTCCCGTTCAGAGCTTGTCGCCGCAGTGCAGCGCTACCGATGATATAAATACATACATTTCAATAATCCAGACTAATAATGTTAAGATATGTCTCTAATTCTTCCTCAGCTATTTCTTGGCACACTTTTTCCATTGTGTACAGTATCGCAAGAAAATAAGAAAAGATAATATGTGTTTTTAAATGAGCAAGTCACATTTGTCATGATTTGATCATCAAACAAGTCAAAACATGTTGCCATAAAATAAAGCATAACTAAGTGTTGCTATTTTGATTTTTATGTGCGGCTGGGACAGGCTAGGGTGGACAGTGGGAGAATAAACTTTATTTTGGGGGAAAAGAAAGAAAGAAAAATGTCGTCTTCATTAACTTAAGGGAGGCAATTCGATTTTAGATGTTCATTCTGCTCCTCACCTAGTCTTCACTTGTTAGCGTTATCGATGTAGGCGGACAGGGTCTTGCTAAGGGAGTATACTCTTCGTCTAGTGCAGGCTGGATACTCTGCCCCTGAGATGTCGTGTCAGCTCTGATCGTCTCTTCGTCTGGTGTCAGTCTGACATCACATGGAAATTTTGGTTTGCCACCCAATTCTTCCCTTCACTTTTCCAGTCTGCCTTCGCTTCGAAAAAGAGAAAGAAGTGTGGGAGACTGAATGAGACCAATCTATTATGCTGGTTTGTGTGGTTGGGTGGGCCCATGGGTATCAATAAGGTGTGGCAGCTATGATTTGTCATCTCTTTCAGAACTGAATATAAGATCTTGTCTGATAAAAGAAGATGCGAAGTCTTCGTTTTTTGTTAGGTATAACCCTACTTTAGGTGTCAGAATAAAAGATTTAACGATACTAACAATAAAACTGATAATAATAGAATAAAAACAATTAAATATTTAAAGATAAGTACATCTCAGAATTGTTTGTTGATAAAACCTTTCGTGAAGACTCCACTAGATTTCACGTGTAAATGTCCATGACCTACATTGTCGATCATTATTAATGCATATTACCACTAGTTCTCAGAAGTGTGTGTTTGTGTGTGTGTGTGTGTGTGTGTGTGTGTGTGTGTGTGTGTGTGTGTGTGTGTGTGTAGTGTGTGTGTGTGTGTGTGTGTGTGTGTGTGTGTGTGTGTGTGTGTGTGTGTGTGTGTGTGTGTGTGTGTGTGTGTTGTACAAAGGCGAGTTTTTATCTTTTCATACATTTCATACATATTTCATACATTTATATATGTACAGTTAAAGTCTTGGATGCCATAGGTTCATAAAATCAGGATATCTCACCACAAGTTTCTCAAATGTTTATTGACATATTCAGGTCTGATACAGGAACACAAAATATAGGAAGTCAAAGTGTATTTAAGAATAAGAAAGACACGTTTGTAAAGCTACAATCACGAAACAGATGAAAACATTTTACTATACATAATAAAGCATAATTAAAACTTCCAATCATGACTTTTTTTAATGAGAATGGGGGAGTGAGAATAGATTTTAATGGTGGAAAAGAAATTGTCTTCACTGGGGAAAGCAACATCATTTACATGTAGTATGTTCATGTTTGTTATCCATGGAGCCTCCTTTTGTTAGGGTTCCAGCAGGGCGCGGACACTGTTGCCAGACAAGTGTATCCTTTGTGTACACTAGTTTTTGAGATACCGCATTAGCTGTGGTCGTCTGTTTTTCTCTAGTCAGTACCTTACAACATGTATGTAAGTTTGTTTGTTTGTTTGGTTCCAGTTATGTATTTAACAAAAAATATGAAAAACAAAAGGTGAATTAAATCAAATCAACTTATGGTGTGTGTGTGTGTGTGTGTGTGTGTGTGTGTGTGTTTGGGGGGTGGGGGTGGGGGAGGGGCACGCGCATGTGCGTATATGTATACTTTAATTTTTCCTTCCGCTTGTACCGGTGGGCGTCGCGGGGAGATACAGTAATCTGTCAGCAGCAAGGCGGGTGGCCTGGAGAAGGGACATATCGTGAGCTCTGAGGGTGTCTGCCACGGAGTCGCTCCATCGTCGTCTTGGTCTTCCTCTGGCTCTCCAGCCAGAGTATCTGGTGTTGTATGCCCGAAGAGCTGGATGGTTTAGGGGCATACGTGTGAGGTGTCCGAACCACTTGATCCTCATATGTTCGATGTGTTGTAGGATTGGTGTTGCTCCTACCATGTCTCGTATCACCTCATTTCTGATCTTGTCCCGCTTTGTCTTGTTTACTGCTTTCCTCAGGCATTTCATTTCACAGGTGACCAGTTTTCTCTCTAGGACTTTAGTTAGGGACCATGTCTGGCACTGGTATGTCAGCGTTGGTAGAAAAATGGCGTTGATGAGTTTCGCCTTAGTGCTGGTGGGAATGCTGGGGTGTTTCAGGAGAGGGGCAAGTTGGTAGCTGACTGCGTTGGCTTTCTGGCATCTGGTCTCGATTTCTGTCTAGTTTGCCATTTTCAGTGAAGATGCTGCCCAGGTATTTAAATTCACTGGCTTGCTTCAACTGGGTTCCGTTGATGTTGATATCCAGTTTGTTTGGTCTCTTACTGACGGTTATGACCTCTGTCTTGCTGACGCTGATCTTCATGCCGTATGTCTCGCAGCTTTAATTGAGCTGGTCTGTGTGCTCCTGTAGCTGTATTGTAGCGTATATGTATGTATTTCTATATATGTATGTATATGTGTTGTGTGTGTGTGTGAGTGTGTGTGCGTGCGTATGTGTGTGCGCGCACGTGAGCGCGTGCGTGTGTGTGTATGTGTGTGTGTGCGCGTGTGTGTTTGACCACACTGTCTGACTTTGTAGAAAACAGCTTATGATTAATTTTCAGATAACACCGCTCAGTACTTTGTTTTAGCGTCATCAGAAAGAAAAATATTGATTCAGAAAACATTCTTCAAATGTTCATTCACTGATATGAACGAAATCCTAACCAAATGCCTTACTGATTACATGACATAAAAATTCAAGTGTTTTTCCCTTAGGAACTGATTGTTTTATTTCTTACAATGAATAAGAAAAATTGTTTCCAGTTTTTTGGAAAAGGAATTGTTAAATGATTTGACATTTTCCCCATTTTCTTTTTTTTTTTTTTAACTTTACATCATTTAAAAAGTTTTGTCTTTTCGTTTTCGTTTTTAATCTGTACATACACACACTTTCTCCAAGTGTGTTTATTGTACATTTTCAAAGTATTCTCGGTAATTTTTTCTCTCATATTTGGTTTCTTTCTGCCCCAAATCAGTGAATTTTCAAAAACAAAATTTAATGGTGAATAATCTATATCTACCTTTGGCATAGTGCTGGAAGACATGAAAATTTACAAAACTTTACAAAAACAAAGAACAATATAAAAGAGAAAAAGCAAAAGGAAGACAAAGCCAGACAATGAACAGAACAGAAATTACTGGAATATTCAATCTAGAGACAGTAAATAGTAATTGAATTTCTGCAGTGTTATACAACTTCTGTTGAACTTGTTTCGTTTTTTGGTTGAAATTAAAACTAGCCTGATTTAAGAAACATCAAAAGTCACAGATGCCAGACAAAGTAGATTGTAATAAGGGTGGAAAGAGTGGAGGGCATACTAGATGGGTGGACAGAGTCTGGCATCAGGACAATCTGTAGTGATAGGTCTGTCTGCTTATTTTTTTCTTTTCGAGACAGCCCTGATTTTGTCGCCAAACTAATAAGTAAATAAATTACCTTCACCTTTGTCTGTCCTTTGACCAAGAGGTGGGTCGTCTGGGGACCACGTCATCATTTTCTGATGATTTCAACCCGTCTCTGTGTGCCTTTTGCCGCTAACTGGGAGGAAAGCTTTTTCCCCTCTCTTTCACACTGTTCAAATTCATTTTAAACAAGTAAAACAGACAAATGTAAAGCGAAAAAAAGTCCGTTTCACTTCTGTCTCTTCATTCGTTTTGGTTCTCTCTCTCTCTCTCTCTCTCTCTCTCTCTCTCTCTCTCTCTCTCTCTCTCTCTCAGTCTCTCTGTCTGTCTCTGTCTGTCTGTCTGTCTGTCTATCTCTCTCTCTGTCTCTCTTTCTCTCAGACAGAGAGAGAGAGAGACAAACAGAGACAAAGAGAAAGAGACAGAGACAGAGACAGACAGACAGAAGAGACAGGAAGACAGAAGACAGAGAAGAGACAGAAGAAGAAGAAGAAGACAGAAGAGAGAGAGAAGAAGAAAAGAAAGAAGAAGAAGAAGAAGAAGAAGAAGAAGAAGAAGAAGAAGAAGAAGAAGAAGAAGAAGAAGAAGAAGAAGAAGAAGAAGAAGAAGAAGAAGAAGAAGAAGAAGAAGAAGAAAAAAAAAAGAAGAAGAAGAAGAAGAAGAAGAAGAAGAAAGAAGAAAGAAAAAGAAAAAGAAAAGAAGAAGAAGAAGAAGAAAGGATGGCATTGTAGTCTGGCGTCATAATTTCCCCTAGGGAAAGCAGCTGCATTTCAAGTACATAAATTATGTGGTGAGATCTATGAAAATCGAATCCAATCCTATTTCAATAATTTGCCCACGTATTTCAACATTTTAAAAGCATCAGGACAGTGACAGCTTTAGTTGAATATTTTAAACCAATAGACTCAAATTAAAACAAGGCGTGGCGTTGGCAGACATTAAATGCTACTGTTTCCAGACAAACTAGATGGTAATTCCTGGTGGAGAGAATCGAGATCATTCCGAGAGAGGGCATGGCAGACAGTTTAACTATACCTCCCCCTACCCCTACAGATTATCTGACTTGTGTTGCAAAAATATCGAATGAAGACAATTTATGGTAACACAAAAGTTCCCTCAAAAGTGTTAACTCTTTTCCCGCCATGGTCGCAATCAAGCGACTTCCCGTACAACCGCCATGATCGGATTTGTGCGACTTGGAGGGGTCATGCTGAACAATAATTTTTCACGCGGGTACAAAGCTTCTGTCAGCTCCACTGGTGAATATAGGCGACTGTGCTATTTTTAAACTTTACCCAGCGACCTAGTTTTTCAGCAGTAAGGCCGAAGTGTGGCTTTGTTAACTGTCGGAATTTACGTCATGTTTTCTCCGAAGCGTTTTCTCCAAAATGGCTGCAAATCAACACGCGTTGTCTACCACATCGAGTAGAATAAGCAGACAGCTGACTCTGTGTGTAGATTTTCCATTGCTTTTCCTCATTTATTATAATGATATCTGGCGTACAACTCACGAAATAAGTCAGTAGTACAACTAATAAACCGAATGAAAAAAAACCCTGTTTTTCTTTATAATAATAATATTATCTGTGGAATAATCAATCAAGCACATAAACATAAGCAAGCATTCGTATATAAATACATCTGCCTTTTTTCACAGCAAAAACAAGTAAGTGAAAATCTGTAATAGTCTTTGAGATATGTTTTTAAAAATGCATACTGCACTTCAAAATTGGCTGCCCAGATAATTATACTTGACTGTGGGGAATGCCGTTTCTGGGGAACTTGGCGGTGGAAGAGTTAAGATTGCTATTCAAAAGTGATAATAAAAAAAACGAAAGGCATTGAGAAAAAACTGAGCCGAGTTCAGCACACACGGTTTAGGTACAGGCTTATGACTAATGCAGCATTTGTTTTGAAACTCTCCCTCCCCACCCTCCGATCCCACTCCATCACATGGCATTTACGGCGTTGATGCGTATGTGATTTATTTCGAGCGCAATACTGAAAACAAAAATACAAAAAACAACAAACAAAAATACCTTAAACGCGTGAAACAGAAACTGAGCGAAAAAAAAAAAGAAAAAGAAAGAACAGAAAAATAAATAGATAAATAAATAAATGAATAACACCCACATCTCCTGAAAGGTAAATTGAATTTGCATATAGCTCTCTGTCTGTCTGCCTGGCTGGCTGGTTCTCTCTCTCTCTCTTTCTTTACCTTTCTCCTCTCTCTCTGGCTGGCTGCGCTGCCTCTTCTCTCTTTCTCTCTTTCTCTCTCTCTTTCTCTGTCTGTCTGTTAGTCTCTCTCTTTATTCTTCTTCTCGGAATAATCTAACATGTAAAAAAAATGTGGATGGATGGATGCATAAATGTATGAATGTATACATGTATATAAGTATGCATTCAGTCTATTGGTCCATCTCCATATGTGTGTACGCATGGATGTATGGATGTATGGATGGATGGATGGATGGATGGATATGGATGGATGGTGGGTGGGTATGGATGGATGGATTCAATATAGTCAGTGTCATTATTGCATAATGTTCGATGGAGTTCATAATAGAATCAGGTGAGCCCAGTGTCTGTATCCAATATTTTCTGTCTTTTGTTTCTTTGTTTTGTATGTTTATCTTTCTTTCTAGCTTCCTTCCTTTCTTTCTATTTTCTTTTTCTTTTCTTTCTTCTTCTTTCTTTCTTTCTTTCTTCTGTCCTTCTCATCTTTTTCTTTCTTTCTCTCTTTCTCCGTCTCCTCATTCTTTCATCTTCTATCTCTATCTATCTATCATCTATCTATCTATCTATCTATCTATCTATCTATCTATCTATCTATCTATCTATCTATCTATCTATCTATCTATCTATCTATCTATCTATCTATCTATTCTATCTATCTATCTATCTATCTATCTATCTATCTATCACTATCTATCTTTCTATCTATCTATCTATCTATCTATCTATCTATCTATCTATCTATCTATCTATCTATCTATCTATTTATCTATCTATCTATCTTTCTATCTTTCTATCTATCTATCTATCTATTTATCTATCTATCTATCTATCTTTCTATCTATCTATGTATCTATCTATCTATCTATCTATCATCTATCTATCTATCTATCTATCGATCTATCTATCTATCTATCT
>JAPXFY010000013.1:35742471-35744971 GCA_030674185.1 Monoplex corrugatus
GAGAGAGAGAGAGAGAGAGACAGACAGACAGACAGACAGACAAACATACAGACAGACAGACAGATAGACAGACAGAGAAAGAGAGAGAGAAAGAGAGTAATCATTCATTCATTCATTCATTAATCCATTCATTCATCCACTTGTCTAAGCATTTATGCATTCTTTGATTCATTCTCTCTTTCCAGCCTATGCATTCCGGTGACAGGGTGTTCTGTGACTCATGGAAATGCTGTGAACCGTCAAAGTCAGGTCTTTTCCTTTCTATTGTTTATTCATGAACACCTCGTGTCCCAGCCTTTTGCTTTCACCTGGGCCTCCCCACAATCTCATAAACATCTTGTATCTGGCGCCTAGGTTTTCTGCTTGGTCTATCCATCATCTTCTCAACGTATTGTATCCTAGCGCCTAGGTTTCTGCTAGGTCTGTCCATCATCTTTTTTTTTCTTCTTCTTCTCCGTCTCGTTGCCCAAATAGTTCCCTGGAGGACTGATTTAGCGAGATCTGCACAGAAATAAAACATTTGTAGAGATATGTAGGAGAAAACAAACAACATGTACAGGCCAATTTATGGGGAAAGCTGGAGGGAAAGAGAGCACCAGGTAGACCCAGGGAGAGGATGTTGAACAGACTTGCATGGTGGCTGGGGGCAGGGAGGGTATAAGATGTGCTTGCAGCGACAAGGGATAGGTGCATAATGGAGGGCCCTGATCGCCAACGCCATGCGACAGGGCACATGATGATGATAATAATGATGATGGTGAGAGATATTTTACCATAGCGGTTATACGTTTCAATGAAAGGACCTTTGGCATCAGTGCCAGATAGATACTTTAAGCTGTGATGCCAGGTATGGTAAACTTGAACTCTGGGCGCTATTTGCATTCCGCCGAGCGCAAGTGATGAGACCTCAGATGTTCATTCCAAAGATTTGGGTTCGATCCTACCTGGGTACGCCCAGTGTGGTAGGCAGCAGGTAGTGACTTTTTGATCTCCCAGGTCAGTAAGTGTACAGACCTGACAGTGTTTAAACCCCCGAACACGAACACGAACACGAACACGAACACGAACACGAACTTTGAAAATCAAATAAAGATCTTTTGTTCTAGCCCTTAAATGTCTGCTGGACCTACCCAATACTGTTGTACGGATGTGAGGCGTGGACAGTCAACAAGCAAAGCCAGAACAAGATTGAGGCAGCCGAGATGTGGTTTCTCAGAACAATGTTGGGAGTTCCATGGACAGCAAAGAAAACAAACGAGACAGTCTTGATGGAGGCAGACACAAGTAGATCACTCATAAGGAAGATTAGGAAAAGACAAGCAACATTTATAGGCCATTTTATGAGGAAGGAGGATTTGGAGCACCTGGTCACAACGGGAAAGCTGGAGGGAAAAAGAGCACCAGGTAGACTCAGGGAGAAAATGCTAGACGGACTTGCAGAGTGGCTGGGGACGAGGAGGGTGGGGGAGATGCTCGGGGCAACGAGAGATAGAGACAAATGGAAGTCCATGATCGCCAACGCCATGCGGCAGGGCACCTGATGATGGTCTACCCACCATCTTATATACAGCTAGTGTCCAAGCTCCCAGCAAAGCATATTGAAATCCTCTATGTCATGTCAGTGGCTTATGGCCTATAGATACATGAAAACAAATAGCTTGCACAAACACTGCAAAAGGAATATGCAGACTTTGCAGCAATATAGAGGAACAAGAAAAAAAAACACGAAAACAGAAAAAGAATGCGTATTTAATACAACCAGACAAGACAGTCGCAAATTTTCGGCCAACTGGCCTTTGTCAAGCGTAAGATCATAAACAAACAAACATCAGATCCAGTGTGAGAAAAGGACAGAGCAGCAGGGAAGTTTCAGTCTTTTTCTCCTTATTTTTGTATCTGGTGTTTGTGATCTTACGCTTGACAAAGGCCAGTTGACCGAAAATTTGCGCCTGACTTGTCTGGTTGTATGAAATACTCGTTTTTGTTTTGTTTTTGTTTTTTGTTTTGTTTTGTTTTGTTTTTGTTTTTTGTTTTGTTTTGTTTTGTTTTTGTTTTTTGTTCCTATTTCCTTGAACGCGGGCAGTCACACTTGTTTAGGATTTAGCAATATACAGGATGAGAGTGTGGGCAAAAACAAGTTGTCTGCAAGCATCCAAAGATGTATTCTACGGCGGGCTGCTTTTACTGATGAGGGGAAAGCGTGCATAAATTAGTCAGCCTCTGCCTGAACTCTAGGCAGCTACGGACTCAATCCCAATGTCACTAAACTCACTACTTAGCAACTTTGATCTGATCTTTTTTCTGACAGAAACCTGACTAAAATCAAGTGGCCATGAGCCAAAAACCAAGCAGCTCAAATCTCCTGGTTACAAACTCCGTTCTGTCCCTCGAACCTGTCTTAGTGGTGGAATCGCTATTTTTCATAAAGATGTGCTTGAATTTTCTCTCTCTTTCATCCATTCCTTTCCCTGTTCTACTCTGTCACTTGAAGCTACTTAAG
>JAPXFY010000013.1:35752471-35754971 GCA_030674185.1 Monoplex corrugatus
AAGTTTCAGTCTTTTTTCCTTATTTTTGTATCTGGTGTTTGTGATCTTACGCTTGACAAAGGCCAGTTGACCGAAAATTTGCGCCTGTCTTGTCTGGTTGTATGAAATACTCGTTTTTGTTTTCTTTTTGTTTTTTGTTTTGTTTTGTTTTGTTTTTGTTTTTTGTTCCTATTTCCTTGAACGCGGGCAGTCACACTTGTTTAGGATTTAGCAATATACAGGATGAAGAGTGTGGGCAAAAACAAGTTGTCTGCAAGCATCCAAAGATGTATTCTACGGCGGGCTGCTTTTACTGATGAGGGGAAAGCGTGCATAAATTAGTCAGCCTCTGCCTGAACTCTAGGCAGCTACGGACTCAATCCCAATGTCACTAAACTCACTACTTAGCAACTTTGATCTGATCTTTTTTCTGACAGAAACCTGACTAAAATCAAGTGGCCATGAGCCAAAAACCAAGCAGCTCAAATCTCCTGGTTACAAACTCCGTTCTGTCCCTCGAACCTGTCTTAGTGGTGGAATCGCTATTTTTCATAAAGATGTGCTTGAATTTTCTCTCTCTTTCATCCATTCCTTTCCCTGTTCTACTCTGTCACTTGAAGCTACTTAAGTCGTTCTTTATATGCCAGGTCTGTCTGTTATATCATTGTATATTTACCGTCATCCTCCCGGCTATCCAAACAAACTCACTTCTTCCATGTTTCATCATATAATTGAGTCTCTTCTCGATCATTTATATTTTAAAATGTGTCTGTTTAAACCATTTTCTCTCACCTTGTTACCAAGTCCACACATATTAAAGGCCATATTCTTTACCGGCTGATCGTCCAAAGCACCAATAAACTTTTACATCAGCCTTATTACTGAACCAACTTCTTTCAAACCATTCTGCCATGTTTTTCTCTCTTAATCTCTCTAAACCTGTCTGCCAGAAGCGAATTGTGACCCGTTGCAACCCGAAATCTATCAACGCCAAATCCTTCTCGTCTGAAGTTGTAAATCGTCTCTCTTATCTTCCAAATTCGTCTGATCCTGCTAGTCACTACGATTCAGGCTTGCACCAGCTTCTAGGTGAGCATGCACTCCCAACTATCCGTGTTGTACCTGACCATCCCCACCCCCTACATCCTGGTACATAATAAATAAGATGAGGGTTGCCAGCAAAGTTGGAGACGTGCCGAACGCCACTGGTGGTCTAAACGTGTAATTCATTCACATATTTTTCAAAAGCAAGTGAAGAGCTGCAAAAATGATCTCGAAAACTAAAACTGTTATTTGACCCAGGTCTTTGAATCTACAATTACAAAACTCTCGTTCTCTGTCTTGTCTGATCTTTTGGGGACTGCTAAGTCATATCCACTCCCCTCTAACATTAGCCCTCCAGATCTTCTAGAATTTTTTTTTCAATTTTCTTTCTTTTCCAAAATGAACAATTTTCGAGCCAAGCTACACAAAACCTCTTTTCTTCCATCGCTTCTTGATCGACCATTCACAGGCCTCCCACTCACCGAATTTCAACCAGTTTCTGAAAGTCTGATTGTCAGCATCCTGAAAGAAATGTTATTCAAAACCTGTGAATGCGATCCCATATCTGTCTCTCTCTTTCCACAAACACTTCCTGAGGTTCTTCCTTTCATAACGCATGTAATCAACACTTCTCCTTTTAATGGATCTGTCCCATCTTCTCTCAAAAAGGCCACTGCTCCATCTCTGCTAAAAATATTCTAACATTTGCAAAAGCTATCGTCCTGTCTCCAACTTTGCTATTCCTCTGTAAACTCTTTGAGAACGTGGTTTTGAAACAGCTAAATAATCATCTTTCAGCCAACAATCTTTACCATCATTTTCAGTCAGTTTAGCATTCTGAGCATAGCACCGAAACTGCTCGCGTTCGCATTGTGAATGATTAGCTGCTTTCGCCCGACTGTGGCCAATTTTGCTACTCATTCTTTCTGATCTTTCCGCGGCCATTGACACGACAGACCACACCATCCTGCTGTCTTGACGGGAACACACGTTTGGAATCTGAGGCAATGGTTTGTCTTGATTCTTATTATCCTGTCCGACAATTTTCAGTAAGTTATAATAAATGAGTCATTAAATACCATATTCCAAGCCAGCCAAACTTGCAAATAGGGTCCACGAAGACTTTGTATTAGAACAAGTCTCCTTAACACTCTACACCTGGTCGATTGTAAATGACATCAGTCAGCACAAATCAAATATTACTTCTATGCTGATGACTCTCAGCAGTGTGTCTGCTGAAAATCTTTTAACTCATCTTTTTTCCCAGCTTCCGACTGTTATGTTGACATCCAGAATTGGATGATACAGACTAAGCTATAGTTGAATGGAGATAAGACCGAAGCATTGTTCTTTGGCATCAAGCACAATTTTAGAATGGCTATTCCGCCTTGTCTTTCTTTCTTTCTTTCTTTCTGCCTTTCTTTCTCTCTTCCTTCATTCCTTCTTTCTGCCTTTATTTCTTCCTCTTTCGTCCTTT
>JAPXFY010000013.1:35762471-35764971 GCA_030674185.1 Monoplex corrugatus
AAAGAAAGAGAGAGAGAGAGAGATGAACAAGATACAGTAAAGCATACAGGTAACTCTGTCCATCTGTTACAAGTTGTTGTAAAAAAAATGTACTGTATTCTCTAAAAAATACTTGGATAGTGTTCACGCTAACACAAACGTAGACGAAATACCTATCGGTTTAGAGTTTGAGTATTCAGCTGGGTACAAAGACAACAGACAGACAGATTTACAAAACAGAAAAAATGCGATGTTGACACGTCTTACGAGAGGAATATTTGGGGTCGGTATAAGGGAGATTATGGGTAAGGCAAAGGAGAGTTACCATACGCAGAGGAAGCTTCCTATTTGCTTTCAATGAAAACTAAATGTTTGTCTGAATAGAACTCCTATTTAAAACCAACAAATAAACCAGAGACAGAATTACACTGTTCCCATAGTCAGTACAAATTATGATCAAAGCCAAACCCAGAATCAGATGCCTAGAACTGTTCCACATAGATTTTTGTCTCGAGCTTGTTAGCACAAAAGACAAGGAATACGCTTTCTCTCCATCAGTTGCCTGCACTTCGCCATACATATTATCTCCCCCACTCCAGTACCTCTCTTGCTATTGTACAATTGTCAACTTCGCATTGTTTCGGTCTTGAAAATTCGGTCATTTTTAACTCTGCTTATACTTGTGCCTCGTTGAAAGACTCAATGGTAGAGAACCGTCCACACTTTTCACATTCTAAAGTGACAACAGTCCATTTCTTTTTTCACACAGATTTCTATCTCACCTGCAGGCAAGTTCTTTTTCGCATTTAATATAAGGTTAAAAAGGAGAACCGAGATTCTCTCCCTTTCTGCAGGAGTAGATTTTGTTTAAATACGTTCAACTGTTTGCGCTGCGGACTGTAATGAGAAGAATTTAGCTAACGAAATTAACAACAACAAAAATCAAGATAGTTTGACAAAAAAATATATCAAAAATCAAATACGAATCACAAATTCAGCGAAACGAAGCTTCAAGTTAAACATAACGGCAAAATAAATTAAATGAAATTAAATTAAGCATCTCTTCTTTACAGAGAAAGAACCACGGGGGTGAATAATTCTATTTGACAGAAAATGACAACAAAGAGACCGTGTCGTGTTCCAAAGTAAGAAAAATAACTAACAACAAAAAACAAAACAAACAAACACAAAACGATAAAACGTTTATATTTACAGGAAAATGAAACTGATAAAAATAGATGAGAAGATTTACAATACCAGTTGGCCCAAAAAATATAAAAGAAACGAAAAAAAAACAACAACCCAAAACAACAAAAAGCAACAACAACAGAGGAATTAAACATTCATTATGTAAAGAATAATATTGAAGTCGAAGATAATGCACATTAGCCCCTCAAGGAGGGATTAAATAATCATTTACGAAAATAACAATGTTGAAGCTGAAAAAGATAATTGTACATTAGCCCCTCATATAGGGATTAAACGATCATTTAAAAAAGGACAATGTTGAAGTTGAATAAGATAATTGCTCATTAGTCCCTCACACAGGAATTAAACGATCATTTATGAAAAAAAAATGTTGAAGTCGAAGAAGATAACTGCACATTGGCCCCTCACAGAGAGATTAAGCTATCATTCATGAAAAGAACAATATGAAGTTGAGAAAGAAAATGCACATTAGCCCCTCACAAAGGGATAAAAGGATCATTTTGGAAAAGAACAATGTTGAGGTCGAAGCAGATAATTGCACATTAGCCCTCACAGAGGGATTAAACTATCATTTATGAAAAGATCAGTGTTCAAGTTGAAAAAGATAGCTGGACATAAACCCCTCTGGTCAGAGCGCTGTTAATAATGCAGGGATCATGGGTTTGATCCTGAAGTAGGTCACAGTTCAGCGGGCTTGCAATCTCTTGCAATGGATCCGTGGACTCAAGGTATGATTTTTCGAGTTTTGTTCCAGCCCGAAGCATAAGTACTGGTCTATTCACTGCCGAACTTAACGCTATAATCTTTTCAATTGTGCCAACTGAATGTTTCACATAAGTCCTGTCCCTGTCATGCCCCTTTCTTCACCCATTTCAAGACCCTGCCAACGCATTGTTTTGCGAAGGCTTAAAAAGTCTGCCAGATAATAGATCAAACAATGGGGTAGGCGCACATGGAATTGTTCCAGCGCGAAATTCTTCTAATTAACCGAGCCATAGTAAGACCTCTTTGTTCAACAGAATACCCACAGACCAGCTGTACACATGGCCACGTTATTTGGCATACCGTTCCAAGACACCTGGAAACTGTTAAGGATATCATGTGATTTTGACTATGATACGGATTTACACAAACATTATTAAAAACGGAGCATACCGTTAATTAATGTAAAATGTAAAATCTGGTATTTGCAACATTGTTGTAACCTATGTCGTCTTAAATGTAGGCTAAATCAATTAGAGATGCAAGCATTTTTGCATTCTAAATCTTGTAACCTTCCAGCTGTTTGTACAAATCTTGCGTTGTAACATAC
>JAPXFY010000013.1:35769971-35774971 GCA_030674185.1 Monoplex corrugatus
GTTGTTGTGACGTTTTCGCAAATTTGCAATGTTCCAGTAAAACTTGCTGTGTTAAGCCTTACCATAGTAAGCCATAGTAAGATCTATTAATTGGAGCTGGTAATAGAATGTGCAAAGTATATCTTAAATTTGCTTATTCATTTCAAGTATAGCCAGCCTTTGTACGATCATGGGTTTAAATATGCGTGTACTATAACTCCCCAAACATGGCAGGTAAAACATTTACATGGTTAACAATAGACGAGAACAATTTCGGACCTGACACAAAGAAACCAAGGCAGACAGGAGTTTGACTTAACATCGGAGTAATCTAATCTGTTTCGCTTATATCTAATCTCTCTACCAGGCGCCCGAACCAAAAAACAAACAGAAGAAAAGTTCTATTTCTTTTCCACCCTTCATCACGAGTACGACAGTAGGCCCCCACCAGTCGGGAACGACTATGGGAGATGTGCCATAGCAGTCTGCTTTGCTGCTGTTTCGGCAGCGCCGAGTGTCATACTCAGGGCACAAGCCAGGGCAAGGTGATATGGAGAACCAGATCTTGCCCATGCAGCAGGTTCTCCACTCTTCACGCAGCTGACGGATCAACGGAACGGCAAAGACCAATACAGTTTGGCGCCAGCAGCGTCGTATGAGTTTTCAGAAGGATGCCGAAGTCAGCGGCAGTTCACCTTCGGGACTCCGACTCCAGATTCTTTCTTCAGGGTTGACTCCTGGAACTTTTCCCATGGATGGGTGTGGCTACAAGGCAGTGCAGGTTTGGAATCAGAGTTTTCCTTTTTGACTCCTGTAGCTTTTCCAATAGATCGGCATGGCTACAAGGTAGTGCCGGTTTGGAATCAGTTTTCCTTCTCTTAGATGGGCTACCCTTCCAGGTTGACGAGCCCCATCTGTTCATATCAATCATGAACAGGTAGTATAGGATTACAAGGTGCCAGTGATTACCAATACCAGACTAAGTCGCCTGACCTGATATTAAACAAGCATGATAGTCGAGTGGTTAGCACACAACAGGACTTCCATCCTGAAGACCTGGGCTCGATCCTGTTTGGTACTGCCTAGGTCAATATCTATGAAGACCAAGCTCTTGGTGCCTCAAGCCTCTTCGTATGTATGACCTCGCAAAACATCATGTATGCACGTTGATAATGTTGCAAGGTACAGGTGCCTCTTGAAGACATGAAAACATCCAGAATACACATTCCTGAAAATAGAGAATAACTGTCGTAATGGTAAGGTAAAACACACGCGCGCGCGCGCGCACACACACACACACACACACACACACACACACACACACACACACACACAAACACACACACAAACAAACAAACAAACACAGACACCCAAACGCATACACACATGCATGAGTACACCCAACATCATATCAATCATGAGCTGAAATCTATTGGTCTATCTGGCAATATGTATAATTATATTAAGTCCTATCTAGCCAATAGAACAATTCAGGCAAGAGTGGGAAGAAGTTATTCTTCTTCACGATGTCTTGACATGGGAATTCCTCAAGGTTCAGTGATAGCACCTATTTTATTCAATATCCTTATATATGATCTTCCTAAAGTACTCTCAAATCGTGTTGTTTTGGTATAGTACGCTGATGACATATGCATCTGGATGAATATTACTTTAAAAAAGACAACTCCCCAGAGAGCGCAGAATTACATCAAGAAATTGTATCAATCTGATCTTGATAGTCTTGGAAACTACATGTTAGAAAATGGTCTGTCGTTGTCAGCAGACAAAAACTAACATGATGCTCTTTAATCCTGGTGGTACTTTAAATAACTTGCCTACTTTCAGACTGCATGGTGAAGCGATCCATTACAAACAGGTTGTAAAATTTCTGGGAGTCTTTATAACATCGAAATTAAACTGGAATGTCCATTTTGATTATATTTTAACAAAAGCAAGATAAGCCGTAAATTTTTTTAAAGATAATAAGCAGATTACCCTGAGGTATAGATACAAACATACTTCTCCATCTATCAACAGCACTTGTAAGATCTAAATTATCTTATTCACAAAAAGTGTTCTTCAGTGCACCCATATATTTACTAAAGAAGATTGAAAATTTTAGATTGCAAAAGTCTTAAAATTGCACTAGGTGTACCAGCCCACGCTTCAAATCTGGAAACGTACAGAGTTGCTGGAATTCTATCTCTGAACAACTATCGTGAGCTAGCGACAGCAACGTTTGCAGTCAGAACTACTTCACAAACGGACAATTTTGTGAGCAAGGAAATTAAACTAAGGTCTGATGATGTTGACTTTCCAAAACGTGCAAGCAACATTTCATCACAAATGACTGTTGCAACTTACGTATCTGACTTAGTCAAACAGTCTAACATAAATTTGGATGAAATAGCTGAGACACCATCCACAACGTCTATCCCTACATGGGAAATGCTTAAAGCCACTTTTGATATTGATTATACAGATGCTAAGAAATAGAAAACATTAACATTTCGATATGCACAGCAAGAGAACACGTCGATGAAAAATACCGTACCCACCTCCATATTTTTACCGATGGGTCAGTCTTAGAAAATAAATCTGGTGGAGCAGCGTTTTACGTTCCAAAATTTAAAATACATCAGTCATTTTTCATTGAGCCAAATGTGTCTATATTTACAGTGGAATTAGTCGCTATTATACAAGCGTTGCATTATTTAGTAGACTTAAACCTGTATTTTTCAACGTAGTTCTCTTTGTTGATTCAAAATCTGTATTATATGCCTTACAGTCTTTTAATACAGACACAAGACCTGACTTAATTACTGAGGCAAATCATCTTATACATCGTTTAAGGACAAAAGGAATAGATATCAGTTTATGCTGGATGCCTTCTCACGTGGTCTTCATGGCAACGAAGTAGTAGACAGAGCAGCTAAGGAAGGTGCACAAAACACTGATAATACTATAGAATTACGTATTAAAACTTCCGTAAAAGAAGCTTGCAGCTTGCTAGAATCAGCCTCATGGATTCGTTTTCATGAACATTTCAATGAAAAGTTTGTGACACAACAAATGATAAAACGTTCTTTTCAAAATGTATGTAAAAAATTGCAGTATTCTTACATATATCATTCGAGATCGATTGTTGCTGTTCATTTTCGTATTCAGCTAAAAGCGTTGAAAACAAAATATTGTAAAAATATCAAGTGTATTTGCGGAGAACAATTCACACTGTTTCACTGTTTATTTTACTGCAAAATGCTACGTTCTTTTTTACCAAAAATATTTACACAAGAAAACTATTCTGAAACTCATTTTAAAGAAGTAACTTCAGATCAATCTTTATCAGTTAAAATTTCAGAATCATTGGTTCACAGTCCTGTTAATGTATTGCTTTAAGTTTATGAAGTTAGTACTTTAGCGTTAAATTTTCCCTTCTCATTGTTAATGTTAATTGTTAGTGTTAAGATCTTGTTCCATTTTTCTATTTACCCACTTACTTATGTCTCTCACTCTGTCTCCCCTCTCCCCACAATGCAACTCGCCCACCTCTCATCCTCCATTTTCCCCCGTCTAATATCACTCATAGTGAACAGACATTAAATCAAAGAACGAACGAACCCAACATCATCATGTGCCCTGCTGCATTGCGTTGGCGATCATGGCCCTCCATATGAATCTATTCCCTTGTCGTTGCAAATACATCCCCCACCTTGCAGCTACCCTGCAAGTCCGTCCAATATTTCCTTCCTGGGTCTACCTGGTGTTCTCTTTCCCTCCAGCTTTCCTGTTGTAACAGGGTGCTCTAATTCATCTTTCCTCATAAAAGGTCCAATAAATGTTGCTTGACTTTTCCTAATCTTCTTTATCAATGATCTTCTTGTGACTGCCTCAATCAAGACTGTCTCGTTCGTTTTCTTTGCTGTCCGTGGAACTCTTAACATTCTTCTTAGGTGTGTGTGTGTGTGTGTGTGTGTGTGTGTGTGTGTGTGTGTGTGTGTGTGTGTGTGTGTGTGTGTATGTGTGTATGTGTGTGTGTGTGTGTGTGTGTTGGTTCTGTGTGTATGTGTGTGTTGGTTCGTGTGTTGTGTGTGTGTGTGTGTGTGTGTGTGTGTAAGTGAGAGAGATAGAGAGACGGATGGAGAGAGAGAGAGAAAAGAGAGATACAGAGAGACACAGAGAGAGACAGAGAGAGAGAGAGAGAGAGAGAGAGAGAGAGAGAGAGAGAGAGAGAGAATTGAAAGATATTTTGAATTTGTTCAAGAATAACTAATCACACAATAAGATTTCCATACAATAGAACGCTGAGCTGAAGCCTTCACAGAAAAACACAAAAAGGTCCCACTGACAACCTAGCCAAGACAAACGTCAAAATCTCTCTGGAAAACCCAAGGCAGACAGGAGTATAAGTTAACACGGGGGCATGCTAATCTGTTTGGCTCCCATCAGCTTTCTCTCTTCCAGGCGCCCGAGCCAGAAAACAAACAGTGGAAACACCCCCATTTCCATCCCCACCCTCCCACCACAACATCTCAGGGTGTGTTCAATTAAAAGCCAACGTCTTCCTCTTCCTCTACCTTTACCTTATTCCCAGAACTCTCCACCATCACCACTACCCCACTTCTATACTCATCCCATAATCATACCGCAGGGTTCTATGTTTCTACCTCAGCACCTCTCTCTCTCTCTCTCTCTTTCTCTCACTTTCTCTCTTTCTCCCTCTGTCCCTCTCCCCTCTCTCACTCTCTTTAACTCTCTTCTCTCTCTCTGTGTCCCTCCCTCTCTCCCCCTGTCTCTCTTTCTCTCTCTCTCTCTCCCCCTCTCTCTGTCTGGCTCTCTTTCTTCTCTCCCTCTCTCTCTCTCTCTCTCTCTTTCTCTCTCTCTCCTTCCCTCTTTCATTTTCTCTTTCTCTCTTTCTCTCTCTCCATCTCTCTTTCTCTCTCTCCCATCTCTCTTTCCTCTCTCTCCCACTCTCTCTCTCCCTCTCTCCCCCCCTCTCTCTCTTTCCTCTCTCCCCTTTC
>JAPXFY010000013.1:35779971-35782471 GCA_030674185.1 Monoplex corrugatus
TCGTACGAAACCCAAATTTCTGGAGAGCAGGTAACATAAAGTCTTTAATCATACTATCAAATGCTCGCTTAAAATCTAAGACTAAAAAAGAGCTAGTGGCTTATTTGTAGACAGCAGCATGCCTTCAATATCATCACTTGTTCTATGAGATGAAGAAAAGTTACGCCCTTCAATCACCCATCCTGATCTTCGTGTATCGGAAAGCCAACAACTTCATTGACTTGACGAGTTAAGCATTTAACCAGTCTGCCAATATCTAAAGTTTTAGAAATACATTCTGATATCGAAACTTTAAAGAATATCTTCTTATCACCAAGCTTTTATGACTGTTTTATTTCCAAACTTAGGAATGTTTCCTATGAGAGATATTTTCTTATTTCCATACTTTTCAGAATACCTGTAAAGATCGAAATTGTTAGAGATGCTCTTTTTTTTTTTTATTTCAAAACGTTTTTTTAGGAAAATTTTGTTTCTAATCTTTTTAGTAATAATTCCTTATTTTCAAACTCAGTGATATCTTCTTATACCCAGACTTTAAGGATTTCTTCTTAATTCCAAACTTTTAGGAATAGTGTCTTATCTATAACTTTTCTGCTTCTTTCACACCTCCGAAAACGCGTAACCGTTTAATAAAAAGTTATGGACTAGCATTGTTTACTTTTCTATTTTCCTCTCTTCGATCCTTTTGACAGCTATATCACAACTCTGTCCGCACTGCATACGTTACAAAGAAAAGAAAACTAGTTCTGCTGCACTGCGGCGAGGCGTTGTCTCCAATGAGGACTGGCAGAATTGCAAATGGCGTACCCATTGTCAATTATAAAAAAAATGTATAAGAAGTGCCTGGTGTAATATATTATCGTAAAACACATTTGCAGTGTGAGCCAGTAACGCAAAGTGCAAACACAGCTATGTGAGAAAATAAATGAATAAAATAGGTTTTATGGTTTGGGCTGCATAAGTCTTACGCGCGCTCAAGCGTGCGCGCGTGCCTGTGTCTATGTGTGTATGCGTGCGTTTGTGTGTGGTGTGTGTGTGTGTGTGTGTGTGTGTGTGTGTGTGTGTGTGTGTGTGCGCAGGAGAAAAGGAAACGTCAGGAAAGTCTTGGTGCTGATTTTTTGCATGTATTCTTTGTTGTTTTTCGTACAGTTTTGTCGGAGACTAGTGTGATCAAAAATCTGCTCCTATCTTGTTCACTATTGCATTAAATAGGCGTCCTCGTGCCATTTCTGAAGAGACAGAGACAGAGACAGAGAGGAGAGAGGGGGGGTGAGAGAGAGACTAAGACAGAGACAGAGAGAGACAAAAAGACATACAGAGACAGAGACAGTGCCAGTGAGAGAGAGACAGACAGAGACAGACAGCGAGCGAGCTGGAGAGAGAGAAAGTGAGAGAGACATAGAGGGAGATAGAGAGATACAGAGAAGGAGAGAGAGAGACAGACTGAAGTAAATAAGTAAATAGATAAATAAACACATAAATGAATAAATAAACAAACAAATAAATAAATAAATAAGTAAATAAATAAATAAATAAATAGTTAAATAATAAATAAGTAAACAAATAAACGAAAAATGAATAAATAAATGAATGAATCAACGAATAATGAATGAATAAATGAATGAATGAATAATGAACGAATGAATGAATGAATGAATCAACGAATGAATGAACGAATGAATGAATGAATGAATAAATGAATGAATGAATGAATGATATGAATGATGAATGAATGAATGAATGAATGAATGAATGAATGATTAGGTAAAAAAAATATAAGTAGTTAAATAAATAGATGAATAGATAAATATTTAAATATATAAATAAACACACAAATACAAAAATGAATGAATAAATAAATAAATATATAAATGAATGAATGAATAAACAAATAAATAAATAACTAAATAATCGAGTAGAGTTCTGCAGAGAGTGGTGATCTACAGGAGGTGTAGATTGATCCTGAACAGCATTCCCCTCATCATCATCATCATGTGCTCTGCCGCATGACGTTGGCGATCATGGCCCTCCAAGATGTATCAATCCCTTGTTGTCGCAAACACATCTTCGACCCTCTCTGTCCTCAGCCACTCTGCAAGTCCGTCCAATATTTTTTTTCCTGGGTCTACTGGTACTCTCTTTCCCTCCAGCTTTCCTGTTGTGACCAGGTGCTCTAATTCCCCTTTCCTCATAAAATGGCATATAAATGTTCCCTGTCTTTTCTTAAATCTCCTATATCCTCAAACTATCAAAACATCTTCGACTATATCCGTTGCTGTCTTTTGTTTCTGTGTACAAACAAAAGCAAAAAAAAAAGATTTTAAACGAGTGCTATGTACTCTGCAGCGTGTGGACGTGGGGAGCCATAATGACCAACCACAATGCGATAGAGATCGATCCCTTGCTGCAGGCCCTGGGTCCTGTGGGTCTCTTTGCTTGCGTTCAGTTCTTCATCTATATCATTGGCTACATGTCTGACGCTTACCAATTTTCCAACTAT
>JAPXFY010000013.1:35787471-35789971 GCA_030674185.1 Monoplex corrugatus
GGTAGGTAGATAGATAGATAGATAGATAGATAGATAGATAGATGGAGATAGATAGACAGAGGTATGCATGTTTGTATGTATGTGTGTATGGGTACATATATATATATATAATATATTATATATATATATATATATATATATATAAAAGAGAGAGAGAGAGAGAGAGAGGAGGAGAGAAAGAGAGAGAGAGATAGAGGAGGAGGAGGAGACGGAAGAAGAGTTACTTCCTTTGACCAGTCTTAAGTGTGACTTGTGTTGCTAGTTTTTGTTTGGATGTTCGCTGAAAATGTCGACACATTGATAATGTACGGGTAGGAGTGTTTCCTGGCCTCAGCAACACTATCATAAATGGGTTAAGCAAAAATGCCCGAAGCATTGATGTTAATAGTTAATTGTCATACTGTCTTCAATGGGTTAAAACGAAAATGTTTTATAGTATCGATGCTAAAAATCAATTGCCATGTTTTTCCAAACCACTAACAACAGATAGTATCTGACATTGTTAGTAAGGTTTATAAATTTATAAATACATTTACAACATTATCATCAATTGAATTTATCCATAAAATGACACTATTGTAGCTACGTACTAACATCAGATATTATCTGACATTGTTGGTAAGGCTTACAAACTTCTCAATCCACTTATAGCATCACCATCAATTGAATTTATCTATAAAATGACCCTATTGTAGCTTGAGTCACTAGTGTTTTGTTCAGAATTGGTTTGTTTTTGTTCGTTTGTTTTCATATATTTTTTCAGATATTTATCTGTATACCATTGGTTGTCTGTCATTTCAGAATCTACGTGCCTCAGCAAAAGTCTAAGGCGGTTTAAAGTCTGGACCCTGTTCATTCGTCCAACTAAAATATTGGCTTTGTGTTCAACAGGGCACGGGACTGATCGGTGTCATAGCAGCAGTCGAACTCATTCCCACCTCTCACCGTGCTTTCACCTGTTGCTTCTGCAGCAACCTGTTCTGGGTTGTGTGCCTCATCACGATGCCACTCTTCGCCTTTCTGCTCAGGTTCCATTCTTGGAGAACACTGCAGATGATGTGCAGCGGAGCTGCTGGGCTCGTCATCATCTACGTGTAAACTGTTTCGGAATTTCTTGTTGATTGTAGTAATGTGTGTGTGTCATATGGACAACCATCGTCTCTATCTTCTCCTTATTCAAATACATTCATCCACACAGGAAAACACAGGCGCACGCGCGCGTGCATGTACGCACACACACACACACACATACACATACACACAAACACACATACACACACACACACACACACACACACACACACACACACACACACACTACATATGTGCACACTTGCACACGCGCATTTTCTCATTGCTTTTCATAGGAAACCATCGTCTTTCTCTGTCCTCCTTATTCAAATACATACACGCGGGTAAACACAGGCACGCGCGCGCACACACACACACACACACACACACACACACACACACACACACAAACATATACACACACAGACACACACACAAACATACACACATACACTACACTCACACACACACACACACACACACACACCACACGCACACACACACACATACACACACCACACACACACACACACACACACACACACACACACCACACACACACCACATACACGCACACGTACGCACGCACATTTCCTCATTGCTTTACATAGGAATGTGTTGAAAATGTCATTTTGAAGCTTGAGATGACGTAATAGAGTTTAGGAGTTTGTTCAAGACAGATTCATTGTGCTTGGACAACTCCATATGCGCTCCAACCAAATCTGCGAGCAGCTGTCTGGCAGTCTAATTGCAAACATTGACTCCATCAGAATAAGTGTAGCAGGGAGATGCCGTCATAGATAAGGGGGAAGACAGACATAAAATTGCTGCATGTCATTTATCGTGAGACGCATGCAATTCTGCAACAGATTTATGAAAGCGATTGAATTTTGTTATATATATAGGCCACACATTTATAACTCACCATTGTGTAACAAATGTAATCGATTGCAAGCGTGACCAAAATATGCGGAAAATGTTCAGTGTAAGAACATGACAATAGGTTTGTTATAAGTCTATTAGTCCGTGCACAAAAACAGGAAAAACAGGTTCGTATCATGTCTCTATAGTCAGCTCATAGTTAAGAAGAAGAGGACCATGATGGTTATGAGAAACTGAATATAACATTATTTTGCCCAGCAACACAAATAGTCGCTTATTCCAGCACACATTCCTCCAACTGTTCCCAAACAATTGACAAACTCGCAGTCTGAACAATCCCACTGTGCTCTTCATGAAATACTAAGAGCAATGACATATATCATTTTCCTTTTTTTTTTTTTTTTTTTCTACACTTGTGCGCAAACATTGTTGGTAGTGATATTTCATTCCAAACCTCTCTGTAAAACACGTTTAAGGTCAAGACTGACTAACGCTTTATCTATGCATGAACACATTAACAACAAAAGCTATAATTCTTATTTTGAGT
>JAPXFY010000013.1:35794971-35812471 GCA_030674185.1 Monoplex corrugatus
GGCACACACGCACACACGCACACACATGCGCGCGCACACACACACACACACACACACAGCACACACATACACACACACACCACACACACACACGCACACACACATACACACACACACACACACTCACACACAGAGGCACACACACAAAACATTTAAACATATACGCATACACGCACGCAAACACACACACACACACACACGCACGCACGCACGCACACACACACACACAGAGATGCATTCTGAGGAGTGGATAACAAGGACATGTTACAGATGTTTTGAGAAGGCGACAAGGAATTGAAAAACATAAGATGTGGGATGAGGAATAAGATTGATGTAACATTCAATGTCCGTTACACGCTTTAATCATTACCTGTTTACATGATCTTTCACACTAAATTTATAGTAATAGGAATGGTATTAGAGATGGTAGAGGTAATAATAGTGACAGTAGAGGGGGGAGGTTAAGGAAAAGTAAGATAGATGGAAGGTGGTGGGATGAGGGATGGCAATAATGTAATACCGTATTTAAGGTACATTACAGCGTCAATCATTACCTATTCATCTGGTCCTCCACAATAAATTTGTACTTAGTAGGCATAGTAACACAGACAAAGATGTGGTTTCTCAGAGGAATGTTGAGAGTTCCATGGACAGCAAAGAAAACAAACGAGACAGTCTTGATGGAGGCAGACACAAATAGATCACTCATAAGGAAGATTAGGAAAAGACAAGCAACATTTATAGGCCATTTTATGAGGAAGGGGGATTTGGAGCACCTGGTCACAACGGGAAAGCTGGAGGGAAAGAGAGCACCAGGTAGACCCAGGGAGAGAATGCTGGACGGACTTGCAGAGTGGCTGGGGATGAGGAGGGTGGGGGAGATGCTGGGGGCAACGAGAGATAGAGATGGTTGGAAGTCCATGGTCGCCAACGCCATGCGGCAGGGCACCTGATGATGATGATGAGGCATAGTAACAGTCATGTCGTCAAAAATAACCAACAGAATCAGCCAAGCTAAAACAGCAGTCAAGAAAATGAAAAGCGTTCTTACCAACAAAAACGCCTATCAATTAACACCAGGAAGAGAGTTCTTCATTGTCATATAGAACCGATACTATTGTACGCATGTGAAGTGTGGACAGTCAACACGCAAAATCAGAACAGGATTGAGGCAGCCGGAATTTGATTTCTAAGAACAATGTTAAGTGTTCCATGGACAGCAAAAAACAAAAAAACAAAAAAGAAAAAAAACCCAAATGAGACAGTCTTGAAGGAGGCAAACACAAAAGGAACATTAAAAGGAAGATTAGGGGAAAAAAGGCAACATTTATAAGACATTTTATAAAAAAAAAAAGAGGACCAGGTAGACCCAGGGAGAAATATTTGACGGACTTGCGGAGTTGATGAAGACAGAGAGGGTGGCAGATATACCTGCTTCGACAAAAGATAGATTTGTATGGATGGCCATGATCGCCAACACTATGCTGCAGAGCACACGATGATGATGGTTATTCAAGTGTGTTACAACATCAGACATTATCTTTTTATTACATCTTTCTACAATAAAGTTGTAGAAGGAATAGTAGCAAAATAGTGTAGAAGAAGTACTAATAATGCAATATCAGCATGAGGACTACCAGTGGTGACAGTCACAGTTCATCATCATCATCATCATGTGCCCTGCCACATGGCATTGGCGATCATGGCCTTCCATATGCATCTATCCCTTGTTGCCGCAAGCACATCTTCCACCCTCTCTGTCCTCAGCCACTCTGCAAGTCCGTCCAATCTATTTTCCCTGGGTCTACCTGGTGCTCTCTTTCCCTCCTGGTTTCCTGTTGTGACCAGGTGATCTAATTCCCCTTTTCTCATAAAATGGCCTATAAATGTTGCCTGTCTTTTCTTAATCTTCCTCATGAATGATGTTCTTGTTCTGCCTCCATCAAGACTGTCCGTTTGTTTTCTTTACTGTCCTTAGAACTCTCAACATTCTTTAGGAAACCACCTCTTGGCTGCCTCAATCTTTTTCTGTATTTGCTTGTTGACTGTCCACGCGTCACAACCGTATAACATTATCGGTTCTATATAACATTCAAGAACTCTCCTCCTGATGTTGACTGATAGGCATTTGTTGGTTAGAATACATTTCATCTTCTTGAATGTTATTTTGGCTTGGCCGATTCTGCTGGCTATTTCTGATGTGCATCTGCCTTCTGGTGAGATGAATATCTCAAGATTGTGCCGTTTGCTGTTATTTTGCATGAGGGGATTTCATTTTTTTTACTGATTACCATGACTTCAGTTTTCTTGGTATTTAGCTCCAACCCTTTACTGTCACAGTTATGGTTATGATTCCGTTCGTGACAGTGGTGGTAGTGATGATAATGGCCGCAGTGAATATTGACTTTGTAATTTCAGACACCAGCTAATGTTGACGAAATCCAGGACGAACTACTGATCCAGGAAACGAACCCAGTGTCTACACAGCCTGATCGTGTGGGTTTTTGCGACCTGTTCAGACACAAGATCCTGAGACGGAATACACTGGTGACGTTATTCATCTGGTGAGATAGTTAACGTTGTGACTTGATATCGTAGAATGCATGGTCCTTTGTAAAGATGTAGAGTCTTATGGTGTTTGCACAGAGATTTTGTTTTGTATTGGTAGAGATTAATAGTACAACTTTTTGCTTTTTCCCCCATTACATGTTATGATGTTTGAGTTTATCCACTGTGTTTAGCAAGCCTGTTTTCCTTCCTGAAAATATCAATGCAACATCAGCATATTCTAGACGTGCAATTTGTGTGTTACTTGTTTCACCTTCTTGTAGTGAACCATTGTCTAGTGAATGACACAGTATGCCAAATACAAATGAATGACAAACATCTTTTACAATTTCTGCAAAATGACAAATATATTAGATACTCTGGTGGTAACTCACATGAAAGAGGAGTAGGCATTACGATGGACAAAGACAAATCAAAAGCAGTTAAGGGATACTGGGCTGTGTCCGACAGAGTTTTGCTGGTCAAATTGGAAGGCAAACCATTTGATATCAACATCATTCAGGTGTATGCACCAACATCTGCATGTACTCAGGAAGACATCGACAACTTCTACGAAGTATTAGAGATGGCCAAAGTCCAATGTAAATCACAAGAAGTTACTGTAATAATGGGATATTTTAATGCTAAAGTGGGACAGGATAGCGTGGAGGATATAGTTGGACCTCATGGCCTTGGTACGGAAAATGTAAGGGGAGAGAAACTTGTAGAATGGGCACAGATGAATGAGTTCATAGTAGGAAACACCTGGTTTGAGCAGCCTAATAGAAGAAAATGGACTTGGATGAGTCCCGGAGATAATACCAAAAATCAGATTGACTACATCCTGATCAACAAAAGATTTAGAAATTCTTTACTGTCAGCAAAATCACTACCAGGCGCAGACTGCAACAGTGACTACAATCCTGTAGTGGGGTAGATTTAGATAGAAATTGAGGAAAACGAAACAGACCAAAAGTAACATCAAACTAAACCTTGGACTCTTAAAGAGAGATGAAAGTGATACGTAAAAAATTAATGTACATGTTCAAAACAAATTCAGTGCTCTGGAAGAAGTTGGTGACAGTGCGGAACAATGGCCAAAGTTGAGAAATTCGATAAATGAAGCTTGTGAAAAAATCCCTTAAGCAGATAGAAAAGCAAAAAAGAGCTGGATGACTAATGAAATTTTGGGCTTGATGGAGGAAAGGAGGAAGGCAAAGAGAAACGAGGAGATATACAGGAAGATAAACAAGGAGATCAGGAATAGGTGCAATGAAGCTAAGGAAGCTTGGCTGAAAACAAAGTGCAAAGAAATGGAAAACCGACACAAAACGGATCCTCAGGGTATGTACAGACGAATTGAAGAAATTGTCCACAGGAAAAATACATGCACATCAAGTGGTTGCTTGAAATCGAAAGATGGCACACTTATCATGGAAAAAGACAAAATATTAGACAGATGGGGAGAGTACATTAAAGACCTTTTTGAGGATGACAGAAACGAAGAACACATTATAAAAAAGAACTTTGAAGGACCACCCATAATGAAAGATGAAGTTAGAGCAGCACTGAAAAAGATGAAACCAGGAAAAGCCCCAGGACCAGACAACGTTACTGCAGAGATGATTGAAGCCCTGGAGGAATTTGGCATAGATAAAAATAACAGTCCACCTAAATGAAATTTACGACACTGGAAAAATTCCCCAAAGATATGTCAAAATCAATTTTCATTGCACTTCCGAAGAAGACAGGGGCTATAGAATGCGAACTCCATCGCACAATCAGTTTGATGAGTCATGTAACAAAAATCCTGTTCAGAATAATCATGATGAGGACAAGGAATAGAATCAAAAGAGAAAGAGCAGAAGAACAATGCGGATTTGTGGAAGGGAAAGGAACTATTAATGCCATATACACCCTAAGCACCCTAAGAACTATCATAGAGAGGTCAATTGAGATGAATAAGGATTTGTATTTATGCTTTGTTGACTACACCAAGGCTTTTGATCGGGTAAGACATGACGAATTGATCAACCAGCTGGAGAGTCTCAATGTTGATGGAAAAGATCTACGAATAATCAGAAATATGTACTGGGAACAAACAGCTGCAATGAGAATAGAAAACAATGTAAGCTCTTTCCAAAACATCAAAAAAGGAGCCAGACAGGCTTGTGTTTTGTCAACAGATCTGTTTTCACTTTACAGCGAAAACATCATGAGAAACCTAGAAGGAGACCCTGGATTAAATATTGGAGGGAAAATGATAAACAACATTCGATACGCAAATGACACCCTGCTAATTGCAGAAAATGAAAGGGACCTACAAAACCTTGTGAATATACTAGAAATAAAAAGCAAAGGTAAGGGGCTGGAACTAAACAGCAGGAAGACTGAATCATGGTGATCAATAAAAAACATGAAATCCCCTCATGCAAATGACAGCAAATGGCACAACCTTGACACAGGTTGATAAATTCAAATATCTGGGAACCATCATTTCATCAGACGGCAGATGCACATCAGAAATAGCCGGCAGAATCGGCCAAGCCAAAACAGCTTTCAAGAAGATGATAAGCATTCTTACCAAAGAATGCCTATCAATTAACATCAGGAAAAGAGTTCTTGAATGTTATATAGAACCAATACTGTTGTACGGATCTGAGGCGTGGACAGTCAACAAGCAAAACCAGAACAAGATTGAGGCAGCAGAGATGTGATTTCTAGGAAAAATGTTGAGAGTTCCATGGACAGCAAAGAAAACAAACGAGACAGTCTTGATGGAGGCAGACACAAGTAGATCACTCATAAGGAAGATTAGGAAAAGACAGGCAACATTTATAGGCCATTTTATGAGGAAGGGGGATTTGGAGCACCTTTTCACAAAGGGAAAACTGGAGGGAAAGAGAGCACCAGGTAGACCCAGGGAGAAAATGCTGGACGGACTTGCAGAGTGGCTGGGGACGGGGAGGGTGGGGGAGATGCTAGGGGCAGAGACAGATGGAAGTCCATGATCGCCAACGCCATGCGGCAGGGCACCTGATGATGATGATGATGATGAGATGCTACCGGGTTTAGCGTACTTCTGTGAAGTACTCCGTTTTGTAACAGTGTATTAACTATGTCATGGTGCGACCGGTTACCTGACTGGGTAAAAAATACAAGGAAGGTCTGCCCCCCGCCCCTAAAATGTGCAGTATACATGGCCAAATGTCGTGTGGAAGTACCCTGACGCAGACGAACAAACCCCAATGCAGGGGTAACTGAAGGACTGGACTTCCGAATGGGGGACCAAGTAGACGAACATAAAATCTCAACAGCTGTGAAGGCAGATGAGGACGGACAGACTAAGCTGGAACCCACTGCTCTGTGGGAATTTTGGGAAGAAGAGAACGCTTAGGAGCAAACTACACAAACATGCGAAATGCAGTCCCCTGAGGCGGATGGATGGCGCATCACACCTCTTGTCGGCAGCTCCTACAGCCAAATGTATTGACTAGCATTCGGCCAAGCCAAGAGGGGGATCCTGATGTCTGGCATCTCAGGATCTTTTAACTCATCGCCCAGACCTGTGGCTTTTTGGATAAATCACTTCGGTGCTGTTGCAAAGCAGCAAAATTCAACCAGGCGGCAGCAGATACGAATGTTTGAGTCCAAACCGGATTGGCATGAGATACGGACGTTTCAGGTTGTCTTCGACGGTGAGAGAGGTTATCTCACTGACTAGCTACTGTCAGCATCAGTCCGTGTGTCGCCGGACACTAAGGTGCTAACCCACCACTGTCTGCCTGCTTCAAAAGGTGCTCTCAGTCTGCGTTTACTTTGTCCCATGGAGTTTAGGTCGTTATTGAGTGGATGCTTTGGAGACTGATGATAGTGCGCGCTTTGTTTTGATTCTTGTATCAAAATCTGACGCCTTACATGTATTATTATTATTATTATTATTATTATTATTATTATTATTATTATCATTGTTGCTGTTGTTGTTGTTATCATTATTATATTTTTGTTATCATTGTTATATTATCATTACAACTATCATTATTATTATTATCATGATCATCATCATCATCATCATTATTATTATTATTATTATCATTATTATTATTATCAGAATTTAGCAAGGGTTAAAATTTACAAGAGCATTTTTAAGTGTTATCCCATCTAATTGTTTGGATTCACTTTGAATTGAGTATAGGTCTATTGATACTCAGTCTCCATTCATTAGGATGTGAATATAATCACATTATTGTTTGGTAGATTCTGTTTATCGTCATGAACTCTAATTTGATGGAAAACTTTATTTCATAATCCCATGGATAGTTCCCTCAATAGGGTGATTGTTCATGCACTGAATGTTTTCAAATCCTTGCAAATGTGATTAGAGAGTAGGGACAGGTTTGTGAAAGGTTTGAGTATATTTCATGTACAGCTCTTCAATTTTTTTAAGAATGGTCTGTTGTTTAGTATGTGTGTCTCCATGAACTTTTTCTTTTCATTTATCCATTTTGTTGAGTTGGTTTTTTTTGTCTGGATTTCCTGATTATTGAAGTAACCATAACAATTTCCAGACATTGTTTAAGTTGATTTATTTTGAAATCACAAAGACTTGTTGTTATGTCCATGTATCGTTTTTACCTTCTTCAGTAGTTTGCTATGGGATTTGCGTATGTGTGCGCGTATGCGTGTGTGTATGTATGTATGTATGTGTGTGTGTGTGCGTGTGTGTGCGTGTGTGTGTGTGTGTGTGTGTGTGTGTGTGTGGTTGTGCGTGTGTGTGCGTACGTGCGTGCGTGCGTACCTCTGTGTGTGTGTGTGTATGTGTATGTGTGTGTGTGTGTGTGTGTGTGTATGTGTGTGTGTGTGTGGGTGGGTGTGTGTGTAAGTGAGTGTGTGTGTAAGTGAATGTGTATGTGTATGTGATGTGTACAGGTTTGTGGATTGCCTAACCTACAACGCACTATACCTGATGTCAGGCAGTCTTGCTTTCGGTGTATACACTAGCTTTGCTCTGAACGCAGCGGTGGAGGGCGCCTCCTGTTTTCTGATAATCTTAATGATGAGCAGGTACAACACGACACAGTTACCCCATAGTACAATCCATTGCATTGAATTACTGTATCATACGCTCGTACGCTTTGGGGGGAGAAGAGCTCGATGATGATGACCATGATAACTGTGATGATGATGATGATAATGATGACGATGACACTGACGACGACGACGACGACGAGATGATGACGATGATGATGATGATGATGACGAAAACGACTACGACGATGATGGTGATGACGACGACGACGACGACGATGATGATAATGATGATGATGACGACGACGACGACGATGATGACGACGACGACGATGACGGTGATGATGATGGTGATGATGGCGGTGATGGCGGTGATGCTGGTGATGCTGGTGATGGCAGCTATTGTGATGATGGTAGTGATTGTGATGGTGGTGGTGGTGGTGGCGGTGACGACAACAAGACGACGATGATGATGATGATGATAACCACGACGAGAACGATGACGCCGACAACAACGAAGACGATGACAATGGCCCGGGCGATGACGATGACGATGGTGATGACGATGATGATGTTTCAGAGTGGGAAGGAGAGTGACGATTGGAGTGTTTCATGTCATGGCGGGTGTGGGCTTGATCATCAGTGGTGTCTGCTTCAGCTTCCAATGTATCATTCATTAATTTACTGAGTCCTCGCCACTCCTATCCTGCCCCATTATCACCACTACCCGGAGAGAGAGAGAGACTTCAGACTTCAGATAGTTTATTCATATTAGGCCTTGGCCCCTTATGAAGGGGTATGTGAACAATACAATACCTTCTAAATAATGCACAAAAAGGTTTGAATTATACATATCCATAACTCATCTTATGACACAGCATTTTCTCTAAATTTCATAGGTTTATATAAGAACACAGAAAATGTGCGGACAACTTCTATATTTGTTGATGCACAGTTTAAACAGACAAGGCTGTCTATAATACTTAGGCTGAATAAACTTTTCCCTAAAATCTGTAAGTGCTTTACAACAAAAGACAAAGTGTACTTCGTCTTCTTTAGATTCTTTGCATAATGGACATAATAAATCATTATCTTTAATACTTTATATCTATATCGATGTACAGCCAAATCAGATACACCAAACCTAAATCTTCACATGTCGTTCTAAATTTAGCTGCAAATACAGTTTTATTTCAGATACACTACTAAATGTTCTGTATAAATTAAATCTTTCGCTGTTGTTAATATGATAATTCCAGTCCTGCCATCTACAGTCTATCAAGCGTTGACGAGAAATACGAATAAAGCCATTCACACAACCGACTCCCTGATATAACCACACATATCCAAATCCATATTTGTACAAACACAAACGTACATTCGATACCCAGTTTTTCTTACCATTGGCATCTAGATCATACAGCATTTTATATGCTTTCCATGGTATCCTAAATTTATCCATATGTAATAATCTGAGCCAATATCGGATACAATTAACAGCAGAATTCACATATACAGGGTAACGATTAGTTTCGCAATACACAAAATCATTAGGCGTTCTCCTATCTACTCCCAAAAACTTTTTAAGGGCAAACAAATGAACTGATTCATAATGAACAACAGCTTTCTCTAGCCCCCAAATTTCGGAGCCATGTTGCATAATTGGTTGGATCTGGGAATCAAAAAGCTTAACAAACAGTTCCAAAGAATTATTATTAAGACTGTACAGTTTCTTCATAATCCATAACAATGCATTTTTAGCTCTACTGGCAAGATCCTTACAAGCAACAACATAAATCAATCGCGTAGTGAAAAAAGTTCCCAAATACAGAGTGGGAAGGAGAGTGACGATTGGAGTGTTTCATGTCATGGCGGGTGTGGGCTTGATCATCAGTGGTGTCTGCTTCAGCTTCCAATGTATCATTCATTAATTTACTGAGTCCTCGCCACCCCTATCCTGCCCCATTGTCACCACTACCCGGAGAGAGAGAGAGAGGAAGAGAGAGAGAAAGAAAGAAAGAGAGAGGAGAAAGAGAGAGAGAGAAACTGAAACTGAAACTGTTTATTGTCATTACCCGAAAAGGTCTTTTGACAAGGGGGATAACAATTTTCCAGTAGTGCGACACATAATCCACTCTTTGTATGTGCGCAAATTCTTCACACATAATAAAAAAAAATATCGAACATCCATTCCTTGAACAGTCGAACATATTCAAATCATATATAATGAACAATCATCCATTTTACCACTACTACATAATGCAAAGAAAACAACAACAAAAAATATCAGAACAGTGTTCTCACATTCAGGCCAATAATTTGTCTAGGTTTAGACAAACCAAAATCTTTTTCACACACCCACACCCACTCACACGCATCCATATACGCTCACACGCGGGCGCGCGCTCGTGCGCACACACACACACATCAAAACTGTAATATGATGAAACATCTGGGCTAGACCACCCAAACCTTACATTTAGTGATAATAATATAATCTTCACATAACTGCCCCAAAATACTCTGTTAACAAGGGACATCACTATGCCTTTTATTTATGTTTTTTGGTTTGTTTGTTTTTTTTGTTTTTGTTAACATGTATAGTAGACCCTTAAGTGTCTATATACCCTTTCAATATCCACTTCTAACATATTCTACAAATATACCATTATTTTCATATTATTAGCTACTCTTAATTATCGGCAAACAAAGCAAAATAAAGCAAATGAAAACAGCTCTTTACAAAACAGAGTCTATAATAAAGCGGCTTCTTTTGGAGTTAACGTGATATAGCCCACATCAGTCAAAAGAGATTAAATTAATCCCAGTATGATATTGTCTAGCACTATTGTCGGGCTTGTAAGTGTTTATGTCTTTTTTTTGTGCTTCCGCAATGTATAGTGCCACTGATTTGATTATGACTTCGTCATCAGATGACAAAATAGATACAACATCTTGTCTTTTGGCCATGTCGGATTCAAAAACTTTGCATTTTCCACGTATTGTGTCAAAAATTTGGCATTGGAATAAAAAGTGTTTTTCATTATCGACATTGTTTCCACATAAGGGGCAAGGATATACTGTGGACGTCCCAGGTTGAAACCAATTTTTATTTGCATTGAAACCAAGTGTTCTTAATCTAAATCTTGCGTAGTTAGTTCTTTGCCATTTATCCGTAACAACACTGAGATATTTTTCGGTTTGAAAAACATCTTTAAATGAGAAGAACCAACTATATTTTTCTTTGTTTTCCATATCTGAGTGCCAATTTTGTTTAAACGAACAAATAAGCCTGTCTTTAAATTCATTAATAAACTGACACTCATTTCCTACTCCCTGGGACAACCACACGATTCCAAACCCAAGTTCTGATAAAGCCTTTTTTACCTGATAGGCCCAGTTCTGTTTTCCTATTTCCATTTGAGTAACCATCATTTCATATGCCTGTTTACATAACCGAGATTGTGGAAGCCTTAACAATTTCAACCAGTATTTAATACTCTTCACAAAGGTTCTAATGTATAAAGGGTATCTTCCAGTTTCTCCATATAAAACAGTATTAGAAGAGTGAATTGGTACAGCCAAAAAACGTTTTATAGCATATGTATGCACTTTTTCCATATGTGGATGAGAGAGAGAGAAAGAAAGAGAGAGAGAGAAAGACAGAGAGACAGACAGACAGACAGAGAGAGTAAGAGAGACAGAGAGAGATAAAGAGAGAGAAAGAGAGAGAGAGAGAAAGAGAGAGAGAAAGAGAGACACAGAGAGAGAAAGAGAGAGAGAGAGACAGAGAGAGAGAGAAGGACTGCATGCAACCGAGGTCATAAAATTGTTTTTATAATTATGTATCTCACGAACAACACGAGGCAGGCAAGTATGGATTTTATGTGGAGGGCAAGGTACTATATACATACATACATATATATATATATATATATATATATATATATATGTATATATATATATATATATATATATATATATATATATTATATATATATACATGTATGTATGTATTAGTTGAAAAAGAAACTTAAAATTCTATCATGGAACATGAAGGTCTATATACAAACAGTTGTTGGCATGAAGACAAACAAATGTGAAGAACAAGAAGTTATTGATTGTATTTCACACTTTGATGTTACATTTATTCAAGAAATGCATCTGGACAAAGAAAGTGCAAAAGAAATACGCTTACTGCCTTCTGATGCGTGTATTCTTCACATCTGAGAGAATCAAAAGAGTTCAAACTTTGTCAGGATGTATTTCTATGTTTGTAAAATCTAAAATAAGGCAACAGTAGCAAGAAACTAAAAGCTATGGGGACAGCTTTGACAGCAGGTCTTCAGTAAAAGGGGAAAGTGCTCAAAACGCAATACAGCTCACATTTCCTCGGGTTTTATTTCTGTATTTGTAAAACCCGAAATACTTTACTTACTTTACTTTTACTTTTTCCTTCCGCTTGTACCGGTGGGCGTCGCGGGGAGATGCAGTCGTCTGTCAGCAGCAAGGCGGGTGGCCTGGAGAAGGGACATCTCGTGAGCTCTGAGGATGCCACGGAGTCGCTCCCTCGTCGTCTTGGTCTTCCTCTGGCTCTCCAGCCAGAGTATCTGGTGTTGTATGCCCGAAGAGCTGGATGGTTTAGGGGCATACGTGTGAGGTGTCCGAACCACTTGATCCTCATATGTTCGATGTGTTGTAGGATTGGTGTTGCTCCTACCATGTCTCGTATCACCTCATTTCTGATCTTGTCCCGCCTTGTCTTGTTTTCTGCTTTCCTCAGGCATTTCATTTCACAGGTGACCAGTTTTCTCTCGAGGACTTTAGTTAGGGACCATGTGTGGCACTGGTATGTCAGCGTTGGTAGAAAAATGGCGTTGATGAGTTTCGCCTTAGTGCTGGTGGGAATGCTGGGGTGTTTCAGGAGAGGGGCAAGTTGGTAGCTGACTGCGTTGGCTTTCTGGCATGTGGTCTCGATTTCTCTGTCTAGTTTGCCATTTTCATTGAAGATGCTGCCCAGGTATTTAAATTCACTGGCTTGCTTCAACTGGGTTCCGTTGATGTTGATATCCAGTTTGTTTGGTCTCTTACTGATAGTCATGACCTCGGTCTTGCTGACGCTGATCTTCATGCCGTTTGTCTCGCAGCTTTCATTGAGCTGGTCTGTGTGCTCCTGTAGCTGTATCTTGTCATTGTTCACCATTGCCAGCATGTCCCAGGGCTGATCATCATCTTTCCATCTTACCATTTGGATAATGCCACGTATGGACCCCATCCTCTCTTTGCTCGGCTAAATGGCTACCGCTTGGTGTGTGGCGTAGTGGGTTGAAAGATAATTGTCTGGTCAGTAATGAAGTATTGTTGTTCTGGGCCCACCCAGCACCATCAGGTTTTTTTGTTTGTTTGTTTGTTTTCTGTTTTTGTTTTGTTTTGTTGTTGTTGTTGCTGTTGTTGGGATTTTTTGTTTTGTTTTTGTTTTTGATAACGTTGACCTGCGACGGGGATGCTGGCTTCAGCGAATTAGACCTGAAGGGAAAGTTCTAATGACAGTTCAGAAAAATGGCAAACTTGGTGTCCCTTTGGGGACACGATCAAGACCTACCTGAAAAAGCAAAATAGGATGTGTACGGAGCAGCGTGGCTGGCCTTTTTATTTTCGCGATTGAGCAAATACCGTTTGACGTTTTGGTTAAACAATGTTGGGAGCGTCCGAATCCGTTGTGTTTCGATTTAAGTGAGGGAGTTGCACTGGTAGATATGTGGACTGCTCAGTAGAGAAAAGAAGACCCGAAGTAGAGCCAAAGTCTTTTTTTCATTCTCTCATGGGCCGGTATCTGGGTTAAATCTAGCTGGTGTGCACAGTGTAGCTATGTCCCGGGGTTTGTCATATCCTCATCTTGCTTTCGGTTTGAAAACAAAGCAACTGATGGCTGGTTCCGAATGGGTCATACAGCGCCCTGACAGCCCCCACCCCCCACTCCCACCCCCTTTGTTTTGTTCCATTTTTTTGTATATCTAAATGCAACATATTTGTTTTTCTTTTTTTTTTCTTTCTTTCTGTCTTTCTTAGTTTTTTGTTGTTGCTGTTGTTGTTGTTGTTGTTGCTTGATTGTATGTTTTCAATGTATGTATGTGTGTGAGTGTGTATGTGTTTGTGAGTGTGTGTGTTTGTAGTGTGTGTGTGTGTGTGTGTGTGTGTGCGCGCGCGCGCGTACGTACGTGCGTGCTATTTGCTCATAAGTGTGTGTCTGTATACGTGTGTGTGTCTTTGTATGAGATGCATATGTGCAATTATGTGCACAGGGCGTGCACCTTTGAATGTATGCGTGCTTAAACCCACTTCTCATGGTTCACGCTTGATCGTGCAGACAACTCAAGTCTACAGTTAGCTGGCACAGTGACGTCCCTTGTTGGCAAGATGGGAATGGGAGGCGCTTACTTCACTGTGTTTTACTACACACCTGAAATCTTCCCCACTAACATCAGGTGAGAAGTAATTTCTGGAATGTCCCTTAAATCAAAAGCAGTACAAGGCGCAAAATGGACTGAGCACGGCAGTGAAGTTTTGAACAGGTCACCGACAACGACTATAAACTAAAATATAAGAAGCAGAAGGCTAGCTTGTAACTGATATTATGCCACTGGAGACGGCAGAAATACTTTAAGCCATCACTTAGCTCAAAACAAAGGATCCCAGACAAGAGCAACTTTAATGCCCAGTTCCTTAACCCTATGACTCCCTCACCCTATCCATCAGCTTCCCTTTGACACCCTCACCCTATCCACCAGCTTCCCTTTGACTTCCTCACGACATCCACCAGCTTCCTGCATGAAGTTGGTGGATAAGGTGAGAGAGTCAAAGGGTTGGGATTTCGCTTTGCTAGCATATTTGACAATGCAGGATGCTGGTGGGCAGGGTGCAGGAGTCAAAGGGTTAAGACAGATCGAGAAACAGACCAAACAGCCAAAATTTTCAGCCACTGTTCACAGCTATGTGAAAGAAAACGAAAACACCAAATGACTGGACCAAAGATACTACCGTGAAGATTTCGAAAAAGGAAAGTGCCGTAATAGATTGTGAAAGACTGCATGGAGTCACTTTTTTTTCTGTCAAACCCAAGTTAAATTCTTGCAAAAATAATCATTCAACGCATCTCAGATGTAGCAGACAAATACTTAAGGGAACAACATGCAGGTTTCCTTAAAGAAACGTGATGTAATGACTAAATATTCACCCTGCAAATTATCACCTTAAGATATGCAGAATGGAAGGGACAGCTCAATATCAACTTTGTGGACTTTGAAAAGGTTTTTGACGGCTTACACACGGACAGCCCACGGCGAAAGGTTAGAGCATATTTCTATTTTGTCATAGTGGATGTACAGTGTGAAATTCAGACTGTTCTCTTTAGGAAGAATGCATCACATTAGTTCATCTCCGTTTACCTTTGAAAATGAAGGTTACAACAATATATTGACAAGGACAACTTATTCTTTCTGTAGAGTTTTAACGTATGTTGAATTTGTCAGCTGTTTATCAAATGGAAAACAAGTGTGACTGTCCGCGTTCAAGCAAATAGGAACCAGGGAAAAACGAAACACGAAAACAGAATCAGAACGCGTATTTAATATAACCAGACACGACAGGCGCAAGTTTTCGGCCAACTGGCCTTTGTCAAGCGTAAGATCACAAACGAACAAACACCAAATACAAAAATTAACAGAAAAAGACTGAAACTCCCCTGCTGCTTCGTCTGTTTCTCCTAATTGTTGTATTGGCGTTTGTTCGTTTGTGATTTTAGCTTGACAAAGGCCAGTTGGCCAAAACTTTGCGCCTCTCCTGTCTGATTGCATTAAATACGCGTTCTGATTCTTTTTTCATGTTATTTTTCTGATTCCTGTTCATCAAATATTTATACAATCATTACATATTTCGTTTATCTCACTATCCATTCATCCACTCACCCATTTATTAATTCATCTGTACACATACTGTACCTTGTCACCAGAAACCGGGCAACAGGGATCTCAATGGTTGCAGCAACAGTTGGGGGAATGGTGGCTCCCTACTCCGATGTTTTGGTAAGTTTTGAATCAACGTGTGTTTTCTTGTGTTATGCTATGTTATACTGTATTGTACTGTCTAGGAAGTGAGAAGTTCAAAATGTACAGGTTCGAAACATGACTGCTCATTGAAATAACACAACGGGTTTTATCCGTACTCTCGTGGTGTTTCATGTTAACTGAGAACGAAAAAACGAAAACAAAAACAAAAACGAAACAAACATTGGTAAGATTTTTCTTCCACACACCACCCCCTTCCTTTTATGAGACCTTCAGCAGTGGTCCAGGTGCGAAAAACATATTTCAAAAATAGTTGCTTTACCAAGTTAACAAGAAGCCTAACGAAAGGATTAAGATCAAATCCATGTAGATGAAACTCGTAAGCCCGGTCAAGCCAGACTATCTGGAAGAAGATTAATATTAATTTCAAAACAAAAGGGTGACAAAAGTTTGGTTAAATGTCCCCATACCTCCGAGGAAGGTTCTTAAGCCAGATACTAGACACGGATACTCCAAACAATAAGCTTGCACCTGCTGAGGCCTTCCTACACATGATAGTCACTGCATCTGTGGAACTACGAGCTTTCATAGAAAAGACAGTAGATTACATGGCCTCTCAGCACTTCGAACATTCTTTGTGTTTCTCAACATACAATCATGCCAAAGCAATAAAACCTAAGACCACAGGACTTTTTCCCACGTAGTGTCTGCAGAAGAATGAGTGCCTTCGGAACTACTCGTGTGTCTCATATAAAGACCATACCAGATCATGAGGACTATTATCCACACCCATCCATCAGATCGATGAGAGAGTCCATCACTGTGCTTCATTGTGAAGTATTGTATTGTGTTGGATTAGGACAGCCTGGATCGTATTTTGAGTTGTGAGTTGTGCTGTGTTGCGAGTGATAGGGGAGGGGGGGGAGGAGAGAGGTGGCATGTGGCTTCCTACTTTGATATTTCGATAAGGTTTTGGCTCGGCTTGATTTGGATTAAATTTCGTCAGAAATCAGATTCTACACCCACAGACACTACACCGAAACAAAAGAGCGATTATCAGACATAAAACCCGTAATCGTGTATCACATAAAAGCAAGTATGTTTGAACATTATACCTGTAGTTTTTTTGGTTTTTCTCGTCATGCAGCAGTTAATGTAATTCAAAGTCTTACAGCAAATTATTGTGCGGTTGAATCAGAGCATATGTTAACGACTTAATTATTAAACTTCGACATTCAAAACACACATCTTTATTTGCCTATGTCATACAGTTGTCTAACTGCTGCACCAACTAAGAATAAGAGAAGAAATCCATATTCAAATGTGTAATATCTAGAAATTAATATTTTAAAATGTATACTTCCTTCAGCAAAAATTCGGAATTTTTCAGATGCTAGATCTCTTTCTTTTTTTTTCTTTTTTTTTTTGGTGGTGGTGGTGGGGGGTTACAAGGCTGAGAGGTTTGCTGTATAGCCGGGCTGTCTTGCATTGTGACGAGATGCTGTATCCCCCATACTGGAAACGTCTCGTGCATGTACAATTGTTACGTATGTACATGCTGTGGATATGAACAATATTTTTGTGAATTGTATAGTTGTTGCTGTTACAAACTTGCTTTAAACGGGTTATTGAAACATGCATTTCGATAAAATGACTCTGTCACCAATGCCTGCCAAGAAATTGTCGTGTTGTAAGTAGAGTTTTTAAAAAGCCGGGCAGAGCTGAGCCTTAAGTTTCCTCTGCCTTGATGAGCGGGTCTTAGATCAACACCTTTCTACGAGCGTGTGGCCATGATCCGAGAGAGGTACCTGTTGGGAGTGACAACACTACAGCTTGGTCATGGCTGTTCCTCGGTTTCTGTG
>JAPXFY010000013.1:35817471-35819971 GCA_030674185.1 Monoplex corrugatus
TTCACCTGTGTGAAAACAAAGCTGTGTTTGTTCTTTTATATCTTCTGGTCATACCAAGGACTTGTGATTACCTGGATTTCTGGATTACCTGGTCAGAATGGGTGTTTCACTGACTTTATGTGTTGGATTACTGTCAATCAAAAACTTCTTTCCCAGAGCCAAAACCCTACCCATTTCACCTTCTAGGAAGGTAAGTAGAATAGATGTATTGTCCTTGTATGTAGCTTCAGCTCAAAGAGCGTAAACTGAATTTTATTTTGATATAAGATATGTTCTTGTGCTGTAAAATCTGTATTTTTGAGAATTTGTTGAAAACCCCCAAAATCGTGCGTCACTATATTACGTCTTCAAAGAGTTTTTAAATGTACGCATAATGTTCTTTTTTGACTATTTTTGCATCAGATAAACTGTAATACTTCACGAGTAACACATTGTTTTGATGCTACCGTGTTGCTATTCGTTTGTGTTAATGCAGGCCTTCCATGGGTCCTTATGCTCCAGCACCCGATAATAAAAATGTATTCTTGGTTGTGTTCTTGTTCATCAGCCAATGCCCTCTGTGTCTCCTCCATTGTCCAGCTCCATGGTCAAGTCAATGGACGGGGGGTTGTTATGCCTCCTCTGATTAACAAACCAACGGTGGGATTAGTGGAATGTTGTTAGCAAAGTATTAGTATTGGGCCACACATACTGACAAACTAACAGTGGGGTTTGTGGAACCTTGTTAGTAATGTATTATTAGTATTAGTCCGAACCCACTTCCCTGTCCGTCTTGATGAACAAGTGTGTGCCTGGTATAACAACAGAGGGCAGTTCCTCGTATTGATTTCTGTTCTGTTTGTATTTCGCTGATATATACAGCAAGAGAAACTGAAAACCACCGCGCAAAGCATGTCAAGGTTCGATGGCTTAGGGAAATATAAAAGTACCCAGCATGCACACTCAAAGCGGAAAAGCCTATTATGCAGGTGCACATAGCACCGTTTTATTTTGTTTTTAATGTATTATTCTTTTCCATTATTAATGTGCTGCACGTATTTCTCTCTCTCTCCATGTCTCTCTCTGTCTGTCTGCTCTGTCTGTGCTCTCTCTCTCTCTCTCTCTCTCTCTCTTCTTCTTTCTTTCTTCTCTCTCTGTCTCTCTTTTCTCTGTCTGTCTGTCTGTCTCTCTCTCTTCTCTCTCTCTCTCTCTTCTCGCTATCTCTCTCTCTCTCTCTGTATCTCTGTCTCTTTCTCTCTGTCTCTCTCTTTCTCTGTCCCTTGCTCTCTCTGTCTGTCTGTCTGTCTGTCTGTCTTCTCTCTCTCTCTCTCTCTCTCTCTCTCTCCCTCCCTTTCTCTCTCTCTTTTCCATCTTTTCTTCTTACAACGCGTCGTAACTCACTGCTTAACTGACATTGAGATGATGAGACTGCCAGCTTGAACAGCTGTGTTTGAATTCTGCATCAAGAGGTAAGTGCACTGTATTTGCACAGACAAGAGGATAATGCTAGTTGGCGTTTACTGACTGCTTCACAACACACGTCTTGTTTCCACACAGCCACAGAGTGAGTCTGTTTCAGCCAGCACCTTCTGAGGCTTTTTGGCGCTTCAACACCTCGGATTGTCATTAACGACCAGGGGATCCAGGCTGTAGATCAAGCCCTGATATGGCTCTACGCAGTCGGCTGGGCTTTAAACAACAATAACAACAACACAAGGCTGTAGATTAATTCCGCTACTTTGGGCAGTACGGTGAAGAGCAATGGATCTCTTGATGCAGAGGTGACGTTGCGCGTCTACAAGGCCAGATCAGCTTTGTCTTTGGAGGCTGAATAAACAAGATGTAACACCGGGCTCGTCACAAAAAAGAAATTGCTGTGCTTAGAACAGAAGTCTACAGCGTTCTGTTGAACAGCGAGACTTGGACTACCTACTGACGGAACGTTCAACGGCTGGAACAGTCCCACCAAAGATGACGGCGAAAGATCTGCAACGTCACTCGACGAGAACGACTATCCAACTTTCAAGATCTGAAGAACTGTGTCTTCGTTCGTTCCTTATTTCTTTTAATGTCTATCCACATGTGTGCTTTAGACGAACTGATGAACTGTGTCTTACCAAGTATAGAGTGTCCACTCATCAAATACCAGCTTTGTTGGACAGCACACCCTTGTCCCCACGGAAGACAGCCGCATGCTAACCATGTTCCTGTACGGAGTGCTGAAACAAGGACGCCGTGAGGATGGAAGTCCACTAAGGTAATACAAGAAGACTGAAGGCCAACCTCACCAGCTACTGTATCAATTCTACCAACAAGGAAGACATCGCTTTCCTAGAGAGTAAGCTGGATAAAGCATTGTATGTAGGGGACAGTCACATTAGAACAGCGTAGAACAACTTCTAGACAGACCTACCTGGATACCTCTCTCCTTCCCCGGGATCGGCGGTAGGAACCACGCTCGACGTTACAAGTCTTCTCCACGTCACACGATTGAGACATCTGTTGCCGACCTCCTGGATCC
>JAPXFY010000013.1:35822471-35824971 GCA_030674185.1 Monoplex corrugatus
ACGCACGCACACATACACTCATGCACGCACGCACACACAAACGCACTCACAAATACGCACGCACACACACACTCACAAGTATTCTCTCTCTCTCTTTCTCTTCTCTCTCTCTTCTCTCTCTCCATTTTCGCACGCACAGAAACACATGACACACACACTCATACACGCACGCATACACACACGCACTCACGTATACGCACGCGCATACACACACTCACAAGTATTCTCTCTCTCTCTCCCTCTCTCTCTCTCTCTCTTTCATCTCTCTGTCTCTCCCTCCCTCTCTCTTTTTCTTTCTCTGTCTGTCTGTCTCTCTCTCATCTCTCTGCCTCTCACTCTCTCTCTTTATATCTCTGTTTGTCTCTCTCTCATCTCTCTGCCTCTTGCTCTCTCTCTCTCTCTCTTTTTCTATCTCTGTCTGTCTCTCTCTCTCTCATCTCTCTGCCTCTCTCTCTCTCTCTTTCTCTCTCTCTCTCTCCCTCCCTCTATTTCTCTTTCCCTCACCCTTCCTCTCTCTCTCCCCACCCCAGTCTCTCTCTCTTCCTACTAACACAAAAGAACTACACCATACCATAGCAAAAATCACACGATCACACAAATCACAATATGTATGACGCCAGGAGGGAGAGACAGGACACCAAGGAAGAACGGAATGCCTGGAGCGGATAAGCCATGATAAAACATACCACCAACACCACAGCACTGGTCGAAGAGCTCCAGGCGCCAAATGCCACAACACAACGCATACCTTTCTACCCACATCTGCATTACTTCCTTTCCTTGTGGCAGGTAGATCTTTATAGCGCTCTGAATGGCATCAAAGGCTTTTTATGTTGTGTTTATGTGTGTGAGATGGGGATGCAGGGGTAGGAGCTGAATCCATGGGCATGTGAGGATTATATGAGAGAGAGAGAGAGAGAGAGAGGAGAGACAGAGAGAGAGAGGTAAAAACAGACAAACAGACAAACAGAGAGAGAGAGCAAAAGACAGACAGAGACGGACACAGAGAGAGAGACACACACACACACTCACACGCACGCACGCACAGAAACACACACACATATACACTCATACATGCACACGCACGCACACACATGCACTCACATATACGCACGCACACACACACACACACTCTCTCTCTTTCTCTCTCTCTCTCTCTCTCTCTCTCTCTCTTCTCTGTCTCTCTGTCTCTGTCTTTCTCTCTCTCTATCTATCTCACTCTCTTTCTTACTCTCTCTCACTCTCTGTTTCACACACACACTCTCTCTCTCTCTTTCTTTTCTCTCTATGTCTTGTCTCTCAGTCTCTCTCTGTTCCTATTTCTCTCTGTCTCCCTCTTTGTCTCTCTCTCTCTCTCACTTTCTCTCTCTTCTCTGTCTCTCTGTCTCTCTCTCTTCTCTGTCTCTCTGTATCTGCCTGTCTATCTCTCTCTCTCCTCTTGATCTCACTCTCTCTCTCTGTCCTTTTCTCATTCTCTTTCTCTTCTCTCTCTCTCTTCCTTCTCTGTCTTTCTCTCTCATTCTCTCTCTCTCTTTCTTTCTCTCTCTTCTCTCTGTGTCTCTCTGTCCCTCCCTCCCTCCCTCTATCTATCTCCCTCTCCCCCCCCAGTTCTCTCTCTCTCTTCCCCCATCTCTTTCTCTCCCTTCCTCCTAACATAAAAACGCCACACTATTCCAAAGACAAAAACCATATGATCACACAAATCACAGTATGTCTGACACCAGGAAGGAGAGACAGGACAGCAAGGAAGAACGGAATGCCTGGAGCGGATAAGCCGTGATAAAACATACCACAAAACACCACAGCAGCGGTCAAAGAGCTCCGGGCGCCAAGTGCCACAACACAGCGCATACCTTTCTACCCACATCTGCATCACTTCCTTTCCTGGAGGCAGGTAGATCTTTATAGTAATCTGAATGACATCAAAGGCTTTTAATGTTGTTAATGTGTGTGAGATGGAGATGCAAGGGGTAGGAGCTGAATGGATAATAATAATAATAATAATGATAATGTTTATTTGTATAGCGCATATTCCATATAAAAACATGCTCACCAGCACTTTACATTTCGCAAGAAAGGCAAAAGGTGATAAAAAATGTTCACAATTACATATACAATAAGATAACAACAAACATTAAAGCTATCCAAGTAAGAAGACACATAAGAAACCACAGAATATTAAAATTTATGTATTGAAGAAAGATTAACAGATTTTTCATATGAATAAAGAGGCATACTGTGTTTATATATTGCTGCGTGTGTGTGCTTGCGTACGTGTGTGTGTGTGTGTGTGCACGTGTGTGTGTGCGTGCGTGTGCGTTGCTGTGCTTGTGTATGTAAGAGAGAGAGAGAGAGAGTGAGTGTGTGTGTGTGTGTGTGTGTGTGTGTGTGTGTGTGTGTGTGAGTGTGTGTGTGTGTGTGTGTGTGTGTGAGTGTGTGTGCATGTGCTATGTTTGCATGCGTGTGTGTGTGTTTGTGCATGTAATAGTTGTACATAAAA
>JAPXFY010000013.1:35832471-35844971 GCA_030674185.1 Monoplex corrugatus
CCATTCTCACGCAGGCTGCAGGATCCTTTTTTTGACCTTTTGACTCCCACAGCCTGTCCACCAGCATCCTGCATTATCAACCATGCTAGCAAAGCGAAAACCTAACCCTTTGACTCCTTCACTCAGAGCCACAGTTTAAATGCTTTTGGTCTGGCTTTTTTGTTACAGCCGTAGACTCCAGATTCACTGTCAGACACAAGAAGAACATTAACAAAGAAGATGAGGAAAAGACGAGCAAAATTTATAGGACATTTTATGAGGCAAGAGAAATTAGAGCACCTGGTCACAACAGAAAAGCTGGAAAGAAAGAGAACACCAGGTAGACCCAGAGAGAAAATATTGGATGGACTTGCAGAGTAGTTGAGGACGGAGAGGGTGGAAGATGTACTTGCAGCGACAAGGGATAGATGCATATGTAGGGCCATGATCGTCAACACCATGTGGCAGGGCACTTGATGATGATGAGTTCGATCCCGCACTGCAACATACAGTTAAGTTTGCCTTTTGTCCCCCATTTCAATGTTCCGATCATTTTGATGGTGTGGTGTTTCATAAATCCTGTTTCCCCTACCCATTTCAAGACCTTGCTAGCGCAGGCTCAAGGAGTCTATCAGATAACTCCTGGAGGAATGGGATAACAGTTAAAATTAACAAAGTCCAAACTGCATGCTGTTAAACCGATACTGCCACAAATACACAGAGAATTGGAACAACATTTTCTTCCATGGAGACTGCACAGGCACATGCAGACAACAGCTGATTCAGTAGCTTTCAATTTCAGTTGTTGCTGATTCAGTAGCAACCATAAGTGTACTGCTTCCTCTTCAGCTGAACGCATTACCTTTTTGTGCTGTAGCGAGTGTCATGTAATATCGATCCACTGTCATTGCCTTCATATGATGAACAGGCTGGCTGGCTCTTGTAAGAAATAAAGTCATGGATTTAAGATCTGTAGTTCAATTTCAGCCTACGACATAAACGCTAGCCTGTTGGCTGCCCATTTCACTGTTATAGCTAATCATTCTGGTAGTATCAACGTAATGTTCAGAGTTCTGTCAACCCCTACCCATTCCAAGACTTCGATAGTGTACGGAGTTTTGTGCAGGCTCAAAGAGTCTGTCAGATGATAAATGATGGATTGAATGGAGTGCATGTATCCCATCTTGATTTCAGTCTAAACCCCAAAATATGCATGATCATGTAAAGGTTTGATGAGGTCACTGCGTCCTCAACAGATGAACATATGGGAGAAACAAAGAGAGTGACAGAAAAGAGGAAATTTCTGTGTCCACAACAGATTAACACATAGGAAAAACAAACAGAGTGACAAAAAAAGAGGAAATTTATGGCACAGAATTTCCAGAAGGGGGGATACTACATATATCTATATATATACATATATATATATATATATATATATACATATAGATAGATAGATATATACATGTATATACATAATTATATTATATACATTATATATGTATACATATATATATATATAAATATATATACATATATATATATATATATATATATATATATATATACTGAAAGAACCCCTGGCATTCTGAAGAGGGGAATTGAGCTGGAGAGAGAGTAGAATACATAACAAGCATAAAGCATAAAGCATAATGGAAAATATATCATGAACCACAGACCAAACAAAACAAAACAAACAAAAAAACAATCAACAGCAGAGGAGAAACAACCTTAACTCCCAAACTCAAGTTCAGAAGTTTTACCTTTGGCATAGGTTACATGCAGAGGGCGTAAGACCTCATTATGTGCCATGTTATTTTTCCCACACCATCTATCACTTCAGACTAAGGGGCTTGTAACCTCCGTTAACCACCCACTGGTTATCTCCAGTGACGTCCTGTCTGGGTTACGTAAAAATCACGTGGCAGATCATTGGCTCCTGATTATTCACCGATGTCTGTGATTGCCCAGACTGCAACCCTTGTATCTCGCTCTACGTGTGATAAGATGTAGAACTAGTATAGGCACGTGCCGTTGGCTGCATCAGAGACAAGCGTAGATTTTGTGCTGTTAAAGGAGGAAAACTGTTCCGCCTGTCACTTGAATCCTATTACAAGAGGAGAAGGGTAAGCAGCAAAATGTGTTGATTTTGGCCATGGCAGTATTTTGATTTTTTTCCTGTGAAGGGAACAGAAATTTGAAGCGCATCTCTCTTTCAGAGTGTAATAGTTCGAGTGAAGATTAAGCATCAAAACTATAAAAGAGTGTCAAATTTTTATGTTCGTGTGTGCACACGCACTATTTACATTCATGATGAGGTTATAGGTGGGATTCTTAAAAAAATGAAATTTTTAAGATCCAGTTTCTAACGGGCAATTTTGTACCTCAAATAGACTTTTCTTTAACAAAAGCCTTTTCAAAAATGTCTGTGTTATTTGTAAAGATATAGTCATTAAGTCCTCAGTTATTTCCAAATATATTTATGTTTTTTGTTTGTTTTGTTTTTTATTTCAGGGAGAAGGTTGCTTGTTTGCTTTTTTGTTTTGTTTTTGTTTTTGTTTGTTTGTTTTTATATTTCCAAATGACTGAGTCCGTTCTTCACGTAAAGACAAATTGTTGTTGATATAAAATCAGTTTCATCCCAACAGCCAATACACAGGCCTCTTTGGCTTCAAATGATATCTTTACAGAGCAAACAGCTAAAACCATTACCAACAGAATGGAAATAACGCTCATCACGTAGCCAACTATTTATAGCGTTAGCCTTTGTGAAGAGTTTACGCCCTAAGTTATGATAAATGCCGTGGTATTTTCACAGACCATCTATCATTTCACGATTCAACCTTTGTTATCGATCCTGTGATTATATCAAAGAACATTCCATTCCGGCTACTCATAAAATACGTGACAGAGTTGAGTCTCCTGATTATTCAGTGATGTTGCAATACCCGCAATAATTGTAAAGTGATGTAGAACTGATGAAGACACGTACCATCTGTTGTATCTGAGTGAGTGTGACTTACAGTTTGTGTTGTTAAAAGAAGTGAAGTGCTCTCTGTGTCACTTGAATAACCTAACAATAACAACAACAACAACAACAACAACAAAGGGGGAGAAACATATGAAATAAACAAAATGTGTAGATTTTGACTAGGTAAGGGCGATTTTCATATAGAAGTTTTTTTGTAAAGAGAGCATGAAAATGTCACTACCCTCTCTTTCAAAGAATATTAACTCAGAAATAACCGTCAGCATTTGTGATGTAGAAAGATTTACACGATTTGATATTTGCAGGCAGACAGGCACAACTTCAAAATTATGGTCAGGTCAATAGTGTGATTAATAGAAGATAAAAGTCAGTTCTGCGTTTTAAAGCACTCTAGTCATTGCTTTGAACAGAATTTTCTTTGATAAGAAAACTTTCCTTAAATGTGTGTGACATCTTCTGCTAAAAAAAGAGTCTTTTTATTGACAAGATTTTCAAAACAATTGCATATCTCACTTTTAAAGTTAAGTTTCTTTTTTTCTGTCAAATAGTAAATTTCCTTCTTGATGCGACAACAAATTGCTGCTGAATTGTGAATGAGCCATTGGTGTAGTTCTTGAATAAAGAAATTTAATCCTGTTGACACTATGTTGTGCCTCAAGCACATGTTTTTGGAAGACCACAGAGTTGGCCAGATAAAAGTATAAAAAGTTATTTTGTCAAGTTACTTACTGATATTGAGTCAATGAAACTATGTTTATTCATCTTTGATGTGTAGTTCTTCCCCCCCCCTCCCACCCAACACCACCCCCTCTCCCACCCACCACAACCAAAGTTGCGACTTTTTGCACAGCAGCATATCTGGATCGATAAGAATGGCCTCTATGCAACCTGAAATTTGATTAAAAAATGGCCGACATCACACACAATTTTCAGTTTACTAGAAGCATAATAATAAAATAGTGGCATTACTTGCGGTTGTGGCAGGTTCCAAAAGCCTTATCTTGCTTACATCAACCAATGCTTGATCAAGTAAATCATGACCAATTTTGAAGTGCAAAAACCTGCATGAAATCGCTCTACTGGAACACTGTATGCATATTTTGTTCAAAATTACTTTTAAAAAATGCACACACATTCCTGAGTTTACTTGTGACGGTACAAGGATAACAATTCTTTTGTGTTTAGGAGTGGGCAAAACTGTATCTTATCATTCCCTCACCCTATCCACCAGCTTCCTGCAGAAAGCTGATGGTTAGGGTGACGAAATCGTAGGATTAAGTTTTTGCTTTGCTGGTGTTGTGTTGATGTGTGTGTGTGTGTGTGTGTGTGTGTGTGTGTGTGTGTGTGTGTGTGTGTGTGTGTGTGTGTGTGTGAATGCGTGTGTGTGTGTGTGTGATTGTGTGTGTGTGTGTGTTTGTTTGTGTGTGTGTGTTTGTTTGTTTGTGTGTGTGTGTGTGTGTGTGTGTGTGTATGTGTGTGTGTCTGTGTGTGTGTTTGTGTGTGTGTATGGTAATGTGTGCATGCGTGCGTGTGTGCGTGTGTTTGTGTTTCTTCTTTCCATATGTGTGTGTGTGTGTGTGTGCGGGAATATGTGTGTGGTAATATGTGTGTGGTAATATGTGTGTGTGAGTGTGTATGTGTGTGTGTGTGTGTGTGTGTGTGTGTGTGTGTGTGTGTGTGTGTGTGTGTGTGTGTGTGTGTGTGTGTGTGTGTGTGTGTTGCTCAATTCATTTGTTATGGTTCATAAAAGAGACGTGCCCATTAAACGTCAATTTCCCAAGGGGGGGGGGGGATACAATGAACATCACCCATGCTATAACCCAGAACAACAAACTGTGGATGCTTGAACTGTTATTCACAATTTTATAATCGAAGATTTATAAATCATCTACTACCACCAGTATAGGTACTCAGCAAAAATTAATAAAACACCGCAACACTGATCAACCTCAAAGTCTCTCTCCTCACACTCCTTGATCTGTCTGCAGCCTTCGATACCATTGACCATGGTATTCTCCTTCTAGACTTCATCATACTTTTGGCATCTCTGACATTGCTCTCTCCTTTTTCACTTCGTATTTATCAAACAGAAAACAAACTGTTCTCATCATGGCACTTACTCTCAACCTGCATACCTGACCTATGGTGTTCCACAAGGATCTGTCCTTGGCCCTGTTCTTTTCACTCTTTACACCTCCCCCCTGTCCACCATCATCAACTCCCACTCTATAAAACACCACTTCTATGCTGATGACACCCAACTTCAAGACAGTGACTCACCTGATAATATACAGCGCCTGTTGACTCGCACCACTGAGTGTTACTCGGACATTAAGAACTGGATGACGTTCAACAAACTTCAGCTTAATGACGACAAGACAGAAGCTATCCTCATTGGCACCCATCAGAAACTTTCTCAGCTGCCTCCTCTTTCTCTCCCATTATGTAACACATCAGTCCCAATTTCTGATTCAGCTAAAAACCTTGGTGTCTGCATTGACTCTACCCTCTCCATGAACAACTTTGTTTCTCAAACTGCCAGATCTTGCTACTATCATCTCCATCGTATAAGGCTGATCAGGAAGTATCTCTCTGTCGAAACAACTGCAAAACTCGATCTCTCCTTCATAATGTCTCGCATTGACTATTGCATTCACTTCTGTCTGGTCTTCCTGCCTCCACCATTCACATCCTACAGCGCATTCAAAACAATGCTGTACGCCTTGTACTCAAAAAGAAAAAAGCTGACCACATATCTCCTCTCCTGGCACAACTTCACTGGCTCCCTGTATCAAAGCGCATACAGTACAAACTAGACACCATGTGCTACAAAAGCCTCAATAACGCAGCCCCCGATTACCTGTCAAGCCTACTTGAGATCTATCTTCCCTCACGTACCCTCCGCTCTGCCTCCGATCCTCTGACTTTTCGCTTTCCACGCACTAAGCTCAATACCTATGGTCCACGAGCCTTCTCTGTTTCTGGTCCACTCTCCTGGAACAAACTTCCTCTCTCAGTCCGTCAGCAACCTACTTTTGTCTCCTTCTAGTCCGCTCTCAAAACTCACCTTTTCTCCTCCGCATAAAATCCTAACCTCACTCAACCCCCCCCCCCCCCCCCCTCTGCAGCCTGTCTCCGCTCGAGGGGAATCACATGGTCATAATATATAGGCCTAATTGTATATGCTATGCTCTCTATAATTTTCCATTGCTTTTATTCTTGCTTTTATTGCTTTTATTCTTTCTCCCCATTTATAGCCATGCGTGTGTGTGTGTGTGTGTGTGTGTGTGTGTGTGTGTGTGTGTGTGTGTGTGTGTGTGTGGCGTGCGTGCGTGTGTGTGCGTGCGTGCGTGCGTGCGTGCGTCGTGTGTGTCTGCTTCAGCGCTTAGATTTGATTTTATCAAGATTTTGCGCTATATAAATATTGTAATTATTATTATTATTATAAAATGTGATATTTAGAATTGAAGTTGTTCCTATGTTTCCTTGGTAATCTGTCTCTCCGTATTAGATACAATCGTGTTTGCAAGTAGAAGTCTTCATACTGTTATTAGGTTATTCGAATGACATGGAGAGCAGTCTAACTCCTTTAACAACACATTGTCTGAGCCAACGTCAGACACAACAGACAGCACACGCCTTTAACCGTCACATGTCTTATCACAGCGAGTACCGAGGCTGCAGTGTGGCCAGTTACAGAAACTGTATAAACTGAAGTCAATAACCTGCCACGTGACTTTTGGGTATCACACACAGGATGCGATCAGAAATAACCCTTTGACTCCCACACACGCGTCCACCAGCATCCTGAATTGCCAACCCTGCTAGGAAAGCAAAAATTTAATCCTAACGATTTCGTCACCCTAACCACCAATGGCGGCTTAGGGTGTAATTTCACCCCAAGCGCAAAAGTTGTAAATAGTGTGTTTTGTGGACATTGTTTATTTCTGTTTTGTTAGTGATTGTTTTGGGTGAATGGTCCGTGGAAAATAACATTTGACGGCAAATGCAGCTTGTCTGCTGGCCGTTTGGATAAAACGATGAGCCCCTTCTTCAAGGGCCACAGGATCTCCTGAAAAAGGGTGCAAGTTATGTGGTTCGTCGTACATAACAGCTAATGAAATGACTGAGGGTAACATTTGAGCAAGGTTTATTTGAAACAGTGTATTTTATAGGTAAATCTGTTTTTATGGTTGTGTCTCATTATTGAAGGGTTTAAACATTAAACGTCTTTAAAAAGTGCGAATATTTACCTGTATGATTAGTATATATGAAAGATAAATACACGGACATTATGAACGCTATAGCTTACATCTTTTAGGACAAATAAGATAAATATCTTTCTTAACTGCAAAATGCAGAATGTTTTTGATATGCCAGATTTCTTTTTCACGCTTTGGCATAGTTTCCGAACATATTTTCATATAGTTTTGCCCACTAAGCACAAAGGAATTGTTATCTTAAAAATATTCGAACAGTTCCCTTGTACCATCACAAGTAAACTCAGGAATGTGTGTGTATTTTTTAAAAGCAGTTTTGACCAAAATATACATACAGTGTTGCAGTAGAGCGATTTCATGCACGTTTTTGCACTTCAAAATTGGTCATGATTTACTTGATCAAGACTTGGTTGCTATAAGCAAGAAAAGGCTTTTGGAACCTACCACAACCGTAAGTAGTGCTACTATTCTGTTATTATGCTTCTAGTAAACTGAAAATTGTGTGAGATGTCGGCTATTTTTTAATCAAATTTCAGGTTGGATAGAGGCCATTCTTATCGATCCAGATATGCTGCTGTGCAAAAAATCGCAACTTTGGTTGTGGTGGGTGGGAGAGGGGGGGGGGAGGAAGAACTACACATCAAAGATGAATATACTTAGTTTCATTTGACTCAATATCAGTAAGTAACTTGACAAAATAACTTTTTATACTTTTATCTGGCCAACTCTGTGGTCTTCCACAAATGTGCTTGAGGCACGACATAGTGTCAACAGAATTATTCAAGAACTACACCAATGGCTCATTCACAATTCAGCAGCAATTTGTCATCGCGTCAAGAAGGTAATTTACTATTTGGACAGAAAAAAAAGAAACTTAACTTTAAAAGTGAGATATCAGTTGTTTTGAAAATCTTGTCAATAAAAAGACTCTCTTTTTAGCAGAAGATATCACACACATTTAAGGAAAGTTTGCCTATCAAAGAAAATTCTGTTCAAAGCAGTGACTAGAGTGCCTTAAAATGCAGAACTGACTTTCATCTCCTAAAAATCACACCATTGACCTGACCATAATTTTGAAAGTGTGCCTGTCTACCTGCAAATATCAAATCTTGTAAATCTTTTCACATCACAAATGCTGACGGTTATTTCTGAGGTAATATTCTTTGAAAGAGAGGGTGTTGACTTTTTCATGCTCTCTTTACAAAAAACAACAACTTCTATATGAAAATCGCCCTTCCCTAGTCAAAATCTACACATTTTGTTTATTTGATAAGTTCCCCCCCCCCCTTTGTTGTTGTTGTTGTTGTTGTTGTTGTTGTTGTTGTTAGGTTATTCAAGTGACACGGAGAGCACTTTACTTCTTTTAACAACACAAACTGTAAGTCACACTCACTCAGATACAACAGATGGTACGTGTCTTCATCAGTTCTACATCACTTTACAACTATTGCGGGTATTGCAACATCACTGAATAATCAGGAGACACAACTCTGTCACATATTTCATGAGTAGCTGGAATGGAATGTTCTTTGATATAATCACAGGGTCGATAACAAAGGTTGAATCGTGAAATGATTGATGGTCTGTGAAAATACCACGGCATTTATTATAACTTAGGGCGTAAACTCTTCACAAAGGCTAACGCTATAAATAGTTGGTTACGTGATGAGCGTTATTTCTATTCTGTTGGTAATGGTTTTAGCTGTTTGCTCTGTAAAGACATCATTTGAAGCCAAAGAGGCCTGTGTATTGGCAGTTAGGATAAAACTGATTTTATATCAACAACAATTTGTCTTTACGTGAAGAACGGACTCAGTCATTTGGAAATATAAAAACAAACAAACAAAAACAAAAACAAACAAACAAACAAAAAAACAAACAACCTCCCCCCAAAAAACAAACAAACAAACAAAAAACTGTAAATATATTTGGAAATAACAGAGGACTTAATGACTATATCTTTACAAATAACACAGACATTTTTGAAAAGGCTTTTGTTAAAGAAAAGTGTATTTGAGGTACAAAATTGCCCGTTAGAAACTGGATCTTAATAATTTCATTTTTGTAAAGAATCCAATCTACAACCTCATCATGACTGTAAATTGTGCGTGTGCACACATGAACGTTTGAAGAATATCGCCATACAGCATTCAATTATGATGATGATGATGATGATGATGATGATGATGATGATGATGATGATGATGATGATGATGATGATGATGACGACGATGATAATGATTATGACTTATTTCAGACTGTTTCTTCATTCTTCATTTTTCCCTTTTGTGATAAGTCCTGGTTTGAAATCACCTACCCACACACAACATCGGTTATGTTAATTTAATGTTTGATACAACGGCCTAGCTGGCCTTTGTGTTCTCCAGATGTAATATCTCGAATTCAGCCCAAACACTCCGCATAAAAGAAAATGAAATTTCATGATCTCCAGAGCTGATACATCTAGTTCAATCCCAACTCTCAGCATAGAAAGAAAATCAAAAACAAACAACAACAAAACCTGGCCCGTTTGCACGCTGCCTATTGTAATGTTCCAATCATTCTGGTAGTGTCAGCTTAGTGTTTCATAAGTCTTATTTCCCCTTAGTGATCATTTCATCAGACGGCAGATGCACATCAGAAATAGCCGGCAGAACCGGCCAAGTCAAAACAGCATTCGGGAAGATGACAGGCATTCTTACCAACAAATGCCTATCAATTAACATCAGGAAGAGAGTTCTTGAATGTTATATAGAACCAATACTGTTGTACGGATATGAGGGTGGACAGTCAACAAACAAAGCCAGAACAAGATTGAGGCAGCCGAGATGTGGTTTCTAAGAAGAATGTTGAGAGTTCCATGGACAGCAAAGAAAATAAATGAGACAGTCTTGATGGTGGCAGACACAAGTAGATCACTCATAAGGAAGATTAGGAAAAGACAAGCAACCTTTATAGGCAATTTTATGAGGAAGGGGGATTTAGAGCACCTGGCCACAACGGGAAAGCTGGAGGGAAAGAGAGCACGGGGTAGACCCAGGGAGAAAATGCTGGATGGACTTGCAGAGTGGTTGGGGACGAGGGGGTGGGAGAGATGCTGGGGGAAAAACGAGAGATAGAGACAGATGGAAGTCTATGATCGCCAACGCCATGCGGCAGGGCACCTGATAATGATGATGAGTGTTTCAAAAGTCTTATCCCCAGTACCCGAATACATTTCAAGACCTTGCCAGCACAGGTTTTCCGTCGCAGGCACTAGACGTTTACGAGATGGTAGATTGGGTAGACCGCATAAACTTTTGACATAAAGATTATTTCGCATCCCCGTTCCATCTCAAGTCCTTGACTGTCAAAAGGGATTTACCTGACCTGAGTTGATGGCGTCTTTCAAATCGGCACTGACAGATCTGGGTGGAGCAGTGCATACCATGCAACTCTTTGAGTGTGATGCATCGCACTTGAGCACATTCCAGAGTAGAACTACAAACGAACAGCACACAGGTGCATTACCCAATGCTGATCACTTTTGGATACGTTTCGTCTACTGATAAAAGATGGCAGAGACTTATCTTTTATCAGAACGTAAAGGTAAAAATGTTGTGACCTTCCACCTCAGAATGAGTCGCTTTTCACAGATGATCGTTTGAAATTTATTACTGAATGTAAATGCACTTTTTGTGCTCTTTCTAATGGTAAAAATTGTTTAAGAATCGAACGTTTTTCTTTCTGATATATCGGATTTGGAATATTATACCCCTCTGACTTGCCAACTGTTTTCACAAACAAGAAAAATCGAATCACATTTTCAGCAGTATCGCTTCTATAGCATTCAAGAGCCAATCTTCGTGATATTTTGCACACTTGTCGATCCTATTATGAGCAGTTCGATTGGTTTGCTGCAAAAACGTTTTAGAATTTTGATTTTAAGGGCTACATCTTTTCAAATGATGTTGAGTTGGGTCATTTTCTGTTTCGCCATTCCTATTGCTATTTTGATGCATATAATCTGTGTGCCATCATGTAATAAAGACACAAAGCAGCTGGGGTAAAATCATTCTGTGCACACATGAGGGACGCCGTCTCGACCCATGCTTTATCTACAAGGTGCTCTCACCAGCTTAGCTGAAAAGCCCATTCACAATAATGACTTTACGGCTACAATTACGAAATGTAGTTTATTTGCCAAATAGCAATCATATCGTTTCGCTATTTTTTGTTTTGCATATGGTCAGCTCTTTAAAAAAAAAACGAGACAAAAGAATCTAGGAAGAAAATCTGTATAGTCTGGCACACCTCTTACTACTTTTACCCCAGTCTCACAAGAAGAAATTCTCAACACAATCAGATCCATGTCGTTCAAAACCTGCGAACTGGATCCTCTTCCAGGTTCTGTCTACGCCGACTGTCTCCCTACTCTCCTCCCATTCATCACTGACATCATCAACACTTCTCTTCAAACTGGAACTGTCCCAGATTCTTTCAAGTCTGCTATTGTTCACCCTCTCCTCAAGAAACACAATTTAGATCCAAATGAACTGAAAAATTACCGGCCTATCTCTAATCTCTCTTTCTTGTCAAAACTCCTTGAAAAAGTCGTCCTCAACCAGCTGAACTCTCACCTGTCTGCCAACAATCTCCTCAATCCTTTCCAGTCAGCCTACCGCCAGTGCCATAGCACTGAAACTGCCCTACTACACATTCTCAACAATCTCCTCCTTGCAACTGATACTGGCAAAGTCTCTCTCCTCACACTCCTTGATCTGTCTGCAGCCTTTGATACCATTGATCATGGTATTCTCCTTTCTAGACTTCATCATACTTTTGGCATCTCTGACATTGCTCTGTCTTGGTTCACTTCATACCTATCAAACAGAAAACAAACCGTTCTCATCAATGGCACTTACTCTCAACCTGCATACCTGACCTGTGGTGTTCCACAAGGATCTGTCCTTGGCCCTGTTCTTTTCACTCTTTACACCTCCCCCCTGTCCACCATCACCAACTCCCATTCTATAAAACACCACTTCTATGCTGATGACACCCAACTTCAAGACAGTGACTCACCTGATAATATACAGCGCCTGTTGACTCGCACCACTGAGTGTTACTCGGACATTAAGAACTGGATGACACACAATAGACTTCAGCTTAATGACGACAAAACAGAAGCTATCCTCATTGGCACCCGTCAGAAACTTTCTCAGCTGCCTCCTCTTTCTCTCCCATTATGTAACACATCAGTCCCAATTTCTGATTCAGCTAAAAACCTTGGTGTCTGCATTGACTCTACCCTCTCCATGAACAACTTTGTT
>JAPXFY010000013.1:35854971-35859971 GCA_030674185.1 Monoplex corrugatus
ATATTTGGGGGGAGGGTGTTCCATAGTTGTGCACCAGAAAACGATAAACTACTTTTATATATGTCAATTCTTGGACGGATAATTTTGAATTGATTTTGTCTTGAGTTTGAGTATGATCGCACATTCTGATTAAACAAATTGAGAAGATATTGCGGAACATTCCTTTTTGATACTTTAAACATTGTGATACCTTTATTGAACATTAAGTGTGACTTTAGAGGGAGGATTCCTAACTGTTTAAGTTTTTCATCTGTTGTTAAAGTGGGATCTGGCATGATAAGTTTTGCTGCCCTCCTATGTAAGGTGTTCAATTTTTTTAGATGAACTTCACATGAGCTATCCCACAGTGTAGAGGCATAATCTATGTGCGATTTAATATGAGCATTATAAAATAATTGGCGTGTGTTTGTATCTGTTAGATATCTTAATTTGGACAGAATAAATAAGTTCTTGGAGATAATCCTGCATAAATAATCAATGTGGTTTTGCCAGGTAAGATTATGATCAATGAGAACTCCCAGTAGACGGTGTTCAGGTATTTGTGCAATAGAATTACCTCTCAAAGGCAGATTGAGTGACAGAGGGCCAAGCTGCCGTTTTTGGCGTGTACATATAACCATAGATTCAGTTTTCATAGGGTTCAAAGCCATGGCGTTTTTAGCACACCAATCAGAAATTTCATTTAGGCTCTTTTGTAAACGTGTGTTTACAGTCGCTATGCTTGTGTCTTGTGTATGGATTGTTCCGTCGTCAGCGAACATATCACAGTGAACTGTGGGATCAGATATATGAAGTGGAAAGTCATTTATGAATACAGAAAACAGAATGGGTCCTAAGATTGATCCTTGGGGAACGCCACATTTCACATGACCCTCGGATGAATATGATCCATTAAGATGTACTTTTTGTTTGCGTTCATGAAAGTAGGAACTGAAAAATGAAACTGTTGAGTCGTTGGCAAGGTACGTTCGTAATTTAGCCAGTAAGATATCATGATCAACGAGATCAAAAGCCTTTTTAAAGTCTAGAAATACTGCTCCAGTTAATTTGCAGTCATTCATGGCTAATAACCAGGTGTCAGCAAGCCGTGTTAGGGCTGTATGACAAGAGTGGTTCTGACGGAAACCAGATTGCAGTGGGTGAAGAATACTTTTGGTTTCCAGGTAGTCTGAAAGATGTTTATGGATATGTTTTTCTAAAGGCTTTGACAGGACAGAGAGAAGAGAAATTGGCCTGTAATTATTTATTTGTGAAAGATCTTTTGTTTTTGGTAAGGGTACAACTTTGGCCTGTTTTAGAGCTCTGGGGAATACGTTGTTTTTTATGCTGATGTTGTAAATATATGTAAGTTGTTCCGCGATGTAGGGCAGAGACAGTTTTAGTATTTTGGGACTGATTTCATCTGGTCCTGATGATTTTTTATTATTCATTTTACTTATATACATTCCAGTTTCATGGACTGCTATACTGGGAATACTAAATGAACTTGTATTATTGGTCCTCTCTTTGCAAAAGTTAATCAGATTTTCAGAGGGGACATATTGATCACAGTTAGAAATAGGACGGGTTAGTAGTTCTGATACTGACAGAAAATGATCATTGAATTTGTTTGCTGTAAAACTGAGAGGCGTGCCTGGGAGCTTTTTCCCACTTCCCTTAATAACTAAGTTCATACTAAGTTCATTGCTCTCCATAGTGATGATACATCTTTACTGTTTTTTACCAGTCGATCAAAGAGAGACTTCTTGGCTTGACGGACCATTGATTTTACCTTATTACGCATCGTTTTGTATTCAATGAAGCGTTTTTCTTTCTTGAGTTTATCTCGTAATGACATCGCATTGATAATGTCTGTTGACAGCCATGGGGGCATTGTTGGATGCTTTACTCTTTTCCGTCGTAGTAGGGCATGTTTATTTAGGACAGTCATGAACAAGTTGTACCAAATGTCTAGGGCTTCGTTAGGATCACTAGTACTAAACACACTACTGAACTCTACTCTACCAAGATCAGAGAGGAATGCATCCTCATCAAAGTGTTTGAATGATCTATATGTTATACATGTATGATTATTCTTTTTATTTTTTTGAACTTTGGCTGACCAGGTGCAGTTTACAGGTTGATGATCACTTATGCTTAAATCATCTACAGCTGCATTAATTATTGCCTCTGGTTTGTTTGTATAGATTTGATCTAAGAGTGTTTCTGATGTTGCTGTGATTCTTGTTGGATTTTTGATTACTTGTTTTAGGCCAACCAGGGTGGTCGTTGACTGCCAAGCGGGTTGTGGAGTGAGTAGGTCAAAATTAAAGTCACCTAACATTAGAATATCTGTATGTCGTTGACACAGTTTGTCCATCATCTTTAGAAAGTGGTCATGCCATTCGTATGTGCTCCTGGGATTTCTATATAAAATACCGATAAGTAAAGGTGGAGTTGTTGCAGAAGGCTTTAGCTCCACCCAGATACATTCAACTTCTTTGGTTTCTAAGTCATAACGTCTGTTGGTCATTTGTTGAATATCTCGGTGAATGTAAAGCGCAACTCCAGTTTCTCCATGGCATGAGGGATCTCTCCTGATTACAGAATAGTCTGGGATTGCTATAGCTTCATCTGTAATATGAGATGCTAGTCGTGTCTCGGTCACACCGTACAAATGGTAATAATTTTTTTTGTGTAGGAACACGCACAGGTCTGATACTTTGTTTTGGAGATGATAGACATTAACATGACCAACACGCAGATCCTGTTTTTTTCGAATGAATGTGGTCATTGGTGATTTCAACACTGCGTCTGCACGCTGAAGTGAAATATATGAAGAGAGGGTAGAAAAATTGGTCTTCACCTAATACAAAGTGTGAACAATGATAATATTATACACTGATGAAAACAAAATGTAACAGTGCAGAGTCTGTTTTTTCTTGACAGTTCAGCCAAGACTGAATACAGGTATACACACTGTCAGTCTTCAGAGAAAAAAAAACAAAACAAAAAAAACAAACTCAGAACAAAAAGATAAGTAAGTAAACTAAAATAAATTAAAGGCCGCACTGAGGATATACTGAGCGTCTCTCACAGTGCAATATTTATATCCACCTAACACTGGGCACAGGCAGACACAGCTGTAGAAAATTAGGTGGTATTAACACCACCCAAAGCAAGTCAGTTTCAACCGTCGGTTGAACTGACCAAGTCAATCAAATAATTATGTCTGTAAGTCTCAGTGTCAATCTCATTCAAAGTTATAGCAAAACACAGTATCAATGTAAATAAGTTGTTCCCAGGTAATATGCGACACCAACAAGGTGGAGATGGCAGCAGGTCACAACACAGCAGAAGCAAATGAATATTAAGAATATTTAAAAGTAAGGAAGTAAACTAAGTAGCTAAATAGCTAAATAAATAAGTGAATAAATGAATAAACAAATAGGTAGAGAAATGAAAATAATAAAAGAAGATTAATTCATAAAAGGTTTTAACACCTGCACCAATGCACTGATGATAGATACAGGATCTACACAATTCTGTTGGGAAGTTATTGCTGTAGCACTTGGTCCCAGCATTTGTTGAACTGCAGGTGATTTGGGGTGTCTTGTAGTCATGCAGGGGAATTCAGCATGATACTGTGTGTTGTTCTGCTCCGCACTGACACCAGCGGGGACTGCAGGTGGGTGTTGTAGATGGCTGGAGCTGGGGACTGCAGGTGGGTGTTGTGGGTGGCTGGATATTGGAGATGGGTGCTGTAGACGGCTGGGGACTGCACATGGGTGTTGTAGATGGCTGTACACTGGAGACAGGTGCTGTAGATTTTTTGAGTTTGGAGATGGATGTTGTAGGTGGTCGTAGACTGGAGATTGGTGTTGTCGATGGTTGGAGACTGCAGGTGGGTATTGTAGATTGTTAGAGATTGGAGATGGGTGTTGGTAATGCAGGGGTTTGGGGGCTGTTGGGGGGGTTGGGATAAGAGGTGGGCGTAGTGGAGAATTGGGGCCATAACAGGGGTTTTGAACATCATAGGAACGGATGTTTAGTGCAAGAGATTTAGATCCTTTAGCACTTGGGTGAACTGAATCACGGTACATATCTTTTTTTTGGTGCACCTGATTTGGTTAGGAAGGAAGGGGTGTTGTTGATGAACAGTATTCCTTCTTGTTCACAGGAGCGCCGAAGTGAGGCTGTGGACCGTGATGCAGCTTCTTTCAAAGATGCACATCAGAAGTGGCCAGTAGAATCGGCCAAGCCAAAACAACATTCAAGAAGATGGAAAGAGTTCTTACCAACAAATGCCTATCAATTAACATCAGGAAGAGAATTCTTGAATGTCATATAAAACCAATACTGTTGTACGGTTGCGAGGCGTGGACAGTCAACAAGCAAAGCCAGAACAAGATTGAGGCAGCCGAGATGTGGTTTCTAAGAAGGATGTTGAGAGTTCCATGGACAGCAAAGAAAACAAACGAGACAGTCTTGATGGAGGCAAACACAAGTAGATCATTCATAAGGAAGATTAGGAAAAGGCAGGCAACATTCACAGGCCTTTCTATGAGGAAAGGTGAATTGGAACACCTGGTCACAACTGGAAAGTTGGAGGGAAAGAGAGCACCGGTAGACCCAGGGAGAAGATACTTGCAGAGTGGTCGAAGACAGGGAGGGTGGAAGAGATGCGTGAGGCAACAAGAGATAGAGACAGATGGAAGTCCATAATCGCCAACGCCATGCGGCAAGGCATCTGATGATGATGAAGATATATAGACAGATAGATGATAGATAGATAGATAAATAGATAGATAGATAGATAGACAGATAGATAGAGATAGATAGATAGATAGATAGATAGAGGGATAGATAGATAGATAGATAGATTAGATTAGATAGATAGACAGACAGACACTCAGACAGATAGATAGATAGATAGATAGGGATTAGATTAGATTAAATTAGATTAGATAGATAGACAGACAGACACTCAGACAGATAGATAGATAGATAGATAGATAGAT
>JAPXFY010000013.1:35864971-35879971 GCA_030674185.1 Monoplex corrugatus
TCCTCCTTGCAACTGATACTGGCAAAGTCTCTCTCCTCACACTCCTTGATCTGTCTGCAGCCTTCGATACCATTGACCATGGTATTCTCCTTTCTAGACTTCATCATACTTTTGGCATCTCTGACATTGCTCTCTCCTTTTTCACTTCGTATTTATCAAACAGAAAACAAACTGTTCTCATCAATGGCACTTACTCTCGACCTGCATACCTGACCTGTGGTGTTCCACAAGGATCTGTCCTTGGCCCTGTTCTTTTCACTCTTTACACCTCCCCCCTGTCCACCATCATCAACTCCCACTCTATAAAACATCACTTCTATGCTGATGACACCCAACTTCAAGACAGTGACTCACCTGATAATATACAGCGCCTGTTGACTCGCACCACTGAGTGTTACTCGGACATTAAGAACTGGATGACGTTCAACAAACTTCAGCTTAATGACGACAAGACAGAAGCTATCCTCATTGGCACCCGTCAGAAACTTTCTCAGCTGCCTCCTCTTTCTCTCCCATTATGTAACACATCAGTCCCGATTTCTGATTCAGCTAAAAACCTTGGTGTCTGCATTGACTCTACCCTCTCCATGAACAACTTTGTTTCTCAAACTGCCAGATCTTGCTACTATCATCTCCATCGTATAAGCCTGATCAGGAAGTGTCTCTCTGTCGAAACAACTGCAAAACTCGTTCTCTCCTTCATAATGTCTCGCATTGACTATTGCAATTCACTCCTGTCTGGTCTTCCTGCCTCCACCATTCACATCCTACAGCGCATTCAAAACAATGCTGTACGCCTTGTACTCAAAAAGAAAAAAGCTGACCACATATCTCCTCTCCTGGCACAACTTCACTGGCTCCCTGTATCAAAGCGCATACAGTACAAACTAGACACCATGTGCTACAAAAGCCTCAATAACGCAGCCCCCGATTATCTGTCAAGCCTACTTGAGATCTATCTTCCCTCACGTACCCTCCGCTCTGCCTCCGATCCTCTGACTTTTCGCTTTCCACGCACTAAGCTCAATATCTATGGTCCACGAGCCTTCTCTGTTTCTGGTCCACTCTCCTGGAACAAACTTCCTCTCTCAGTCCGTCGGCAACCTACTTTTGTCTCCTTCAAGTCCGCTCTCAAAACTCACCTTTTCTCCTCCGCATAAAATCCTAACCTCACTCAACCCCCCCCCCCCCCCCCTCTGCAGCCTGTCTCCGCTCGGAGGGGAATCACATGGTTATAATATAATTGTATATGCTATGCTCTCTATAATTTTCCATTGCTTTTATTCTTGCTTTTATTGCTTTTATTCTTTCTCCCCATTTATAGCCATGCGTGTGTGTGTGTGTGTGTGTGTGTGTGTGTGTGTGTGTGTGTGTGTGTGTGTGTGTGTGTGTGTGTGTGTGTGCGTGCGTGTGTGTGCGTGCGTGCGTGCGTGCGTGTGTGTCTGCTTCAGCGCTTAGATTTGATTTTATCAAGATTTTGCGCTATATAAATATTGTAATTATTATTATTATTATAAACAAGATGGTCGAACCATTCTAGTATTCCTTTATTTTGAGCATGAAAATCCACGAGGACGATGGTAGATTGTCAGAACAATGTATGAGAAAAAGAGGTATAACTGCAGATTGGAGTGAACATGAAACGTACTTTACTCACCTTCGGACTTGCATAGCAGTATTCACACCAACACAAAGGTAGACGAAATACATAGCGGTGTCTAGCTATGTCCCGTGGTTTGTCATCTCCCCATCATGCCATTCTGTTCGTAAACAAGTAACGGATACCTGGGTCGAGACAAGTCACGAAACGCATGGACAGCTAGCTCCCCTTCGCCTGATGTACTGAGTGGCGTTGGGAGCTTGGAAGGTGATTGTCCAGAGAATGGCGAGGCATTGGTGCTCTGGGTCCCATCCGTACCCTCGTGGTGTTTCCTGTTAACGCAGTTGAAACGTTGTACAAACGGAGCAGATGAAATGGAGACAAGGGAAGAGAACGCGCATGACAGAAGAGAGGTAAAACGTGGGATCTTGGATTTAGTGGGCCATGTGTATTGTATGTGTTTGTGTGTGGGACGAGGGGGGGGGCGTGAGAGGAGGACAGAGGAAAAGAGTGTTTTTGTAATGTTCAAGGTTTTTTCGTTTGTTTGTTTGTTTTTTGTTTTTGTTTTGCTTTTGTTTTGTTTTGTTTTTTTAATGAATGTTTGGCTTGTTTCAACAATAAGATTAGGTGTCTTTTGCCAGTGTTGCCTTTTAAGTGTTTTCGTATTATCATCATCATCACCATCAGGTGCCTTGCCGCATGGCGTTGGCAATCATGGACCTCCATCTGTCTCTATCTCTTGCTGCCTCAAGCATCTTTTCCACCCTCCTTGTCTTCAGCCACTCGTATTATGTAAAACCAAAAAATAGAATATGCGTATTCCCCATGAAACCATAGCACATTCAACCCTGGATAGAAGCCGGCTGGGGCCGAAAAATCCCACAATGATCTTGACATGATTAACGGAATTCGAACCCGACAACATTCCAGTCTTTTTCCGGTGAGCTAACCACTGCACCATGGCGACAGCTTCCGTAATACTGTTTACATAAAAAGAGAGACTGTTACAATGGTTTGACCATCTATTTTTGTGTTGTATTCGTCTTTTCCAGAGTCATTCTATTTTTCAGTATTTATTGGAAGAGCTATCCATTTTACTGGGGGCTTTTGATTTTTAAGATGCGTGGATTCTTGTACTGAGAAAGTGTGATGTGAACGAATATATTGTATTGTGCAATTCTTTTCGAATAATTAAACGGAGATTGTAAGAATATTTTAACCATCGTGTTATACTCTGTAGTTGATTTCTGACGATTTACATTTTGCAATGCTTTTTGACCTGAAATAACCTCTTGAATGGAATCTAACTGTTTAGCTTGTGTCATTTTAACTTTATCGCTTGTTTCTACTACCTTCAATCTTCTACAGATCATTGAACAATACAGCTGCTTGAATGCTTTCCAGCTTCCATTTTGATCAATGTACGAGACAACCTTAGCCTTGACGAAATGCAGAATACCCCCCCCCCCCCCCCCCCGCAAAAAAAAATCGAGAGTCACTAATAGAAATGCCTTAAACATTTATCGTAAAGACAAATGAATGAGCTAAATGAGCTGAAATGTTTATCGTAAAGCAGCAGCATCTGCATGTGTTTTCTGATAATGAAATGTAAGCATCTGTAATCCGAGTTCACGCACGCATGTGTATATTCATACTCTCAAACACACATTCTCTCTCTCTCGCTCGCTCTCTCTCTCTCTGCGTCTCTCTCTCCCTGTGCGTCTCTCTCTCTCTCTCTCATCTCTCTCTCCCTGTGCGTCTCTCTCTCTCTTTCTCTCTCTCTCTTCTCTCTTCTCTCTGTCTCTCTGTGCGTCTCTCTCTGTGCGTCTCTCTCTCTCTCTCTGTGCGTCTCTCTCTCCTGTGCGTCTCTCTCTGTGCGTCTCTCTCTCTGTGTGCGTCTCTCTCTCTGTGCGTCTCTCTCTGTGCGTCTCTCTCTCTGTGCGTCTCTCTTTGTGCGTCTCTCTCTCTCTCCTCTGTCTCTTTCTCTCACTCCCACTCTCTCTCTCTCTCTCTCTCTTTCTCTGTGTCTCTGTCTGTCTGTCTGTCTCTGTCTCTCTGTCTGTCTTCTCTCTCTTTCTCTCTCTCTCTCTCTCTGTCTCTTTCTCTCTCTCACTCCCACTCTCTCTCTCTCTATCTCTCTTTCTGTGTCTCTCTCTGTCTGTCTGTCTCTGTCTCTCTCTCTCTCTCTCTCTTTCTCTCACGCACACGGACACACAGTCACACACACACAACACACACACACACTCACACCTCACACACGCACACGCGCACACACACACATACAGAGAGAAGAGAGAAAGGGAAAGAAACAAAGAGAGAGAGTCAACCATAATCAAACTCGCTTGCGTTTAACTGATAAGTTGAAAAAAGATGCCAGCCTACACTTAATCACCCGCAGGGCTGGCGTCAACTACAACAGGTAGAACATTTGGACACGATTAATTAAGCAAGCCTCAGACAAGAACATCATAACCTGGAATAATTCATTACTACGACATCTGTGATGTGTTGTTGATGTGTTGCGCTGAGGTGTGGAGCACTCACACCTATGGGGCAAGGCTCTTGATAGAAAGCGTCCTTAAAAAGAAGCCACGAGTGTGAAATGGTTCAGAAGGCATTAAAAAAAACTGCAGGAAATATGCGTTTGTGCTAAAAATATGAAGATTTATAAGGCCTTCTGGTCTTTTTCTGTACACCCAGTGGCCTTTGAAAAATAACTTGATATTAGGATTTGATAAATAATTACCTTATCGTAAAACGGACGTTAAATGATTAATTTTAATACCTTTAACAGAGAGGGAGAGAAAGAAAGAGAAAGAGAGAGAGACTGACAGAGACAGAGACAGAGAACGACAGAGACAGACATAGAGAGACAGAAAGACAGAGACAGACATACAGAGAGAAGAGAGAAGAGACGACAGAGACAGAGACAGACAAAGAGAGAGAAGAAGACAGACAGACAGACAGGCAGACAGACAGAGAGGCAGAGACAGAGATAGACAGACAGACAGACAGAGAGACAGAGAGAGAGTTTCTCGACTTATGACTTGACGAATTCGGCCCTCAAAAACGTTTATTGAGGGTTGTGATTGTGTATTTCTTACTGTTCCTTTTCATTTGTTGTAATGACTACATCAAGCTTAAGTTTAAATCTCTCCTTTCAAAGAACAAGGCAAACGAAAAAATCATTCTTACCATCGCCAAAACAAGAAATGTCGTCATGTGATTTTTTTTAAAGGGGAACTATTTCATATCTACTGGATAGACAATTATGTGTCTATCATTCTGTCTGTGACACAAATAAGGTAGCAAGATTCTCTCAGCTCTTTTTGGACTGATTTTTTGTACTAAATGTGGGTCAAAGATGTGAAAATTCAGCTGCGTGACTTCATAAGTATGGAAGTCATAGGACCAAGATCAAAGTCAAACAAAATGCATTATAAGATTTATTGACGACATATTGAGCAGATAGTAATAATAAACGAAAACAAATCATACACAATACACAACAACCTACATTAAAAAATAATTATTTATACATGCATCATAATACACATATCACATAAATATACAAACGCTAATATACTTATGTGAAAGACTTAATTAAGAGAACGATACTATACATGCATATACATACATACATACACACATATATAACATACATACATACAACATACATACAATACATACACAATACATACATACATACATACATAATACATATATACTAATACACACATATAATACATACTACATACTATACATACATCATACAACATATATCATACATGATACATATAACAAAAGTAGCACATAACAACATACTAACATAATACATTCATATCATAATATACATCATAATAGTTTCTCAATGATTTCGCAATTCTAATGACACAACAGTATATAAAGGAATTATTAGAAAGATTTGACCACTTGTTTACTCCCTTGAGTGCCTTGTCTTATCTTGTTTACTCTTCCTCTCCGTTGTTAGTGATCAAGTGAAAGGTGCTTGCATTTCAGCAACTTCAACACTACAGATCAGAGCTTATGTCGAAGCAGCAATGGCACGTGACTTGACCTGTTCTACACCTTATCACTGCCACGAGGCTGTGCATGGGCTCTGGCCACAGACATCACTGAATAATCAGGAGTCAATGATCTGCCACGTGCATTTTCAGGAACCTGAACAGGAAATCATTACAGATAATCCAAAGAGCTGTTAACGGAGACATGACCCCGAAACGATACATGGTCTGGGAAAGTAACCAGCTGCATGCTATGGCTTGTGTCCTCTGCGTGAAACCTCCCTTAAACACCGAAGTCTTCAGTTGAAGATTATTATATGAAGGTTGTTTCTAATCTGTTGCTGATTTGTTTTTGCTGTTCGGTCTGTTATTTGTATTATTAATAATATTATTATTATTATTATTATCATTGTTATTATTATTATTATCATTGTTGTTGTTATTATCATTATTATTATTTGCTGTTTGGTCCGTTATTTTTCTTTCTAATTCTATGATGTTGCGGTATAGAGGAGTTTTCTGTTGTATTACATCAGTTTGGCATCACCTTACACGATTCTGTTTTGTGTTTACTCAAAAGCTTTGTGGAATGGTTTCTTTTCGAAACTGAAAGCGAAAATTTACTCACCTTGTTGCAGGCAATGCATGACAGTTTTACTTATATGAAATTAAGGTTTGTAGTACTAATTAAATTATCATCATCATCAGCTGCCTTGCCAAAAGGCGTTGGCGATTAAGGACTTCCATCTGCCTCTATCTCTTGTCTCATAACTAAAAAGACTTTTTAATGTTTGTTTTTACCACCCTGTGCCTTTATCCGTTCCTCGTCTTATCACAACTAGTACAAGGGCTGGCTAATCGAAGACATCTCTGAAAAGTCAGAAACTACATGTCTTTTCTATGACCTGAATGGGACGTCATTAGAGATAATGAATGTTTTTTAATTAATAGAGGTTATAGCCATTACCTTCAAGTGATAGACTGGAAAAATAACATGACACGTACTGTAGCTTGCACCTTACGTATGTAATCTCTACCAAAGGTTAATATAAGCAAATAGTGAAAACAACATCCATGTATCACGTCCTCTGTTTTGTTGTTGTTGTTGTTTTGTTTTTTTGTGTGTGTTATATATATATATATATTATTTATATATATATATATGTGTGTGTGTGTGTGTGTGTGTGTGTGTGTGTGTGTGTGTGTGTGTGTGTGTGTGTGTGTTTGTGTGTGTGTGTGTGTGTGTGGTGTGTGTGTGTGTGTTTACAAGGGCTGATTTATATGTATGTAGATTACTAATCCTCTATTTCGACTGTCTGTCTACCTCTGGAAAAAAATGTTTGTGTAAGATTGTTAGTCCACCTAGCAGTGAATGGATACCTCACTCTGTTTACATGAGTCAGGAATGTAAATCAGTGAGAGAGAGAGAGAGAGAGAAAGAGAGAGAGAGAGAGAGAGAGAGAGAGAGAGAGAGAGAGATGGGTACTGCTGTCAATATGCTGGCCTTGAGAAAATGTGAAGTCCTTGCTATCTTCCTCCCCCCCCCCCCCCCCCCCTCACTTTGACACAATACCATGCTTTTTGCCATTTTCTCATTGAAGTGCAAATGAAGCATGAATATTAAGCTCTCCTTTTCATAAAAATGAAAACCGGATTGAATGACAACACTTCACATCAAAAAGAACAAAAATTTCAAACATGTGAACCTTCCTTTATTCTCTCCCCTCTGTCTCTAGATTTGTTTAGCACAGGTAGAGTGTTTTACGGCCTTTAACAACACAAAATCGAAGCCAACCTAAACAGGACGTCGTTAGAGATAATTAAAGATCATCAACAGAGGCTAAAACCCTGGTCCTGAAGTTATAGATCGTCTAGGAGAATGTGTATTATGATTTACGCCTTGTGTATGTAACCTCTCCAAAAAGTGTAAGACTTACCTATGAGGTTATTTGGTGAAAGGTAGTTATACTCTCTTAGTAACTGAATTTGCTGATCGATTTGTGAAATATAATGTGTTTTATTTCTCCTTGTGCTACTTGGTTTTTATGTATTTTTGTGTTTCTTGCTAAAAAAAAGTAAAGTGTCTTTTTCATTTTCAGATCAGCTTGCCACGACTTTACACAGTTCTATTACAGATTTTACCAAAAGCTGTGTTAATGGGTTAATTCTTAAAATCTGAGTCAATACATTTTGTCTTGCCACGGTACCACAGTGAAATATTTATTCTTATTGGCATGAGGTTTAGCTGTAACTGACAAATAAAGGGCAATTCTGACATGGTAAAAAGTAAATAAAAATATTATTATTATTTCTTTGTTTCCTTCTTCTTCTTTCTTTCTTCTTCTTGTTCTTGTTCTTGTTCGTGTTCGTGTTCGTCTTCTTGTTCTTCTTGTTCTTGTCTCGTTCTTCTTCTTGTTCTTGTTCTTCTTGTTCTTCTTGTTCTTGTTCTTGTTCTTCTTGTTCTTCTTGTCCTTCTTCTTGTTCTTCTTCTTCTTCTCCTTCTTCTTCTCCTTCTTCTTCTTTTGTTTCTTTTGTTTATTCTTCTTTTGCTGTGTGGTTTACTTCGTGTAACTGGGTTATTATTGGTCATGATAATGTTATTCTTAATCAACACATTTTCTTTCGTTGTTATTCGTAGTGTGCATAAATCTAATTATTCAGCTCCCCTTTTTTACAATATGACACAGTGAGAGTGTCCACTAGCTTGGCTTAGAGCAACAAAAGTTAAACGTGCGAATTTTTGTTTACTCTCTACCCTCTGATTCTGTATGATACAAGTGACAGGCAGTGCACTTTATCTCTTTTCACAACACAAAATCAAGCCAACGTGAAACACAGCAGGCACACAGCACGTGCCTTTGCTCGTCCTACGTCTTAGCACAACTAATACAGGGGCTGCAATCTGCCCAATCACAGGCATCATTACAATAATCAGGAGTCAATGATCTGTCTTGTGCCTTTTGGGTCACTTGAATGGGACTTCATTAGAGATCATAAAGGGTCAATGAGTTGTGTAATTTCGTTCACGTAACTAGGTCATTATTGTTCATGACAATGTTATTCTTAACCAACACTTTTTTTCCTTATAAATTATAGTGTATATAAATCTTAGTATTCAGCTCCCATTTGTCATAACATGGCAAACTGAGAGTCACCACTAGCTTGTCCAAGAGCAACAAAAGTTAAACGTAGGAAATTCTGTTTACTCTCTTCCCTCTGATGCTGTACGATACAAGTAACAGGCTTTGAAACACAGCAGGCAAACAGCGCGTGCCTTTGCTCGTCCTACAGCTTAGCACAACTACTACAGGGGCAATCTGACCTATCACAGGCATCATTATAATAATCAGGAGTCAATGATCTGTCTTGTGCCTTTTGGGTCACTTCAATGGGACTTCATTAGAGATCATTAAAGGGTCGATGATTTGTGTAGTTTCCTTCATGTAACTAGATCATTATTGTTCATGACAATGTTATTTTTAACCAACACTTTCTTTCCTTATAAATTATAGTCGATATAAATCTTAGTATTCAGCTCCCCTTTTTCATAATATGGCAAACTGAGAGTTACTCTCTTCCCTCTGATGCTGTATGATACAAGTGATAGGCAGTGCATTATATCTCTTTTCACAACACAGAATCAAACCAACTTGAAACACAGCAGGAAGACAGCACGTGCCTTTGCCCCATCCTACGTCTTATCACAGTTACTACAGGGGCTGGAGTCTGCCCAATCACAGGCATCATTAAATAATCAGGAGTCAATGATCTGCCTTGTGCTTCTAAGTTCACCTGATGGGGCTTCAGTAGAGATCATTAAAGAGTCGTTAACAAAAGCTAAAGCACTGACACCAAAGTGATAGATGGTTTGAGAAAATAGCAGAGCGTGTTTTATCGTTGATGTTGTCAGCAAATCCACCTACCCTTAAGGTTGAAATCGTACATAGAAGAACATGTGGTGAAGGTTGATGTACGGTTTCTGAGCAAGTTTTTATTTTCCTTTGTGTTTGGTAGTTTTTGTTTATGTTTTCTTTTATTATGTCTTGCTGGTGTACCACAGTTTCTGTTGGTTTATTTTAGTATTACACCACTTGTACACGACCTACTCAACATTGGTACATGTTAACTTCAGTTCTATTAAATGGTTAATTCTTAAAAAGTCCGGAAACGCATTTTGTCTGACCATGTTTTTCCTATGAAATGACTGTTCTTGATGACATGAAGTTAAGCTGTAGCTGTCTAATAAACATTAGAAGAAACGAACAGGAGTATTCTTTCTTTCTTGTTTTACTGTGTGTCTTCTCGATGTAACTAGTTTATTATTGGTCGTGATGATGTTATTCTTAATTTTCGTTTTCTTTTGTAATACTTCACAACACACGTGGAACTTAGTAGTAAGACAGAATGTCACCATTGCCTTGATTAAAAGCAACAAAGTCGAAGTACGTCAGGTTTTGTTTACTCTCTCTCTCTCTCTCTCTCTCTCTCTCTCTCTCTCTCTCTCTCTCTCTCTCTCTTTCTCTTCTTCTTCTTCTTCTGTATGTTTGTCTGTATGTTTGTCTGTCTGTCTGTCTGTCTGTCTATCTGTCTCTGTCTCTGTCTCTCTCTCTCTGTCTCTCTGTCTTTCTCTCTTTCTCTCTCTTTCTTTCTCTCTCTCTCTCTCTTTCTATATCCGTCTCTCGCTGTCTGTCTCTCTCCACTGTCTGTCTGTCTGTCTGTCTCTGTTTCTGTCTCTCTGTTTCTCTCCGTCTGTCTCTCTCTGTATCTCTCTCTGTATTTCTCTCTCTGTCTCTCTGACTCTCTCTTTCTCTCTGTCTCTCTCCCTCTGTCTCTCTTTCTCTGTTTCTGTCTCTCTCTGTCTTCCTCTCTCTCTCTGTCTTTGTCTCTGTCTCTCTCTCTCTGTCTCTGTCTTTGTCTCTGTCTGTCTGTCTGTCTCTTTCTCTCTCTCTCTCTCTCTCTCTCTCTCTCTCTCTCTCTCTCTCTCTCTCTCTCTCCTCTGCTGCTGTTATTCAAGAGACAGGTGGAGCCCTATATCTCCATTTACGAGACAAAATCTAAGGTAAAGTCAGCCGCAACAGATCACACAAGTCTTTACTTCTTGTACGGGTATGACAACTGGTACTGGGCTTTAGTTTGGCCAATCACAGACATCAGTGAGTTTTCAGGATCCAACTATCTGGTACGTGCCTTTTGGGTAAACTGAATGACACGTGATTACAGATAATGAAAGACTCATTAAGAGAAGCTAAATCACTGACTCTAGAGAGATAGCTGGTTTGGGAACATAGGAAAGTGCATATTATGGATGGTACATTCTATACAACTTCTCATAGTACCGTCTATACAACTTCTCATATATTGATGTTTTTCATGAAGAGTTATGTGATGAAGGTTGTTTCAACTCTGTGGTACCAAAGGAAATAAGAGGGAAGCAGGGAGAATTTTTAAATATTAACTAAGTAACATAACTCTTGAGAGTCACGGAGTTATCTCCCATGTAGAATTTCTCAAACCCAACATAGTTTGCACTACCCATTCAGCTAGCACAAACACAGCCACAAAGCATAAAGTGGTAAGCTCAGAACATTCTGTGGATTAATTTTGCTGTTTGATTTGTGAATGTGTTTTATTTCCTCTTGTGTTACTCCGTTTTTGTTTATTCTGTGTTGTGTTCCACATATAACAGACATGTTCAGTTTTAGATCAGGTTATCATGACGTTCTGTCCTGTTACAGATTTTTTTCTGAAAATTATCTTAAATGGTTTCTTCTTGAAATGTCATGCAATGCATTTTGTCTGATCATGTTCCCACTATGAGATATTCATTCTTCCTGGCGTGAGAGTTAGCTGTTAGTGATTGACAAATAGCTGTCCTGGCATCGTAATAAATGCAATACGATAAATTCTTCTTTTTCTTCTTCTTTTTCTTCTTCTTCTTCTCCTCCTTCTTCTTCTTCTTCTTCTTTTTGTTCTTCTTCTTCTTCTTTTGTTCTTCTTCTTCTTCTTCTTCTCTTCTTTTTCTTCTTCTTCTTCTTCTTCTTCTTCTTCTTCTTCTTCTTCTTCTTCTTCTTCTTCTTCATCCTTTTCTTCTTCTCTTCTTCTCCTTCTTTTTCTTCTTCTTCTTTTTCTTCTTTTTCTTCTTCTTCTTTTTCTTCTCTTTTTTTCTTTCTTTCTTCTATTAGTCAAGATGATGTTGTTTTTAATGTTTACTTTCTATTACTATTCTTCGTAGCGTCCATGAATCTGAGTATTAAGCCTCCTTTTTTTTAGAAAATGAAACCCGAGCATAACCACTAGAATGGAAAAAAGTAAGAAAAATTCCACAGAAGATTTTCTGTTCAACCTCTCCCCTCCGTTGCTATAGAATTCAAGAGACAGATGGACCTCTTTATCTCTTATAACAACAGAACATCTAAGCAAGGTTCAGATGCAACAGACGGCACGTGCCTTTGTCCGTTCTACGTCTTATCACAGGACTGCAGTGCGGTCAATCACAGACGTCACTAAATAGTCAGAAGTCAATGATCTGCGACGTGCCTTTTGGGAAGTCATTAGAGATAACCAGAAGATCGTTCACAGAGGTTGAAGCCCTGACCTTAAAGCGATAAATGGTCTTGGAAAGTGGCATGGCATGTATTATGGCTTACCTGCTCTGTACACAACCACCCCCACGAAGGTTGTAACAAAAGGTTATTTGAAGGTTATGCTTGTTCAGGTTATTTCTGGTTTGGCTTTGTGGTCTCTGTGTGTTTTGTCTTGTGTGTGTGTGTGTGTGTGTGTGTGTGTTTGTGTGTTTGTATGTTTGTGTGTTTGTGTGTGTGTGTGTGTGTTTGTGTGTGTGTGTTTATGTGTGTGAGTGTTTGTGTGTGTGTTTGTGTTTGTGTGTGTGTTTATGTGTGTTTGTGTGTGTGTGTGTGTGTGTGTGTGTGTGTGTGTGTGTGTGTGTGTGTGTGTATGTGTGTGCGTTTGTGTGTGTGTTTGTGTGTGTGTTTATGTTTGTGTGTATGTGTGTAATTTTTTTTTCTGAGACTTTTGTTGATTACAGTACAGTGTTGTTTATTATTACAACTGTTTGCTCTGAATTGATTCAATCCTGTTACAGCTTTACTTAATGTTGTATGTTGTCGTTGTGCACAAAAAGTCAGGAAACAAGTGTTTTCTCACATTATTCCCATACTTGAGATAACAGTTTGTACTGGCATATGTAAGCCTGTAATCGATTTTGTAAAGAACTACCCTCTCATTTTCTGTTTCTTTTCCTATGCTTTTTCCCATAAAGTAGATCATAAACTTAAAAAAATCTTTAATTCTAAAGTGATTGGTGATAGAGTTTAAAACTGTGTGGTCTTTTCTCCTATGATATCTATTTTTCTCAAACACGAGCTTGCTTCCAAGCTTTCTTTTCATTTGAACAATCGGACCCTGTGTACATCATGCCCAGGAGCAACGAGAAAGAATTTCACTTCTTTGGTATCTCTTGATGACTTCATTCTCCTTTTTTATATTTTCAACTGTGCTTCTTCTTAATATCTGTCTCCCCTTATCAATCTCTCTATGTCTATGTCTGTGTGTTCATCTGTTGACAGACTGTATCAGCAAGGATCTTTTAAACTGTATCACGTCTGGACTACAAGTCTGCCCGGCAAGGTGTCATGACTTATTAAATTAAGTCTGAATACACATGCTTCTTACTTAAATCAAGTGATCATCCCTGTAAAAAAAAGTCTGAATGGGTGTCTGCACTGTGAATAGTTTAAATCAGTAGTCTGTATAATAATAAAGTTCATCTGACCGAGATGGAAGACTTTGTCAGTTACAAGATGGGAAGACTGAGTCAATCACAAATTGAAAAGCTAACAATTCCATTCATCTATTCCTGTGTCTGATATCAATTCCCTTTCTCAGTACAGTAACCAAGATAAGAGAACAGCTCATGTTTGTTCTTTTCGGTGATGTTTTCAGTAGCCTTACTCAAGACGATTTCAGTGTTTACCATTGGGCTAGGTACTGTTCTATTCGGAAATAGGAGCGTAATGATTTACAATAAGGCAGATCACCAGCGTGTTAGGATTCTCCAACATTGTTACAGCTCCGATAACTGGTTATATCTCTGGAACAACGCCAGCATAGCTGTGATGGGAGAGGAATGTATGCTAGGGTACCCAAAATCAGCAGCCCCATTAGCTCATTTGGTTAGAGTGCTTTGCTGATAACGTAAGGGTATTGGGTTCGGCCCTCAAACAAGCAACCGTTTAGTTTGATAGAGCCATTGGCTCAAAACTTGATGTCTCGAGTTCAGTTCTCTTTGAAAGCTTGGCAATCTCCCTGGGGGTGTCAGTTCAGCATTTCGTAGGTCCCCCTCCTCATTTCAAGATTTCTCAACGTGTAGGGTTTTGCGCGGACTCAAGGAGTCTGTTAGATGATTGGTGGCAGATCTGGATGGAGAACATATGGAATTATCAGAGTGTGATGAATGCCTCGTGAAGGAGCCCCAAACTCCAAACTACATGTACTATGGACGTGGCAGAACATTACAGGTCATGGTGACCTTTTGAACGGATCATGTCCGCCAGTCCTTGTTGGCAAGTACTCTCGTAAACATCAGAAACATCATTATCGACCGATGAAGCAGATCCACTTGTACTTGACTGATTCAAGTAGCAACATTTGACTGCAACATGAATCTCCTGGTTGTTGATGACAGTCGGAAGTGGTGAAGCACCAGAAGCACGTGATGTTATCGGCTGAAACAAAGAGGCTTTCAAGCTACGAGTCTAGAAGATATGAGTTTCTTTAATGGTAATATTCTTACTGCAGATATATTACTTGTTCACATTCTAGACCACGCTTTTTCGATGCTGCTGACAGTATGAAAGGTTGACTTGATACAAAAGACAGTGGGAAAAACCCATACATTATTTGTGGTGACATACTTTGGTTCAGATTTCAAACTCAAAATACATCATTATCTGAACATTCTAGACCAGGCCTGTATTGAAAGTTCACAATCCCACACAGTCCTTCAGCTTGCAACACACACACACACACACACACGCACACACGCACACACGCACACACGCACGTACATACTCACACACACACACACATACACACACACACACACACTCACACACACACAGATATATATATATATATATACACATATATGCATATGTGTGTGTGTGAGTGCATCTGTACATATATATATATATATATACATATATATATGTGTATATATATATATATTATATATACAGATGCACACACACACTCACACACACACATACAACACACACACACACACACACACACACACACACACACACACACACACACACACACACACACACACACACACAAACTATCGCTTACACT
>JAPXFY010000013.1:35887471-35902471 GCA_030674185.1 Monoplex corrugatus
AAACAGAACAAGGACGCGTGTTTAACACACAAAACTACAACATCTCGATTTTTCATCCACTATGTGGAGGTATCTGAACAGAGCGATTTCAGAATCTTCCGAAATTCATTAATTCATTCTGTCTGGCTTCTCAGTCAAGGAAACTTTTTTTGTCAGTTTGGTGGAGAAAGAACGAATGAGAAAGAGAGAGAGAGACAGACAGACAGACAGACAGACAGACAGAGATAGTGTGTGTATGTGTGTGTGTGTGTTTGTGGTGTGTGTGTGTGCGTGTGTGTGTGTGTGTGTGTGTGTGTGTGTGTGTGTGTGTGTGTGTGTGTGTGTGTGTGTGTGTGTGTGTGTGTGTTGTGAATGCACGCGCGTTCGTTTGTGTGTGTTTGTCTCTCTCTTTGTGTAATCTCTCTCTCTTTCTCTCTCTCTCTATCTGTCTCTGTCTCTGTCTCTGTCTCTCTCTCTCTCTCTCTCTCTCTCTCTCTCTCTCTCTCTCTCTCTCTCTCTCTCTCTCTCCCTCCCAACAGACAAAGGTGATTCCTTAATTGATAAGCCAGACTGAGTGAATGACTGAATTCCGCCCACACACGACTGTAGTATAAACCAGCATTGCTTCTCTTTAATAACCGCTGGCACTGACACTGGCAACCTTGACATGAACTTCGCCTCAGGTAGAGAGAAAAGGCCGGAGAACGAAGCGGAACGGAGGTCACGGTGAGAGCAGGTCCTGAAGGGTCACAGTTTCTTACACAATCGTCACAGGACTGTGCTAACCAGTGTCAAATAGGATGCAGAAACAGACATAAACAGAACCAGGACGTGCGTTTAATACACGAACAAAATCTCGATTTTTCACCCATCAGGTGGGGGCGTCTAAACGGATTGTTCCCAGAATCTTCCAAAATTTATTAATTCACTCTGTCTGGCTTCTCAATCAAGAAAGCTTCTTTGTCAGTTCGGGGGATGGAGAAAGAGAGAGAGAGAGAGAGAGAGAAAGAGAGTGGGATGGAAGGAGAGACAGAGAGCGGGATGGAGAGAGACACACACACACACCACACACACACACACACACACACACACACACACACACACACACACACACAGACAGAGAGTTTATTATTATTTACTTTACTTTTTCTGTCCTATGGGGTCGTTAAGCGTCGAAAGGACATACAGCTTTTGGGCGTGGGCCAGATGGGTAGCGTCTACCAAAGTTAGGTTGATTATTCCAGTTATTTCGCACTTTATATCCATCTTTTCCTGAGACACCCCCGCCCCCATCCCCTCATTTGGATCCATGCCTTTTCATGCTATGAGCTTTGCATGCTGGCTATTCGCTCGGAAGCCTCATGAATTGGCTGAACTATTTCAGCCTCTGTTTTTCTATGTATTCTAGACATGGCACAGTCCCCAGAGTGCATCTAATGATTTCATGTCTGATTTTGTCTCAACATGTGACATTCACTTTATTTCTGAGACACCTCATCTTGCAGCTGTTGTTTTGCTTTCTTTCTTTCTTTCTTTGTGTGTGGTGGTGATTTTAGACACACACACACACACAAAAAAAAAAACTTGCAAAAGGTTAATCTTCAGGAAAAAGAAAAGAACCAGAAAAACAAGACAAGAAAGAAAAATTCACAAATGACGTTATCATAATTAACGATTGAAACAGTAAATTTAGCTAACCATAATACTGAACATGAGAAGTAACGGCACGTTAAAGATATTTCGCTATCGGACTTTTTGACAGGCTAACAAAAAATTCATATGTTAAGGATGGTGAGGCAAATATGTCAGAAACTGTCTTCGTTGATAACGTAGGTATATGTCGTTTTACCCGAACGCATGAAAGAATATGACTATGTGTTATCTTCTTTCCACACAGGCACACTACATTCCTGGTGTATTTTGTTTTGAATGCATCAAGTTTCCACCTATACATAAGAGATTGTGTGTGTGTGTGTGTGTGTGTGTGTATGTGTGTTGTGTGTGTGTGTGTGTGTGTGTGTGTGTGTGTGTGTGTGTGTGTGTGTGTGTGTGTGTGTGTTGTGTGTGTCCATGTCTGGCACTGATAACAAAGCGCAGGTATAAAAGTAGAGCTTATTGGTTCACGGATTGTATCCACAGATGTGTACGGATGTGACGGTAGAAGGGCCAGCTGATAAGTCACTGCATTTGCTTTCTGGATTTCCCTATCCATGCTGCCGTTCTGTGTGAAGATGCATCATAGGTATTTGAATTCTTCAACTTATTCCAGTTCCATGTTGTTGACATGTAATTCCGGCTTGCCTGGGCTTCCTGCACACCTGCATAACCTCCGTTTTGGACAAGCTGATTTTCATATTATGATCTTCACAGCTTGCTCTCAAGTTAGTGATGTGTTCCTGCATCTTTATTAATTAGGTGTTAGTCATCAGTCAACAAATAGTAATTCATTCAGGTATTCAACATTAGGATTTGTATACTTTGTGATCCTGTACATATAGATAATGAACAATAGAGTGGACATAACACAACCTCGGTGCACTCCTGTTTTTACATCAAACCAATCATCGAGGTCGTCTGGTGTTCTCACTGCACTTCGACTGCATTGGTACATCCCCATGACATTCTCTAGTAACTGTCCTTGAACGTCGTAGATCTCTAGAACTGCGCACAGTATGTTTCTCTCTACTCCGTCGAAGGCTTTCTCAAGGTCAACAAATACCATGCTTAGTGCTTTGTCATACTCAGTGGTCTTTTCAGACATCTGTCTCAGGGCGAAGACTGCATCTGTTCATCCTCTTTCTTTCATAAATCCAAACTGTGCCTCACTCAGTTAGGGTTCTACGAAAAGGTCTAATTCTCTGTTCAAGTTCTTTAGCATACATTTACCAATGTGAATGAGAAACGAAATGTTCTGGTATTGTGTCTTACAATCTCTCATGTCTCCTTTTTTTCTTCCATAGGGTGTGACAATTGCTTTTTGTTTGTATCATTGTTATTAATAATAATAGTAATAATAATGATAATAATAATAATATTATATTATTATCATCATTATTATTATTATTAATTATTATTATTATCATTATTATCATCATCATCATCATCATTATTATTATCATTAATTACACGATCTCATACATCTTCCGTGTGTTTCCGCTCTCTCTCCTCTTTTCTGCTCTCTCTCTCTCGCTCACACACACACACACACACACACATATATATCTATATTATATATATATACATGTATATCTATATATATGTATATCTATATATGTATATATATATATATATGCATGTGTGTGTGTGCGCGCGCGTGTGTGTGTGTGTGTGTGTGTGTGTGTGTGTGTGTGTGTGTGTGTGTGTGTATGTGTGTGTGACTACAAATAAATCTCCTGAACATAAAACATGTTGGCTATCTTCCAGTAATCACAAACCCCTGTAGGTTCATAGCTAGAATCCAGGCCAGGAATGAAAACACCTTTTGATGCTGCCTGTGAAAAAGGATTATACGCAAGTTTACGGCTTTTTCCAAGATTAGTCTGGCTGTTGTTTTATCACAAAGCATCTGTAGTATTGGCATAATGGAATCATCTAAACAATATCATGCCAGCTTACGAAAACTGAAATTAAAAACATTAACTAGAATAGAAACAACTCTGTGCTCTACACTTTTTAATCTCCATTTTATTTGAAAAGAAAGAAGGGAGAGGATTTATTTCATATTATCCATGAAGGATGAGTGTGTGTTTGTGTGTTTGTGAGAGACAGAGAGAGAGAGAGTGTGTGTGTGTGTGTGTGTTTGCGTGTGTGTGGTGTGTTGTGTGTGTGTGTGTGTGTGTGTGTGTGTGTGTGTGCGTGTGGTGTGTGTGTCTGTGTGTGTGTGTGTCTGTGTGTGTGTGTGTCTGTGTCTGTGTCTCTGTGTCTGCGTTGTGTGTGTATGTGTGTGTGTTATGTGTGTTGTGTGATCTAAAGTGTGTTTGCAAGAATTTCTTAGCTGTTTATGCTTGAATCTTTATACAAGTTTAGTCAAAGGTATAAATTGTTAAGGAGTCACGAACGCATATGTTACAACGGCAAGGTATCAAGATCAAAATTGCATGGACTAAAGAAAAGCAGTGACTAACTTTAGCACTATTTCACGAAACAATTAACAATAACTTTTTAGCAATATCTCTCAGCTGCCGTCACTGTCTAGCATTGTCCTCAATGCATATCATGTTTTAGTTAAACTAAAGTTTCTTCATGAAATCAGTGACCTTGAGAAGTACAAAATCTGGACGTTTATTTTGATTTTCATAGGAAGGGATATTGTGAAAATGGCTTTACCACGTTGTTATTGTTATATATTCTGGCATCAGCCAGACTTGACAGAAACTGGCACATGCCGTACTGGCCTAATATTTGTAATGACATCCTAAACCCAAATATACTTACTAGTGAAGTCGGCATGTGGCGAAAACATCCACTAGCTTTGAAAATGTTTTCCTACCAACTTCTTAGGTTGGAACCTAGAGGAGAAATAAACAGTCTTCACGAGAGGTCTTTGGTTACTTTTTAGTACTCAGACAGTCTTGTAGATCTTAAGTTAAAATCTCGGATAAGTCAAGAATGAAAACAAAAATTTCAGCTGGGACTAAGGGCAGCTTTCTGATCGACCTGACAGAGTGGTTTCTGTGTGTCTTTCTAACTGTCTATGAAAACAACATATCAGCAAAGTTTTACTAGCTGTTTTCAAGATTGATTTTCATCATATCTGAGTCAAAACTGTAAACTGTCGAGAAGTCGAGAATTATGACTTTGGAAGTCACTTTGCCGAGATCAAGGACACATGGACTAAACATCTGCCTAAAGTCAGCATTTTTCGATGAAGGCGGGTGAACAACACTTTTGTTAAATGTCTGACAATCATTTAATCTGTTTTCATTGCTCTAAACATCTAGAACTGTCTTCAATCCACGTCAAGTTTCATTTCATCTGAAGCTTCCTCAAGGTCACAGTCATCTTGAAAGGTATACAGTTCGGATTGACACTGATACGTAATAATTTGTGTATAAAAAAAGGCAGATTTTTGATTGGCTTGATCATCTGGGTTCAACGTACACACGATATTGGAAAGCCGAGTATATAAAACATAAGTTTTCAGAAGGGCAAAACCACTGATTTTAGTGTGGGTGACTATGCTGGCCATTCAGATAGATCCCACTGTTTGCGGTTCATCATGAAAATAGAGGTGTTGAACAAGTAAACCTTTAAGTCCAGATATCTTTTTTGTAAGAGCCAGCTGATATGGTTGCATTTAGTCACATAACACGGTACTTACTTCTCTGCTGATAAATGTGATGGTGGATAGGTTTGTTCCTACAATTTTTCCGGTCTTAAATGTTCTGGTATGTCATGGCTGGTTTGTCAACAGCTCTCTCAAACAATGATAATTTCCTGATCGGGGGGATTGGTCGAGATCCACATCTGGTTCTGGTATGGAAGGTATGAGGTTTTTAAGTGAACTGTATCTTGGCATTTCCTATTAGAAATAAAACGCTGTAAACACCAGTTCTGTCATAGAGGCGTTTTGGGTGCGATGATATACAATGGCGCACTGAATTGAAGCCAGTCTCAACCCACAGTTGCGCTGAAGAAGTCGGCCGTATCGCCGATGAAAGCTACGCAGTAAGTAGCTTTTTGTAACTGAGAGCCAGGTTCAACCAGTAGCCATTATACAATGGCGTCATTCCAGGATGTCTGTTTAAAGCGGGAAGTAAAACAAAGAAGACTAGGATCGGATCGATAGCATGAAAGAGACCTTGACATCATACATCACTTCTCCATTCAGGCTTTCCAGCTCGCTACTGACCGTCATACATCACTTCTCCATTTCAGGTTTCCAGCTCGCTACTGACCGTCATACATCACTTCTCCATTTCAGGCTTTCCAGCTCGCTACTGACCGTCATACATCACTTCTCCATTTCAGGTTTTCCAGCTCGCTACTGACCGTCATACATCACTTCTCCATTTCAGGTTTTCCAGCTCGCTACTGACCGTCATACATCACTTCTCCATTTCAGGTTTTCCAGCTCGCTTTTGACCGTCATACATCACTTCTCCATTTCAGGTTTTCCAGCTCGCTACTAACCGTCAAATCTTTCTCCCAGCGACATAACTAATGGCACAAGCAGACGTATAAAAGAAAACATTAGCAGTCAACAAAGAAACACCTCGAGGGTGTGGATGGGATCCAGAGCACCTATGCCTAGCCACTTCTCCGGACAATCACCTCACAAGTCCCCGATGCCACATTACCATATTTTTCAGTTCTTTTCATCATTGCATTAGTTGACATGTATCCACAAGCAAGACTAATAAAGGAAAAGGAAGAAGAAGAACGACAAGAAGGGAGTTGGTGAAGGGGTGAGGTTGGGGATGACTGGCTCTTGGGCATCATAAAAATTCCCCGAACAATCAGCACAGGATAATCTAGCCCTAGACAGGATAGTCTAGTCCTAGACAGGATATCTATCCCTGGACAGGATACACTTGCCCTAGACAGGATAATATTGCCCAGGATAGGATATCTAGTCTAGACAGGATAATTTAGCCCTAGACAGGATAATCTAGCCCTAGACAGAACAATCTCGCCCAAGACAGAATAATCTAGCCCTAGACAGGACAATCTAACCTTAGACAGAATATCTAGCCCTAGACAGGACAATCTAACCGTAAACAGGATAATCTAGCTTGGCGTCACTGTAGACATAACACGGAGGTTAGCATTTTTTTAAACTAAATTTATGTTTTGATTTTTATTTGCGATGTACAGCAATGTCGTTTGGCATATGACAGAGAACACCGATACCGTTGTATGGATGTGAAGCATGGACAGTCAACACGCAAAATCAGAACAAGATTGAGGCAGCTGAAATGTGGTTTCTAAGAAGAATTTTAAGAGTTCCGTGGATAGCAAAGAAAACAAACTAGACAGCCTTGAAAGAAGCAAACACATAAAAAACATTAATGAAGAAGATCAGGAAAATACAAGCAACATTTATAGGACATTTGATGAGCAAGACAAATTTGAGCATCTAGTCACATCAGGAAAGCTGTATGGAGGGAACAAGAGCACCAAGTAGACCAAGGGAGAAAAAATTGGACGGACTTTCAAAGTGTTTAAACACTGACCGGGTTGAGAACAGATAGCGTGGGAGATGTACTTGCAGTAACAAGGGATAGATTCGTTTAGAGAGCGATGATCGCCGACACAATGCAGCAGGGCACATTATTATTATTATTATTATTATTATTAGGTAGAAAGAAACTCTAGGGAGAGCTAGACAACAGAAGGTCTTCAGAGAAGTAACCCCCTTTAGACAAGTGTTTCGGCCCTGAATTCCTTACACTCTCGGGGGGCCGGGCCACATCCAGGTCATGACTCCTGGATGCCCTTCTGCTGTTGTCTTTTTTTTTTTTTTTTTTTTTTTTTTTTTTTCCCACGCCGGGGATCGAACCTGGGCGATTCTGTGCTTCAGAACTGCGGTACGCGGTTTTACCAATGTGCTAACGGGGCACACATCATCTGTAGGGAATTTAATCCTTATGAAGTTCACTTTTTTCGTTCCTCCTTGCCCAGATCCAGCTTGAGCTCCTTTCTGCTGCCTCTGCCATCGCTTTAAGGGCTCTAGTCCTCTTCTTCCCAGAAATGGCGAGTTGTTTCATGAGATCATAAGCGGAGGTGCCCACAAACCCTCTTGCCCCGACCTCTATGGCGAAGATTTTGACCCGCAGACCTGCTTTCTTCAGGGTGCTGGCAAGACCGGCGTATTTTTCGGTCTTGTAGATATGTGCTTCTTCCATTCTGCTTTCGTATGGCACAGTGAGTTCTATCAGAATCACTTGTTTCGAGGAGTCAGAGTGGAGAGCGATGTCTGGTCTCATGCCTGTCTTGCTGATGACATCTGGGTAATTTCTCCACTCTGGGAGGTCTGCTGTACACTCCCAGTCGACTGCTCCATCCAGAAGACCCTTTGGCAATGTGCTGGTTGTCATAGCCCTTTCGGGCCAGACCTGTTTCCCTCCTGCTTTGTAGAACGTTGTCATAGCAATTGGTGCGTTTGGGGTCATGGTTTTTTCGCTAACCACATCTGTGATCACTTTCAGAACTTGGTTGTGCCTCCATGTATACCTTCCTTGGGCTAGCGCTACTTTGCAAGAGCTTAGGACATGTTCCACTGTTTGTTTCTTCTGACAGAGCGGACATGCTGGGTCGTCTGCTTTCCCCCATTTCACTAAGTTTGCATTCGAGGGGAGCAGGTCATATACAGATCTGAGGAGGAAGCTTATCCTTAGAGGAGCCAAGTGCCACATTATTATTATTTTTATTATTATTATTATTATTATTTTATTATTATTTTATTATTATTATTATTATTAATATTATTATTATTATTATTATTATCATTATTATTATTATTATCATTGTTATTACATATCATTATTACTATTATTATTATTATTATTAACATTATTATTATTAGTAGTAGTATTATTATTGTTGTTGTTGTTATTGTATTATTATTATCATTGTATTGTTATTATCACTATTATTGTTAACTTTAATATTATTGGTAATTATTATTACTATTATCATTATTGTCTTATAATTATTATTGTTGTTGTTGTTATTATTATATTATTATTGTTATTATTCTGTAGTGGAGACAAAACAACTGAAAAAGGAAAAAAAAAGTCAGTTAAACCTTTTCAACATTATAATCATTTTGTCATCTTTTTTTTCCAACTGTTAAACAGACTTGAACCGTGGGTCAATATTGTTAATAATAAACGGAGGTCAGAAATGATGATGACAACAAAAATCAGGCCAGGTTGTAGATTGTTGCAACATACACAAATACTACTACGTGAGCATTTCATCGGCTTTCATCGATGTTGCGCTTGTCAGTTTTTTTCTCGCTTAACATTTTTGCTCTACAGAGGAAAAGGTCATGAAAGATCTAGATGAGGTTGTCAGGCCTTTTTTTGACATTCTTCTCTGTCTCTCTGTCTCTGTCTCTCTCTCTCTCTCTCTCTCTCTCTTTATCCTCTCTCTCTCTCTCTCTGTCTACCTCTCTCTCACTCTCTCACTCTCTCACTCTCTCTGTACCTGTCTCTCTCTCTCTCTGTCTGTTTGTCTGTCTGTCTCTGTCTGTCTCTGTCTCTCGCTCTCTCTTTCACTGTCTCTCTCTTTCTCTCTCTCTCTCTGTCTTTGCCACTCTCTGTCTCTTTGTCTGTCTGTCTCTCTCTCTCTCTCCCTCTTGCTTTCTCTCTGTCTCTCTCTGTCTCTCTGTCTCTGTCTCTTGCTCTCTCTGTCTGTCTCTTGCTCTCTCTGTCTGTCTCTCTCTCATTCTCTCTCTCTCTCTTTCTCTCCCTCTCTCTCTTTCTTTCTCTCTCTCTCTCTCTCTCTCTCTCTCTCTCTCTCTCTCTCTCTCTCTCTCTCTCTTCTCTGTCTCTCTCTCTTCTCCTTCTTTCTTAGGGAATTCATGATTTGCAACTTCTATGACGTTGCATGTATTGTACTTCAATTCTTTTCTTCGTTGCATCAGTTGACATGTTTCCGCCCCTCCCATGTTAGTTCTAAATGCTTCCTTTGCTTTATTCTTGTTGTTGTTTTGCAATGTTGTTGTTGTTGGTGGTGGTGGTGTTGTTGTTTAGTGTGTGTGTATGTTGTTGGTACTGTTGTTGTTGTTGTTGTTTGGTGTGTGTGTTGTTGATACTGTTGTTCTTATTTGGTGTGTGTGTTGTTGTTGTTGTTTGGTGTGTGTGTTGTTGTTGTTGTTTGGTGTGTGTGTTGTTGTTGTTGTTTGGTGTGTGTGTTGTTGATACTGTTGTTCTTATTTGGTGTGTGTGTTGTTGTTGTTGTTTGGTGTGTGTGTTGTTGTTGTTGTTTGGTGTGTGTGTGTTGTTGTTGTTGTTTGGTGTGTGTGTTGTTGTTGTTGTTTGGTGTGTGTGTTGTTGTTGTTGTTTGGTGTGTGTGTTGTTGATACTGTTGTTCTTATTTGGTGTGTGTGTTGTTGTTGTTGTTTGGTGTGTGTGTTGTTGTTGTTGTTTGGTGTGTGTGTTGTTGTTGTTTGGTGTGTGTGTTGTTGTTGTTGTTTGGTGTGTGTGTTGTTGATACTGTTGTTCTTATTTGGTGTGTGTGTTGTTGTTGTTGTTTGGTGTGTGTGTTGTTGTTGTTGTTTGGTGTGTGTGTTGTTGTTGTTGTTTGGTGTGTGTGTTGTTGATACTGTTGTTCTTATTTGGTGTGTGTGTTGTTGTTGTTGTTTGGTGTGTGTTGTTGTTGTTGTGTGGTTGTTTGTGTTTGGTGTGTGTGTTGTTGTTGTTGTTTGGTGTGTGTGTTGTTGTTGTTGTTTGGTGTGTGTGTTGTGTATGTTGTTGTTTGGTGTGTGTGTTGTTGATACTGTTGTTCTTATGGTGTGTGTGTTGTTGTTGTTGTTTGGTGTGTGTGTTTGTTGTTGTTGTTGTTTGGTGTTGTGTTGTTGTTGTTGTTTGGTGTGTGTGTTGTTGGCACTGTTGTGTGTTGTTTGATGTGTTTTGTTGTTGTTAGGCTGTTTGGTGTGTGTTGTTGTTTGTTGTTGTTGTCACTGTTAAGGGTTAACATGTATTTGCTTTACATGTATCAGTCTTTGCCTCTCGTGCTTTTGAACAGCACATGACCTGTTCCCATGCGTAGTTGGTAATTTATCACAATTCATTTTAATAACGTGTTTCACATTGCATATGTTATGGTTTATCTGTTGTTGTTGTTTTTTATATGTTTATGTTGTCTGTGTTGAGTGAGAAGAACTAGCTGTAAGACAGGTCGAATGAGACTATCCTTGAGTAATAAAATGTTCTGAAACTGAATGTCTGAACTCTCTCTCTCTCTCTCTCTCTCTCTCTCTCTCTCTCTCTCTCTTTCTGTCTCTCTGTCTCTCTCTCTGTCTGTCTGTCTGTCTGTCTGTCTCTCTTTTTCGCTTCTCTCTCCCTGTCTCTCTCTCTTTCTTTCTCTCTCTCTCTCTCTCTCTCTCTCTCTCTCTTTCTCTCTCTCTTTTTTTCTCTCTCTGTGTCTGTCTCTGTCTCTCTCTCTCTCTCTCTGCCATCCCTACCCGGTGTCTCTTTTTGTCTTCGAACGATTTTGCAAGGAGTTTGTTTTGTGTGTTACTCCAACCTTGACGATTTTTCCATTTGAATTATGTCAGTCACACAGTTCGATCGTTTTATAGAAAGAAGTGCTGAAAGTGCAGGCTGGAGATTTAGACAGGATTTTTGCAGGCGTCATATTTTGACATGTCAATGCGCTGTGGATTGGGGTCATTGTGACAGAAACGTACCTGTGGGTCACGTGCGGTCATAATGTGTGTATTTGTTACCACACGAAGATTGCTGAACATAAAACGAGAAACCAGGCTAGGAAAGAGATAAACAAACAGGGCAAATTAACGATTCGTATGAGACGTAATGACACATTCGTTCGTTATGTCATACTTCCATTTTTGGTTCTTTGTTCTCTTGTTTGTCTGTTGTTTTTTGTGTTGTTTATTTTTGTTTTCGTTTAGTTTTTTTGTTTGTTTTTGTTTTGGGGGTTATCTGTTTGTCTGTTTGTTCATTCGTTCGTTCGTTCGTTTGTTTGTTTCTTTGTTATATGTTTCTAATTTTGTTATATCAACTTTGTGATTTTCTCCATTTATGGAATCACTTCGTACTATCTTTCCGTTATCATAACACATGAAGACCAGCTTTGGAGATAAATTCGTTTTGTTTGTTTGTTTGTTTGTTTGTTTGTCTGTCTGTCTGTCTGTGGTGTTTGTTTGTTCGTTTGTTTGCTTGTTAGTTTATTTGTTTGTTTGTTCGTTCGTTTGTTTTTGTTTGTTTGTTTGTTTGTTTGCTGCTATGATGTCGAATTTAGGGAGATTTCCTTTGTGCTCACCTTTCTTCGTCCATTTTCTATGCCACTTTAACTCCACAGAACATAGCACAGTTTCTTTTACAATGCAATGATGAGGATGAGGATGATAATCATGATACTATGGAGTTTCATGTAGGATTTAGACTGTGTGACAGGGCTGTACTCTACCATTGCTATCATGGTATTTATCCTGGTGCCAGTAGTATTGGTTAAAAGAGTTGAGGAACATCCTCAATGGCGTATCCGTGAAGTGGAAAGGGACTCAACCGTGTGATCCCAGTCTTTCTGATGAACCCATAGTATACTCAACTCTGGGTAGGAGCCAGTTATAACCGAAAAATCCTGTAACGAATTTTAAACGGACTGATGGGGATTTGAACCCACAACTCTCCAGTTGGTAATCTGTTGTGCTAACCACTGCCCCAGTGTGACTGGTTCTCCTGAGATAAACTTGACCATCGTCTGCAAAGCATCCACAGGCCAGTCCAGTTTCTTCTCAATGGTATTCACCTTCGACACATCTCCTCCCCCAAAACCTGGATATTCCTGCAGACCTGTTTGATGTGGTCTGTATCCTGCTGTGCCTCTCTACAAAGACACACAGTGAAGGGCAGTTCATATTACGAAATCACTGAATTTTAGCATAGAAAAAAATCAACAACAACAATAACGACTGCATGAACAATGACAATAACAACAAAACATGAACACCAAAAAAGAAGAACAGCAACTAAATCAACAACAGATTTCTGCTGTCGTCTTATTTTGACATGTCAATGCGCTGTGGATGGGGGTCATTGTGACAGAAACGCACGTGGGTCACGTGCGGTCATAATGTGTGTATTTGTTACCACACGAAGATTGCTGAACATAAAACGAGAAACCAAGCTAGGAAAGACATAAGCAAACAGGGCAAATTAACGATTCATATGAGACGTAATGACACATTCGTTCGTTATGTTATACTTCCATTTTTGGTTCTTTGTTCTCTTGTTTTGTCTGTTTTTTTAGTGTGTTGTTTTATTTTTGTCTTCGTTTGTTTGTTTTGTTGTTTTGGGGTTATCCGTTTGTGTGTTTTTTTGTTTGTTCTTCGTTTGTTTTGGTTGGTTGGTTGGTTGGTTGGTTGGTTGGTTGGTTGGTTGGTTGGTTGGTTGGTTGGTTGGTTGGTTGTTAGTTGGTTGGTTAGTTGGTTGGTTGGCTGGTTGGTTGGTTGGTGGTTGGTTGGTTGGTTGGTTGGTTTTTATTTATTTGCTTGTTTGTCTGTTTGTTTGTTTGTTTGGTTTTTTGTTTGTTTGTTTTCCAAAAGAATGAAGCAATGTTGTATTAACTTTGTAATATAATGGAGTTACTTCATACCATCTTTCCATTTTCGTTACACCTGAAGACCAGCTCGAGATAAAATGGTTTTGTTTGTATGTTGTTTTGTTTGTTTGTTTGTTTGTTTGTTTGTTTGCTTGTTTGTTTGTTTAGTTTTTTGTTTGCTTGTTTGTTTTTCTGCTTGTTTGTCTGTCTGTTTGTTTGTTTGTTTGCTTGCTTGTTCGTTTGTCTGTTTGTTTGCTTGTTTGTTAGTCTGTTTGTTTGCTTGCTTGTTTGTTTGTTTGTTTGTTTGTTTGCTTTGTTGTTTGTTTGTCTCTCTGTTTGCTTGTTTGTTTGCTTGCTTGTTTGTTTGCTTGTTTGTTTGTCTGTTTGTTTGTTTGTCTGTTTGTTTGCTTGTTTGTTTGTTTGTCTGTGTGTCCTTGGGATCATCGCACTTACGGACAAGGACTTACAGTGGTGGGCAGATTATATTATGAAATCACTGATTTTTAGAATAAAAAATTCAAACGACAACAATAACGACAGCATGAACAATGACAACAACAACAAAACACGAACAACAACAAAAAAGAACAGCAACTAAACCTACTTCATCAACAACAACTACTACAATAACAGCTCCACAACAACAAATACTACTGTTACATCAAGAACAAGAACATAAACAACAGCAACATAAAGAGAACAACAGCAGCAAAACCATAAACAGCAATACCAGCCACAAGTAACAACGGCTATCCATCAATGACAACACAGTGGAGCATGTTCACCAGTTTGGTTTTTGATCTTATAAAGAAACGTATCGAACTAGGCAACGTGACCAAATGGTAAAGACAATAGGTAAGTGATTGGGAGGTGTTTGCAACTTTGAACAGATATTCGGGACAGAAGGTATAAAAATGTAAAGAAGGTAATAATAATAATGATAATAATAATAACAATAACGATGATGATGATAATAATAATAATAATAATAATAATAATAACAATAATAATTATAATAACAATAATGATGATGATGATCATCATCATCATCATGATGGTGGTGGTGGTGGCCGTAGTGGTGGTGGTGGTGGTAATGATGATGGTGGTAATGTGTATGTATGTATATTACTTCATTTTATTTTGCTCTATTTTACCTTGTTTTTCTTTCTTTCTCTATCTAACGTCACTTTGTGCAAACAGACCTTCATAAGATAAAAGAAATTGTTTGGTTATATTCCACAAACTGTGTTGTTGGCTCTGTATATGTGCGTGCGCGCGCGCGCGCGCGTGTGTGTGTGTGTGTGTGTGTGTATGTGTGTGTATGTGTGTGTGTGTGTGTGTGTGTGTGTGCGTGTGTAGTAGTCTGTGTGTGTGTGTGTCTTTGTCTCTCTGTAAAGATAATTGGGTTCAAAGATATGGGCCAAATCTGACAAACGATTCAATGGTTTAACAGAGCAAAAGGACAAAAAGGACGAGAAAGAAATAAAGAAAGTAAGACACAAAGGGGAAAAAAGAAAAGGAAAAGAAAGAAGAAAAAGAAGAAAATCCCAAATACAAAATGATTAGACCATATAAAGAAATTGCCCTTTTATACATGTTAAACGTGTCATTGTTGATATCTGAAAGATTTAGTATTCCAGTCTGAGCTTGACGGAGAGTAAGGTGAGAGAGACCTCAATTTTTCTTGGGTCAGCACTATGATAGAAGTATCCATCTCTTCTCTCAGGTTGTTGTTGTTGTTGTTGTTGTTGTTGTTTCTTCTTCTTCTTCTTCTTCTTCTTTCTT
>JAPXFY010000013.1:35919971-35922471 GCA_030674185.1 Monoplex corrugatus
TGCACCGGATTTAGCTGCTCTGTCAACTACGTTGTTGCCGTGAAGACCAACGTGAGAAGGCACCCAGCATAAACTGATTTCCGAGCCATTTATCTTTAAACAGTGTATTAGATGATTTGCCTCAATTATTAAATCAGGTCTTGTGTCTGTATCAAAAGACTGTAAGGCATATAATACAGATTTTGAATCAACAAACAGAACTACTTTGAAAGGCACAGGCCGAAGGCTTATTAAATAATGCAACGCTTGAACAACAGCGACCAATTCTGCTGTATATATAGATACATTTGCCCCAATGAAAAAAGACTTTTTAATGTTAAATTTTGGAACATAAAACGCTGCTCCAGCGCTCTGATTTGCTAAGACTGACCCATCAGTAAAAATGTGGAGGTGGGTACGGTACTTTTCATCGATGTGTTCACAAGCTGTGGATAGCGTAATGTTGACATTATCATCTTTTTTAACGTCTGCATAATCGAGATCAAACGTGGCCTTTAGCATTTCCCATGTAGGGATAGGCGTTAACATTGGTTTTTTGGCTATTTCATCCATAGTTATGCTGGATTGTTTGATCAGGTCAGATATGTAAGTTGCGGTTGTAATTTGTGATGAAATGTTCTTTGCTCGTTTTGGAAAGTCAATATCAGACCTGATTTTAATTTCTTTGCTCACAAAATTATTCGCTTGTGAAGTAGTTCTAATTGCAAACTTTGCTGTAGCTAGCTCACGATGGTTGTTTTAGAGGTAGAATTCCAGCAACTTTGTACGTTTCCTGAGTAGAAGCATGAGTTGGTACACCTAGTGCAATTTTAAGACTTTTGCAGTCCAAGTTCTGAATCTTTTTTAGTAAATATTTAGGTGCATTGAAAAAAACTTCTTGCGCGTAGGATAATTTAGACCTGACCAGCGCTGTTGACAGATGAATCAGTATATTTGTATCCATTCCCCAGGGTAATTTGCTTATTATCTTTAGAAAATTTAAGGTTTTTCGTGCTTTTGTTAAAATATAATCAAAATGAACATTCCAGCTTAATTTCGAAGTGATGTAAACTCCCAGAAATTTTACGACCTGTTTGTAATTTAACACTTCACCAAGCAATTTGAAAGTAGGCAAGTTATTTGAGTTACCACCAGGATCAAACAGCATCATGTTAGTCTTTTCCGCCGACAACGACAGACCATTTTCTAACATATAGTTTCCAAGATTATCAAGATCAATTTGATACAATTTCCTGATGTAATTCCGTGTTCTCTGTGGAGTTGTCTTTTTTAAAGTGATATTCATCCAAGTGCATATATCATCAGCATACTGTACTAAAACAACACGATTTGAAAAAGCTTTAGGAAGATCCTGTATAAGGATATTAAATAAAATAGGTGCTATCACTGAACCTTGTGGAATCCCCATGTCGAGGTGCCGTGAAGTAGAATAACTAGCTCCCACTCTAGCCTGTATTGTTCTATTAGCTAAAAAAGATTTAATGTAATTGTACATATTGCCAGATAAACCAACAGATTTTAGCTTGAACAATAAACGTTTATGCCAAACTTGATCGTAGGCTTTTTTTACATCAAAGAAAGTAGCTAAAACACTTTTTCTGCGGGCAAACTGTTGTTTGATCTGAGTCGTAAGTTTAACCAGGTGTTCAACTGCGGATCTCCCTTTTCTAAAACCCGCCTGGTTTACCGGAATAACGTTATTTTTATCACAGTAGTGTAAAAGTCTGTTTAAGATCAATCTTTCCATTAGTTTGCTCGTGTGGGACGTCAAAGCAATGGGTCTGTAACTGTTTTTATCAGTTTTCGATTTTCCTGCTTTTAATATCGGTATAACTATAGACTTTTGCCAGATTTGTGGTACAGTTCCGCTAACCCAGCATTTCTGCAAAATTTTGTGTAGGAAAATAAGATAGTTTTCAGGGAGATGTTTAATCATTTCAGTCGAAACTGCATCAATACCTACCGAACTCGTTTTGTTGTGTAGAAACAGTATTGTGTTTTTTAGCTCTTCTAAGGTGATTGGAGAATTAAACCAGAGATCATTCTGAGGTATTGGATCAGTGTAGATTGAGTTGTTATCTTCCATTTCTCTGTGATGTTTGCAGTCTGGAGATAAACCTTCAACTTTACTGTTTTTAGCAAATACGTCCACAAAGTTTTCTGCTTTGTCCATGTCTGAAGGAAATGTGTTACATGTTTCTATCATTATCGGACACCTAGGTAAGTTGGTTCCATTCTTCATTTGATTCATTTTCGTCCAGACTTTATGGAAATCTTTGAAATCTGAAATTTCTTTTTTGCAGAATGATGCCCAATAATCTTTCTTTGCTTCAGCAATGATTTTGTTACATTGGATGTTAGCTTTTTTCATTTCCACATGATCTTCAGGTTTCCGGCTTTTGATGTAGATTTTGAATTTCTCCCTTTTATATTGAACTGCTTTCTCACATGCCTCTGTCCACCAAACATTACCCAATCGATTATTCGATTTAGAAGTTTT
>JAPXFY010000013.1:35932471-35937471 GCA_030674185.1 Monoplex corrugatus
AGAAGAATATAAAAAGGAACTGTAGAAAGATATACAATTGTCTTAATCTGTTAAAAAAAAAGAAAGAAAGAAAGAAACACCGAACATATTCGATTTTATAGCAGAAAGTTTAAGAACAAGATCTTAGAGTAAACTGATCGTACCATGGGCAACATGGATTTTATCGTAGTTAAGAAAACACAGATCAACAAAGGACATGCTTTTGGTTAAGTGTCAGTCAAAATTACTGTTTTTGCATAGTGACATCTCTGAAATGCAACATTCCTGATGGGAAGCAACTGAAGCTTCAGCGTAAAAGTTTTAATAATGTACGAGTTGCTCCCCTTTTTAAACCTTATTGACTACTTACATGTATGAGATTTTCGTTGCTGGGTCTTTGAGTTTTAAAGGTGATATTTTTTTTCCCTTGCCACTAGAATTCTTCTCGGAAGCACCAAAAAGATTTTAGAAGGCAGCTCCTGTAATCTAATTAACAATAGATAAATAAATTGACAGAAACAGATGATTAACTTGGTTTCCTAGTAGTACTTGTCGGTTTTGGGGGGTGTTTGTGATTTTGTTTTTGGTTTGTCTTGTTTCCTTTTTCTTTTTAACAAGAGCTCAAAACACATCATTACAAGTATCGCTCAAGCGCTATGAAGATGGGTAATGATAATATAAATAGAACAAAAGCACGATATAGCACAGCAGCATGCTCACTACACAAAAACACTGATGGATGCTTGAACTCTCCCTTCGTTCGGACGGAGTAGGCATCGTTCGCTATTTCTTTTAACGTCTATTCACATATGTGCTTTTAGACGAAAAATAAATAAATAAATAAATAGATAACTAACTAAAAAAAGAAATAAAATAAAATAAAACAAAAATGAATGGACAAATAAACAGATAAATAGATAAATATTTAAACAAGTAAGGAAGAGGTGACTATAGGATGAATGAATCTATGAAGTCATATTGGCATTGTACCATATAAGGTATCATCATACGATTTAACGAGCAACAGAAAAGCATTCAGAACGTTAAAACAGTCAGGCTGCATTAGTTTGTACAGGGCGTGCAGGCGAGGTAAAAGCGTTGTGCCAGTCAAGGAATAAGGAAAAATCTAACAAGCAAATAACAGGGCTAGGTGGGAGTTACAGGTATAAAACAATCGGGCTTAATCACAGGAAACGACCTACGGGACTGTGCAGTAAATGCCTAGCAATGTGTAAATACAGAGTGAAATCAGTATGTTTCTGTTTTAAATTTGTAACTGATTCAGGGAAATAAGGTAGCAATTGCTGACAACACAAAAGATGATTAACTGTTATAGATTCATTACATATACATTTGATGTTTTTACTGAATTTAGTTCGAAGTGAGTTGAGATATAATCTGTAAGCTAAAGTTATTTCCTGTCTTGTAAAACCCTGGTAGTTCACTATGAAAGGGCGAATTTTATATTGCGCTCTTACTTTGTTGTCTAATACAGCATTCATTTCATGGGCAGAGAGTTGTAAATCAAGTGTAGTACTGCCAGCTCTATTCATTGCTGCACATTTAGTAGACATACTGGTCCTTTATCGCCTGGGATACATGACCAATAACGGAAGCACAAGTCGTCCCACGGGCGCCGCCTGCAGCCTTGGGCTGTCCAGCCGGCGGGCCTGAACACCCGAACTGCCAACACGTAGCGGTGCCTGGGCCCTCTCCTTGTCCTACTAATCCCTACTGTTTCCCCCTCTTCTCCCCCACCCCACCCCCCACCAGTACTGCTCTGTCATTTTTATTTTCCACGTCATTTCATTTTCCACGTTGTGCTTATTATTACTCCAAAGGATCTTTCACAAACAAGCTACTTTTCAATGTTTTATGTTTTACCCTAAAGATCCAGCGGTCATATTTTGTTTTTACCTTCAGAGAATAATAATCATCATCATCACACGACAGCAACACCGTTATAGTTCTTTGGGGTTTGTTGTTGTTGTTGTTGTTGTTTATTTGTTTGTTTGTTTTTGTTTGTTTTGTTTGTTTGTTTTAGTCCTATTCTCTAAACAATACTACTACTACTACAACTACTACTACTACTACTACCAGTACTGCTACTACTACTACTACTAATAATAATAATAATAACAATAATAATAATGATAGTACTGGACAATAATAATAATAATAATAATGATGATGATGATGATGATGATGACGACGACGACGTTAACAACAACAACAACAATAATAATAATAAAAATAGTAATACTACTACTACTACTAATAATAATAATAATAATAATAGTAATAATAATAATAATGATAATAATAAGAGCAACACAGTTATATATGTACATTCGTTTTGTTTTGTTTTGTTTGGTTTGGTTTGGTTTGCGTTCTATTTTCTACACCACTTTCGAGGCCACAGATTCCAGAACAATTGTTCACAATGCTACAATGATACATGACGATGGGGATGATAATCATCATGCTATGGACTTCAATTTTATTCACATATCCAGGAGGTGGATGAAACTCGACTATGTGGTCTTTGTCTTCCGAAATGAGCCTATAGTATGCTCAACTTTCGGTAGCAATTCATAGTTGGAGCCCAACAAAACTCACAATGATTTTGATACTATTGATGGATTCGAACCATCGATCGTATCAAAATAATTGTGAGTGAGTTAGTCTATTGTGCTAACTATTGCGCCACGGCGACTAATATAGCACGATCAGTATCGTGCAACCCAGCAAAGGACAATAACATTTATATGTCGTGTTGGCTCTGCGGTTAAAGATACGCAACTCTGTACAGGAGAGCGGACGGTTATATTAAGCAGTTCTTCCCCTTACACCGTTACCTGCGATCTTGTTGCGCCGTTTACCTAAAATGATTTTTGTGTACAAATTATATTTCAGTGAGTGTGCGTGTATTCGCACAATGTGTGTGTGTGTGTGTGTGTGTGTGTGAGTGCACGCACACGCACGTACACACACCTACACACACGCACACACAACACAACATACACACACCCACAGATTCACACACACACACATACTCACACACACACACACACACACACACACACACCACACACACACACACACACACAACGCACACACATACACACACAGCGCGCTCGCGCGCGTGCGCTCACACAACACAAAAAATACAGCACACACACACGCCACACACACACACACACACACACACACACACACACAAGAGCACACGCACACGCAAACACTCTCTTTCTCTCTCTCTCTCTCTCTCTCTCTCTATATATATATATATATATATATATATATATATATCTGTCTGTCTGTCTGTCTGTCTGTCTCTCTCTCTCTCTCTCTCTCTCTCTCTCTCCCTCTCTCTCTCTCTTTCAAGCATGTGCACAGCACATGTCAAAACAAGACAACAGCAACAACACTTTGTAACGTGCCTGTATTTATCACTGTGGGAATGGAACGCAACAAAACTCGTGTAACATATTGAATTAGGAGTTAGGACATTCTTCATGAGGGATCCATCGCATTCAGACAAGTCCACATGCGTTCCATCCAAACCTACCACCACTAATCTGGCAGATTTCCAGAACCTGCACACACACACACACACACACACACACACACACACACACACACACACACACACACACACACACACACACACACACACACACACACACACACACACACACACACACATACACACACATCCTCCCCCTATATGCTGGCGAGGTCTTGAAATCCGAAGAGGGTTAGAGATGGACGTATATGTGACCCGTTTTAACAAAATGAGTCCTAAGGTGAAAATTACAGATTTTAGGATATTATGACTTTCAAAATGTCCAGAGTATTAACTTTCTTTTCATATGAAAGTTATTATTCTACTCCTAAAAATATGAAGTTATGGGTGTTTGAAGTGTGTAACATAGCAAACAGCCATTTTGAGAAAATCAAGTTTTAAAATTTTCACCACTTCAGTGAAGTTTTACCTTAGCAACAGGTATTTCTACTTCACTAATCTTTACCAAATTTTGTACCATAGTAAAACACTTCATGCCACAATAGCACACAAAAACTGGTGTAAAAATCTATTGTAATTGTCTTGTTATTTAAGTTTATATATCCCTTCTTCTGCCACGAAAAGCGTGCCGTTATCCGCGCATTTTAATACATTTTCCGATTGAATTATAAAGTGCTCAGTGCATGTACATGTAATTTCAAGATTAAATATTCCATTTTTGACGAAAAGTAAAAATTGACAAAATTGACCCATCACACCTCTTCCGGGCCTCTACGCTTCTCGCTGCCTGCGAGTTAGGACTCATTTCGTGAAAAACAGGTCACATATAACATTAAGCTGACACCACCAGAATGAAGGAAACATTAAGACAGGCAGCCAACAAACAGGCCAGTTTTTAATGTTGCGGGCTGGGATTGGACTAAAATCATCTGATCCACATTGTGGAGGGGGAGATCCACGGCTTTCGCCTTTTCATATTGGTGCTAAAAGCAGCTGTGCTCTAGGGTTTGTAAAGACAAGAACGACTCTTCTCTGCTAAACATACTCATCAGCATACATACAGAATAGAGAGAGAGAGAGAGAGACAGAGAGAGAGAGAAAAGAGAGAGAGAGAGACAGAGAGAGAGAGACACACACACACAATGACAATGATGTTTTATTTTCCAACGCTAAAAGCTATTAGCTAGAAGCCATTTTTCAAACTTGCCGCCGAGAAAGAGAGAGAGAGAGAGAGAAAGAGAGAGAGAGAGAGAGAGAGCCAGAGACAGGCAGACAGAGATACAGACACAGACACACACACACAGACAGGCACAGATGGACGGACAGACAGGCAGACAGACAGATAGAGACAGAGATAGAGAGAGAGGGGGGGTGAGAGAGAAAGAGATAGACAGATAGACAGACAGACACCAAGACAGACAGAAGACAGAGTCAGAGACAGAGAGAGACATAGAGTTATCTAGTAACGACCAAGAGTGCTGGATGGGGGACC
>JAPXFY010000013.1:35942471-35949971 GCA_030674185.1 Monoplex corrugatus
ATATCTCTTCGGCCTGGCTGACGCGTAGGTATATTATGATAGCGTATATTACAGTCCACTCAGGCAGTTTCAATTCTAGATGGAATCCACAACAAAATAGTCATCATCCTCATCGCCATTATTATCATCGCATTGAAAAACTCTACCAGTTTATGTGGCCATTGAAGTGTCGTAGGAAATGAGGCAATTAAAAAAAAAAAGCGAGCACGAAGGAAATCTCCCTAAGCGCAATGCTCCTTAACAAAAAGAATAAAAAAACCTTAGGGAAATTACTCATCTACATTTAATATGAGCCAACCAGGTTACAACAACAAATACAGCGATATACGTGTATATATTTTATATGTATATATATATATATAATATATATGTATTTTTTATATATACTGTATACATACTGTAATATCATCTGAGCAAACAATGCCACAACAACAACACTTGTGATGTAATTACTTATCTACACCCAATCTGAGTTACCCCTCATACACACACAAAATTTCGTGAATTAGTCATCGTCTACATTACCTAGTCTGACCTGAGCAATCCACAACAATAAAACATCAAGAAAAAGTTTGTGGCTTACTTATTCATCTACAGCAAATCTGAGCTAGCATGTCTCATCAAAAAACAATAAACAAAAAAACAAAAAACAAAAAGAAGAAAAAAAAAGAAAAAAAAGAAAAAAAGAAAACTTGTGGAGTACGTATTCATGTACACCTATTATGAGCTAACCAGGCCTCAAAAGAAGAAGAAGGAGAAGAAGGAAAAAAAGGGGTGGGAGGAGGGACGTGGAATAGTTACTCATCGACACCTATTTTGAGATTACCGGGTGACAAGAAAAATATTTTAAAAAGTACTTGTCTGGCAATTATTCATCTACACCTAGTCTGCAAGACGTGCATCTCCCTTACAGTCAGTGACAACAATCTCCACTTTGTTCCTTGAAGATAAGTCCTCACTGGAGTTTCCCATCACAGCCTGGTCAGGGTCTTTTTCTTCTGTACCCTGAACCAACCTTCCATCGACATCCTGAAGCACATCCACCCCAGAAGCTTCATCTCGATCTCCTTTGTCATCAACTTGAATCTCATCGCCCACATGCACAGCGAACTGATCTCGATCCAGGTCCATGATCTGAGCCTCCTCCTCAGGGGAAGTGTCCCCGTCTCTCGGCCCACACAGTAAGCGACACACACAGCACCACGTGCCGCGTTTTCCTTTTGACGTTTGACTGAGCGCGGGAGTGCTGGCTGGGCTTTGCGTCACTCCGGTCCCGTGACGTTTTCTTGGAGTAGCTTCCCTTTCTCTTCTTCCGTCGGTTTGCTCGCTCGACCTGATCTCTGAATGGACGGATTTATCAGCAAAATTATCACCGTGCTGCACGCATGTTATAGGTTGTGAATAAAGGAATATAAGTAAATAGATAAATAAATAAATAAATGGATAAATAAATAAAGAAATAAAATAAAAATTCATGAATAAATTGATAAATAAATAAATTAAATTAAAAAAATAAACAAAAAATAAATAAATAAAATGGCAACGCGGTTCAACCAAAATGTGATGCACAAGCAGCAGCCCAAGCAAGTATAAGGAAGTTTACAAACGTGTGCATGCTGTTAGTTTTGATGGTGGTTTGGTTACGTTTATAACAATGAAAATAGAACGCAATTGTACACTTATTCATCAATCCAAGTTTGGACATTTCAAAAGAGAGAGAGAGAGAGAGAGATATATGTACATATATACATATATAATATATATATATATATATATATATATATATATATATATATATATGTATATAATTTTTCACACACACACACATACACAGGCTACACGCACATGCACACACACACACCACACACACCGCACGCACGCACGCACACACACACACACACACACCATACGCACACACGCATACATAATACAATATTTTCACAACAGCACAAAACACAAGTACAAATCAGTCATGATTTAATGCAAACATTTAGTAACAAGACGTTGTGGCACAGAGAGCCCATATATAACTGATTGTCTGATTTTCAACAACCAACCAAAATTTCACACCAATCTCTTGTGAAAGGTCTTTTCGTTTGCTCGTGTTTAGATCTGGTTTAGTTTAGTTTGATTTGATCTGATTTGGTTTGGTTTGTTTGGTTTGAGTTGGTTTGGTTTGGATTGGATTTGTTTGATTTGGTTTATTTATTTATTTATTTATTTGTTTATTTACTTATTTATTCGTTTATTTATTTATCTATTTATTCATTTGTTTGTTTGCTTGTTTGTTCATCTATTCATATTTCATTTGGCTCTTTTTCTGTGTGTCCAATCGTCTTTACGTGTACATTTGCAAGGCAGATAACCTTTTTGTCTTTCTTCTATTTGGTATGAGGACATGTGTGTTTGTCCACTCTTCACCACTGACAGTTCAATGAACAGATCTGATAACCAAATGATCAACAGTCAACGAAGGACTGAGAGCTACAGCCAAGGCTTGTTGATGAACAACGATCACAGCACAGATGATTTCAGATATAAATTATAACATAAATTGGCTGAGTTAATTCATAGCTTTTCTTTTTTTTTCTTTTTTTGTTTTGTTTTTGTTTTTGTTTTTTGGGGAGGTCAATTTCATCCTTCTTGCTTTCTCAGCGTAATGTCTTCATAACTTAAAATGGAGACCTCGTTGGCGCAGAAGTAGAGTACTCACCTTCCTGTCTGCCTGTATGGGTTTGCATTAGTGCGATTCAAGCCCGTAGAACTGTGTAGATACACGTAACCTCAAATCTACTTGGCTGTGAATGCGTACCTGGCTTTCTTGAAAGTTACTAAAAAGTAAAGAAGCTATGCAAAGGAGAATGAGCACCGCCCTCATAATTGTAGCTCCAAGAAAATTTGATATGTTTTCCACCTCACTCCCTTACGATACCAGGTTTAGAAAACGTTTTTACCTTGAAACAGTCTGAGACAATTTAAAAACGGGTACTTGATAAATAACAATTGTATTGGTATGGCGTCAATTAGCATCTATTTCTATATCACTGATAAAGTGTCCTTAACCGTTTCGGCCTTTTGCAATTTTTGTTTGCACTTTTTCTCATTTCAAAGTCATGTGTAAGTCAACCCCTTGTCATGTCCTGTTGTCTAGGGGGTGGGAGTTATTTGTTTGTTTGCGTTTCAAATAACAAATTTGTTCGCAAGCTTCGTGGCACAGTGAAGCAATCATATTACAGTGCGATAGACCCTTTTATCTGTTTCCCTATCCATGTCTGTTGTCAAGACTTTCTAACATACGCTTGGCAGTGAGTGAAAGAGTGGTCACTGAAAGATAGAGAGAGAGACAGAGACAGACAGAGACAGAGACAGAGACAGAGAGAGAGAGAGACAAAGAGAGAGGGAGAGAGACAAAGAGAGACACAGAGAGAGGAACAAGAAGAAGAAGAAGAAGAAGAAAATCAGCAAATTGATAAGCATGCCATGTTAGTTTGCCGTGCATTCTGCATACAAGTCAGAAGCCAGTAAAGCTACCGTTGCACTAATGACCAAGCCGTGCAAAATGATTATTCATTCACTCAGGTATCAATGAAATGGTCATTCAAGTGGTCAAGAAAAACAATAAACGGTGGATGCTACAACACTGGTGAATCTTTGGTAAGGACGAAATTAGGCACTGACAGAACCTGCCAAACCCAGAAAAACTTCAACTGCAGATTCTGAGCTCGTCAATGACAGATAAGAAAGCTTATACGATGCTGATATGGAAGCAGATCTTGATGAAGACTCCAATGAAGATGATGATGGCACTACATATATGAAAAACGCTTAGAATTTCTCTCCAATACTAAAGTTCGAATGTAAGCCAAGGTGGTGAATTGCATTTTCGTGACCCTGACAACTCTGCTGCTTTTGCTTTGAGTGCTGTGTTTTTTGTTTTTTTTTTCATTTTTTGTTTTTTTTGTTTGTTTGTTTGTTTGTTTGTTTTGTTATTTTTTCACAATCTGGATTGAAATAGCACAAGACAAATGAAAAAACAACAACAACAGAAATTAAGCAAGGACAGCGCATATGATACTATCTAACTGTGTTTGGACGCAACATGATGACAGCTACAATTGAAGTGAACTAAAACACAAGACAATTGAGAAAAAAAAGCATCGATAGCCCACAATTTTATATTACAAACTGTGCTTGGATACAAAATGGTGTCAGCTATCAGTTCCACACATGGTCAAACTGTGGTTTAGCGATCACAGCAACAGCGTTTGGACAAGCTGGGGTTAGAACAGACGTGAAAAAATGACCATGTAAAAAGTAAGCGTGATCATGTCACTCTCTTGCTTCAATTATTTTGCCCTACTGGTTGCCTGTCATTCAAAGAATATCACACAAAAACAATACGTTCTGTTACAAGTGAATCAGCGGTTTTGCACACATTCATCTCGGCAACCACCTCCAACAAATACCCTCATCCAGCATCTCCGTTCTAGTACAGATACTCATCATCATCATCATGTACCCTGCCGCATGGCGTTGGCGATCATGGCCCTCCACACGAATATATCCTTGTCGCTGCATCTCCCATCACCTCTGTTTTCAGCCACCCTGCAAGTCCGTCCAATATTTTCTCTCTGGGTCTACCTGATGTTCTCTTTCCCTCCGGTTTTCCTGTTGTGACCAGGTGCTCTAATTTCTCTTTCCACACAACATTTCCTATAAATGTTGCTCATCTTTTCCTAATCTTCTTTATTAATGATCTTGTTGTTTCTGTCTCCTTCAAGACTGTCTCGTTTGTTTTCTTTGTTGTTCATGGAACTCTCGAATTCTTCTTAGAAACCACTTTTCAGTTTCCTCAATTTTGTTCTAACTTTGCGTGTTGACAGAGATACTATTGTCTAGAAATTCCTCAAAACTAATGTACCACACAATTGTTCACGGTTCATTTTCTGTGCCTGGCCTATACCGTTGCAACGACCTTTGGCCTGTCTCTTCGACAAATACAAACTCTTTTTATATTTTTTCCTTTTGACTAACATAGAAACATGCCTTTCACTCTAGCTGTGATTTTCATTCTCCAGGCACCACTCGCTCGATCCCCGCCATCCTAGTCCTCTCCTGTTATGTTCCCCCTCCCTCCCCGTTCAGCATGAACGTCTCTGTACCCCGGGTCCTTAAGCTGTTTTTTGTCATTTTGAATGAACGTTTCAATGAACGGAAAAGAGTGTGCGCTTTGATTTGATGAATGCATCAAGATTTAGCGCCCGTTGATGATGATGATGATGATGATGTTGATGATGATAGTAGTAGTAGTGGCACTGATATTAGTCTTAGTAGTTGTAGAAGTAGTAGTAATGGTAGTGGTAATAGCAAACAGCAGCAGTCGTAGTAGTAGTAGTTATAGTAGTAGTAGTAGTAGAAGTAGTAGTAGTAGTAATTTTTGTTGTTGTTATTATTATTATCAATAATAAAGAAAATGATAATAACGATGATAACAATGATAAAAATGATAATGATATTAATTTCAATAATAACATAAAAAACCTGATGATGATGATGATGATGGTGGTGGTGGTGGTGGTGAAGATGATGATGATGATGATGACGACGATGATGATGATGATGATGATAGTAGTAGTAGTGGCACTATATTATTATTAATATTAGTAATTGTTGAAGTAGTAGAAGTAGTAGTAATATTTTTGTTGTTGTTATTATTATTATCAATGATAAAAAAAACAATAATAATGATAATAACAATAGTAAAAACAATAATATTAATAACATTTTTTTTAAATGATGATGATGATGAGGAGGAGGAGGATAACATAATAATAATTACGTATCATTAGTAGTACCGGTAGTACTATCATGATTATTATTTTCAATATGATGACAGGCACAGTACATGAGCAAGACGAGTTGAAAAGAAGGCAGGCACAATGTTTGGTCATAGCGCACTTAGCAAAAAGTCATTGACAGTCACAATGTCTCCAGGATCAAGCTGTGACTAAATGAAAAAAATAAATAAATTAAAAAAAAGTACTGATAACTGCCATAAATGAATAATAAAATAAATTCAAAAAGTATTGAAAACTGCCACAATGCACAAAAATCAAGTAATAGTTTATCAAAGCATTGACAGTACTAACCATACTAGATGGGAAGCTGTGACGGAATTATCGCAGGCACACGTTGTGAAGGCAGCTAAAATGCACGGTCTGGTTGCGGTTAATTAGTAATAGGTGTCAGGCACAAAGTGTGGCGACTGCCATAGTGTTTGGTTGTTTATAAACACACACACACACACACACACACACACACACACACACACACACACACACACACACACACACACACACACACACACACACACACACACACACACACACACACACACACAAATGGCGACAGCAGAAGAGCATCGAGGAATCATGATCTGGATGCGGTCCGGCCCCATTTAGAGTATCAGGAGTTAATCGTTTGACTCCCGAACCTTATCCACCATCCGCCAAAACTTAACCCTTTCACTCTCCCATCCTACCAACTAGCTTCCTGCAAGAAGTTGGTGGACAGGGTGAGGGAGTCAAAGGGTTAAGTTTTTTTGCTTTGCTAGCATGGTTGACAATGCAGGATGCTGATGGACAGGGTGTGGAAGTCAGAGGGTTAAGGGCGGAAACACGTGCTTGACGGGAGTTTCTCCTCTGAGGACCTTCTGCTGTCTGGTTCTCCCCAGAGTTTTTTTAGTCCCAGACCCAAAGTATGCCAACTGCCAGAATTGTTGGTCACAAGCTGAGGTTAGCAAGATAGTAATGACAATTCCAAAAGAAAAAACAAAAAACCCCAGAGAAAACCTGTTGACAAATTAGCGATGACAGTTTCAGCTTTTTGTTACAGTAATGATACAAAATAAGAATTTCTGCGCTACGTATATGCAGTAGTTCCTACCTTTAAGTAGAATCTATTTGTTACATCTTTTTTTTTTCTTTCACCGTGTCGTGTTTTATGAAACTTTTCCAGCTGGAGAGATCATTGCGTGTGGTCACACACCTGTGTGTGGATGGGGGTGGGGGTGGGGGGGGGATGGTGATGGATGAAGTAAGTTTGTGGTTTGAAAGATAACAATTACGATGTTCAATCATAAAGTTCAGGTCAGGAGAGGACAGATCACAGTCACATGCACAGCCAAACCAGAGTTAGTAGCAAAAACAAATAAATAAATGAATAAACATATAGATAAAATAAAAACGGATAGAAAAAAAGAAAAAGAAAAGCGATGACATCTACAATGAAAATGCTCAGATTGTGATTTAACCCTTTGTCTCCTGCACCCTGTCTACCAGCATCCCGCATTGTCAACCGTGCTAGCACAGCAAAAAACATATTCCTTCGATTTCTTCACCCTATCCACCAGCTTCCTGCAAGACGCTGGTGAATAGGGTGAGGGAATCGAAGGGTTAAATTTTTGCGGTTGGTGGATAGGGTGCGGGAGTCACAAAGGGT
>JAPXFY010000013.1:35957471-35962471 GCA_030674185.1 Monoplex corrugatus
TTCAGACGATCAGTCACCCAAAGATTCTTCCACATCAAAATCTGGGTCGTTGGCATCAACTTCACGAAGTTCGAAGCCAGCTGGCTTGAAGTCTTCATCTCCACTGTCTTGATCTCGAAAAATCGCTTCAATAACTTCTGCAACTGTGTAGGTTCGTTGTGGGGCAGCCATAGCGCTTCAAAAACTGAAAGCTCAACTTCGTAGCACCTTGCCAATCGATCGTGATAAATTATGCAAATGATCTAAATAACTTGAACAAATGGCACTCAAAGAGCGAAGATTGTCAAGGGACCTAATCAAATCATAAATAGAACGATTCTGTCATGTGCTAGACGAAAAGAGAAAGAGTGTTTGATACGGGACGATCCGCGATCGTCAACAGAGCATTGCAGACGACGGTTTCTATGACGATCGTCACTCGTCAACAGCGCAGTGAAGAGGTTAACGCTTTTTTATCTGCTGAGCTTGTTAACATAAAAAAACCTATCATTTGTCTCCCATGACAACCTTCGAACTAACCAGCAGTTTCTACACGACAATATTCACCCCACCGCCAGAGGAAGCAGCGTGATAGCGGGGAACCTGGGAAGACACATTCGGGATCTATTTTGGGAGACGCCTAGGAGACCAGGAGGATCACGATCTTCACGGCCACACGCCTCTAGATTCCCCCGAGGACCGTTCCCCTATTTTGACAGCTATGAACCGTGGTGGCTATCATACAACATGTTTTGAATGAATCGTAGTAGATCTACAGTGACCAACGTTTCATGTCACAGGACTATTTCCTCGTCATCTCTGACAGTTCTCTTGGTGAAAGTGTATAAACGCTAGGAATTAGTCAGTCAGGACTCAGACTATAATCTCTGTACATTTGAAGGCGTGTATACTATTATTTAATTTATTTATAATTTATTTCTGTTCTAGATCAAAGTCTTATCTTGATTAGTAGGACTTCTTTTCTCCATAGTTTTACTCATTTTTTTTACCTTTACTTTGTAGTAAAAGTACAGTAATCATTCTCCCCCTCCCCATTTTCCTCGTACACAGAAAACCAAAGCATACGTGATTTTCAAACAAATCACCGTTAATTGAAAATAAGGGATTAGCCAACAATGAAAATCAATTTTTTTACAGTGGAATTGTAGGTCTATTTCCACCAATTCAGCATACCTGGAACATTTCCTCGCCTCAAATCAGTGTGAAGTCTTGATACTGCAGTCGCTTAATGTTATACCAACCAAACTTCCCAATTTCCAAAATTACTATTATCCACCAGTGTATGCCTATGGGAATCCCGGGAAGAAAGTAGCCACTGCGATATACATACTTAAAGAGTTACAATATCACACATTTACTTCCCCAGTTTTAACGTCAACTGAAGACTTACACGCTTGTGCCGCTACAGTACAATTCAGTGATTCTTTTATCCTGAACGTTTTGTCAGTCTACCTGCCAACAGGTCCAAATGACCACAACACAGAATGGCTGCGCACGATTCCGGATCTGCTGCACGGTAAATGGCTAATAGGTGGAGACTTTAATTCCCACTCCCCGTTTTGGGAAAAAGATTGCTGTACTGTGACAAGCAATCGTTTAGTAGAAAATATAGTTGACAGTTCGCTTTACCTTTTGAATGATGGGAGTGTCACTAGAATTGCTGATATTTCCAAACATCGGGCAACAGCCATCGATCTGTCTTTAATCTCACCAGAATTAGTACCCTGCTGTACCTGGGACACTCACAGAGATACTTTAGGAAGTGATCACTTATCTATCCTCATAACACTAACTAACGAAAACATCAGGATGAAAGACAGCATTCCTGATATATTATACCAAAATATAATTATACACGCGCTGATTGGTCCTTGTTTCAGACTGTTCTTTCTAATCGAGACTTCACACATTATGAAAGTGAAAATGTAGACGTTATGTTTTCTAAATTCCAGGAGTCAGTTCTAGCTGCTGCAGACCTTTCCATCCCGAAACTCAAAACTTTTAAGTCCGATAACCGTTTGGGTAATGTTTGGTGGACGGAGGCATGTGAGCAAGCATTTCAGTATAAAAAAGAGAAATACAAAATCTACATCAAAAGCAGGAAACCTGAAGATCATATGGAAATGAAAAAAGCTAACACCCAGTGTAATAAAATCATCGCTGAAGCAAAGAAAAATTATTGGGCATCATACTGCACAAAAGAAATTTCAGATTTCAAGGATTTCCATAAAGTCTGGACAAAAATGAACCAAATGAAAAATGGAGCCAACTTACCTAGGTGTCCAATAATGATTGATACAAGTCACAAATTTCTTTCCGACATGGACAAAGCTGAAACTTTTGTGGAACTTTTTGCCCAAAATAGTAAAGTAGATGGTTTGAATCCTACCTGCAAACACTACAGGGAAATGGCAGCTAACAACCCTATCTACGCTGATCCAATACCTCAGAATGATCGCTGGTTTAATTCTCCAATCACCTTAGAAGAGTTAAAAAACACTATCTTGTCTCTACGCAACAAAAGGAGTTCGGTAGGTGTCGATGCAGTTTCAACTGAAATGATTAAACATCTTCCAGAAAACTATATTATTTTTTTACACAAAATTTTTCAGAAATGCTGGGTTGGTGGAACTATACCACAATTATGGCAAACGTCTGTTGTTATACCAGTATTAAAAGCAGGAAAGCCTAAAAACAGACCTATTGCTTTAACGTCCCATACGAGCAAACTATTGGAAAAATTGGTATTAAACAGACTTGTACATTACTGTGATAAAAATAACTTTATTCCAGTAAATTAGGCTGGTTTTAGAAAAGGGAGATCTACAGTTGAGCACCTGGTTAAACTTACCACTCACATCAAGAAACAGTTTGCCCACAGAAAAAGTCTTTTAGCTACATTTTTTGATGTGAAAAAAGCTTACGATCAAGTTTGGCATACGCGTTTATTGTACAAGCTGAAATCTATTGGTTTATCTGGCAATATGTATGATTATATTAAGTCTTTTTTAGCCAATAGAACTATTCAGGCAAGAGTGGGAACTAGTTATTCTACTTCACGACATCTTGATATGGGAATTCCACAAGGTTCAGTGATAGCACCGCTTTTATTTAATATCCTTATACAGGATCCTTCTAAAGCATTCTCAAATCGTGTTGTTTTGGCACAGTATGCTGATGATATATGTATTTGGATGAATATTACTTTAAAAAAGATAACTCAACAGAGAGCATAGAATTACATTAGGAAATTGTATCAATCTGATCTTGATAATCTTGGAAACTATATGTTAGAAAATGGTCTGTCGTTGTCAGCGGAAAAAACTAACATGATGCTATTTAATTCTGGTGGTACTTTAAGTAACTTGCCTACTTTCAGATTGCTTGGTGAAATGTTACATTACAAACAGGTTGTAAAATTTCTGGGAGTCTTTATGACATCGAAATTAAACTGGAATGTCCATTTTGATTATATTTCAACAAAAGCAAGAAAAGCCCTAAATTTTCTAAAGATGATAAGCCGATTACCTTGGGGAATGGATACGAACATACTAATTCATATATCAACAGCACTTGTACGATCTAAATTATCCTATGCGCAAGAAGTGTTCTTCAGTGCACCAAAATATTTATTAAAGATGATACAAAGCTTAGACTGCAAAAGTATTAAAATTGCTCTAGGTGTTCCTACTCATGCCTCTAATCTGGAAACGTACAAAGTTGCTGGAATTCTGCCTCTGAACAACTATCGTGAGCTAGCGACAGCAAAATTTGCAGTTAGAACTACTTCACAAACGGACAATTTTGTGAGTAAGGAAATTAAAATCAGGTCTGATGTTGACTTTCCAAAGCGAGCAAAAAGCATTTCATCACAAATGACTGTTGCAACTTACATATCTGACTTGGTCAAACAGTCTAACATAAATATGGATGAAATAGCTGAGACACCATCAACAACGCCTATCCCTACATGGGAAATGCAAAAAGCCTCTTTTGATATTGATTATACAGACGCTAAGAAATCTGAAAACGTCAACATTTCGATATCCACAGCAAGAGAACACATCGATGAAAAATACCGTACCCACCTTCACATTTTTACCGATGGATCAGTCTTAGAAAATAAATATGCTGGAGCAGCATTTTGTTTTCCAAAATTTAAGATAAAAAAGTCATTTTTCGTTGGGGCAAACTTATCTATCTTTACAGCGGAATTAGTCGCTATTAATCAAGCATTGCATTATCTAGTAAATTTTAAACCCATGTCTTTCAAAGTAGTTCTCTTTGTTGACTCAAAATCTGTATTATATGCCTTACGGTCTTTTAATGCCGACACAAGACCTGATTTAATCACTGAGGCAAATCATCTTATACATCGTTTAAGGATCAAAGGTACAGATATCAGTTTATGCTGGGTGCCTTCTCACGTTGGTCTTCACGGCAACGAAGTAGTTGACAGAGCAGCTAAGCAAGGCGCCCAGAATGCTGATAATGCTATAGAATTACATGTTCATACCTCCGTAAAAGAAGCTTGCAACTTGCTCGAATCAGCCTCATGGACTCGATTTCATGAACATTCAGATGAACAGTTTGGGCCACAACAAATGATAAAACTTACCGTTCAAAATGTATGTAAAAAATTGCAGTATTCTTCCATGTATCATTTGAGATCGATTGTTGCTGTTTGTTTTCGTATTCAGCTAAACGCATTGAAAACAAAATATTGTAAAAATGTCAAGTGTATTTGCGGCGAACAGTTCACACTGTTTCACTGTTTATTCTACTGCAAAATGCTACGTTCTTTTTTACCGAAAATGTTTACTCAAGAAAAGTATTCTGAAAATCATTTCCAAAAAATTACATCAGATCAAACTTTGTTAGTTAGAATTTCAGAATCATTAGTTCACAGTCCTGTTAATGCATTACTTTAACTTTATTTGGTTTGTGTTTTAGTGTTACAATTTCTCTTCACGTTGTTGAAGTTACTTGTTAGTGTTAAG
>JAPXFY010000013.1:35977471-35979971 GCA_030674185.1 Monoplex corrugatus
CATGGCGGAGACTGAAGTGACTGAAAACCTCGCTACAGATTACACCAGGAAGTAATTTTCAAACAATAAACAAAAGCTATTGTTCTACGCTAGAGTACCACCTTACCACGTTCCCGTGCACTTTTCAGATAGCAATAGTAAAATAAGACAGCCAACCCATTCCAACCATCACCATGCTTTGTATGAAAAGATGTCCAACTCAATGTTTTGTATAATAAGATTGCCAACATATCCTAATGGTCTCCATATTTTTGTATGGCAAGATGGCCACCCATTTTGACGATGTCTATATTTTGCAATATCAGATGGCCAGCTTATTCTAAACATGTCCATATTTTTGTACGATAAGATGGCCACCATTCAGACAATCCCAATGTTTTGTACAATAAGATGACCTATCCATTCCAACAATTTCCATGTTTTCTATAATCAGATGGCCAATCCATTGCAACAATCTCAATGTCTTATACATGTATATCATCAGATGGTCAACCTATTCCAATAATCCCTATGTTGGGCGAGTTGGTAGTCATGGACTCAATATCAAGATCTGATATCTTGTGTTCAATCCCAGCCCGCAGCATTAAAACGTGGCCTGGTCCCTGCCCATTCTAATGTTTCCATCATTCTGGAGATGTCGGCTTAGTGTTTGATAGGTCCCTCTTCCCCCTTTCCCCGTTTCAAGACCTTGCCAGCACATAGGGTTTCGTGCAGGCTCAAGAAATCTGTCAGATAATTGCTGGCGGATTTGGGTGGAGCGCATATGAAGTTGTCCGAGCGCCATGAATCCCTCTTGAAATAACTCCAATAACTCCAGATCCCGTCTCCAAATTCGTATAATAAGATGTCCAACCCATTCCAGCAATCTCCATGTTTTGTATAATCAGATGGCCGACTCATTCCGACAATCTTCATTTTTGTATAAGTCAATCCATTCCAGCCATCTTCAGTTTTGTATAATAAGATGGTCAACCCATTCTGACAACCTCCATGTTTTGTATAATAAGATGGTCAGCCCATTCTGACAACCTCCATGTTTTGTATAATAAGATGGTCAGCCCATTCTGACAACCTCCATGTTTTGTATAATAAGATGGTCAACCCATTCTGACAACCCCCATGTTTTGTATAATAAGATGGTCAACCCATTCTGACAACCTCCATGTTTTGTATAATAAGATGGTCAACCCATTCTGACAACCTCCATTTTTGTATAATAAGATGGTCAATCCATTCTGACAACCTCCATTTTTGTATAATAAGATGGTCAATCCATTCTGACAATCCCCGTGTTTTGTATAATAAGATGGTCAACCCGTTCTGACAATCTCCATGTTTTGTATAATAAGATGGTCAACCCATTCTGACAACCTCCATGTTTTGTATAATAAGATGGTCAACCCATTCTGACAACCTCCATGTTTTGTATAATAAGATGGTCAACCCATTCTCACAACCTCCATGTTTCATATAATAAGCTGACCAACTCATTCTAACCATCTGCATGTTTTGTAGTATGAAATGGCCATCCCATCCTGACAATCCCCTACTTTTTGTACAATAAGATAGTCAACCATTCTAGCAGTCTCCATTTTTAGAATTATAAGATGGGCAACTCATCCTAAAAATCTACATGTTTTGCATTATAGGACGATCGATCTATCCTAACCGTCTCCATTTTTAATAATAAGACGGTCAACCCATTCTAACCATATTCATGTTTTGTATAGTAGGATGGTCAACTCGTTCTAACCATCTCCGTTTTTATGTAAACTTTTTTTACAGAAAATCAAGACATCCCTATCAACGTCATTGGTTTGACAACCTTTCTAATGCACATTTCACGTACAAAAACATGACAACAGCTGTAGCTCATTGTCGAATTTGGTTTCAGCTTTATCTGCAATAACGTAACTATTTAGAAGAAGGGGGAGACGGAAGAAGAAGAAGAAGAAGAAGAAGAAGAAGAAGAAGAAGAAGAAGAAGAAGAAGAAGAAGAAGAAGAAGAAGAAGAAGAAGAAGAAGAAGAAGAAGAAGAAGAAGAAGAAGAAGAAGAAAGGAGAAGGAGAAGGAGGAGGGGAGAAGGGGGAGGAGGAAGAGGAGGAGGAGGAGGAGAGGAAAAAGAAAAAGAAGAAGAAGAAGAAGAACAACAACAACAACACAACAACAACAACATGATGATGATGATGATTAGATGATTGTAATGATAATGATGATGATAACGACGACGACGACGACGACAACGACGACGATGATGATGATGATGATGATGACGATGATGATGATGATGAGACAACGACAATAATGATGGTGATGATGAAATGTTAATATCATCATTATCATTATCATTAGTAGTAGCAGTGGTAGTAGTAGTACTGATTATATTATTATTATCATTATCATTACCTATACAATCATAATTCATGGTGATTAAAGAGATGACGAGTATGTGGTGGTGGTAGTAGTGGTGGTGGTGGTGGTGGTGATGATGATGATAGTG
>JAPXFY010000013.1:35982471-35984971 GCA_030674185.1 Monoplex corrugatus
ATGGAGATTGTGACAAGCAACAAGGGGGGAGCAAAGATATCCTACCAAGGATTTCTCTATACCAAGAAGGCAACAAAGAAGACTCGGATCCGCTGGGAATGCAGTCAGAGGAAAGGACTTTCATGTAAAGGTGCTATAACTACAGATCTGAACAATGAAGATATTCAAGTAAGCACCATGCATTCTCACGAAGCTGACCCACATGCCGTGGAAATCGTCAAACTACGTGGGAAAATACGAACTCAATCCCAGCAGTCAGCTGCATCTGGAGGTCGTCCAGCCCAGATACTTGCCAGTGCTCTGGTTGAAACTACTGATCCAGTGAAAGCACGTCTTGGCAGCATGGATACTTTGAAGCGATCAATCCGCCACCAACGCCGTGGAGCACTTCCAAAGGATCCAGCATCTCTACGGGAGATTGAGATTCCCCACGAATGGAGAACTACTGGTGGACCAGATCCTCAGCCATTTCTTATGCACGACAGTGGTTCTGACAGTGGTCCACAACGGATGATCATCTTCGCCACTGACCGAACGCTCAGACACCTTGCCAGGGCTGATGAGTGGTTTATGGATGGCAACTTTTCCATGGCACCAGATCATTTCAGCCAGCTCTATGTGATCCGTGCACCAGTGGGAGACACGTGTGTTTCCTGTGTTTATGCCCTTTTACCAAACAAAACACAGGAGACCTATGAACAGATGCTGCAAGCCATACTGGATTGTTGTGATGAGTTGCAACTCATGCCCGATCCATCACAAGTCATTGTAGACTATGAAAAGGCTGTGATTCAAGCTCTTCATTCGAAATTGGGCGAGCACGTGGAGGTGAAGGGATGTTTCTTCCACCTCACTCAAAGTACTTGGAGAAGGATTCAGCAGCTTGGGATGACAGAACTGTACAAGAATAATGACGATGTGAAACTTTTCTGCGGAATGTTGGATGCACTTGCGTTCCTTCCAGTAGATGACGTACCAACTGGAATGGAATACTTGCGCGACAACACTCCAGATGGTGCAGAAGAGCTGCTGGAGTATTTCGATGCCACCTATGTTCGCGGCACCTTTCGTCAGGTACAGCTGCCAGCAGCCAATGATGATGCTCCGGCACCAGTGAGAGTGCGAAGGAGACCTCCACTGTTCCCCCCTGGGCTGTGGAACGTCCCATGAGGCCACGATGCGAGATGGAAACCGTACAAACAACCAATGTGAAGCCTGGAATCTTGGTTTCTCACACCTGGTTGGTCACAACCACCCATCTCTATGGACACTAATCAACGCACTGCAAAAGGACTACGCTCTCGTGTGTACCTCTCTGTTGCAGGATGCCCGTGGAGAGCCGCCAAGAAAACGTGTGAAGCGTTCATCCAAAGACCTTCAGACCAGACTGAAGGCGATCTGTACCCAGCATCGCGACGGGGTCAAGACTCTGGAGGAAGCTCTCAGGGCTCTCGGCCATTGCATCCGCTTCTAGACAAAGTTTAGCAGAGAGAGAGAGAGAGTAGGGGGTGGGAGGAAGAGAGACAGAGCAGTGAGGGGGGGGATTTTCTCCACATCTGTATTACACAGGGGGGATTATCTCCGGGGGGGATTATCTCCGGGGGGATTATCTCCGGGGGGATTTTCTCCGGGGGGGATTTTGTCCGTACCCCTCGGACCCACTCATCAGTTACCTCGTTTACAAACCGAATGGCAAGGTGGGGGAGATGACAAACCCCGGGACATAGCCGCACAACACATACCAACTAGGTCAAGCCCAGCCCAGAAAGAATGAAAGAGCCCTCTCTCGCCCCACTCTGGTCTTCATCTCTCTTTCGGGCAGCCCACTCAGCCACCAGGTCGCATAGCTGCCATCTCCTTTCCCCTGACTATAGTCTCGACACTTAGCCGTTAGAAGATCCCAACGCTGCCTTACTTCAATCACAGGGGATCTTTGAACGGCCGCGAAATGGCCAGGCATGAACTGACGATGTACGACAATCGGTGTCATTTTACAAACTTGGATGAAGAGTCAATCTAAACAAACAATCATTCGGACTTTTTTTCAAACAAGAGTTTGCAAAGCGTTTGCGCAAAAAAATCCCCATCTCAGTATTAATCACAGTACTTCAGGAAAGACACACAGACACCGAGCTTACAGTTCATTGGCTGAATATGGGTCATTTGACCCTAGCAACCAGACAGAAAGAGATCCGACTAACTAGCATTAGGCAGCAGCTCATGAACAGCCAAAGGGACATAGTTATATGCATGGACGCCAACTGGCTTGACTATCAAACTGCACTGACTTGACAACTAAACAATCAACTCACTGAAAGCCAAATTTAGTTCATCCGTTTTAGACTCCTATTAAACACTCTGTTTATATATGGTCGACTATCGTGGTCGATAAAGTCCGACCTAGCACTTTATTTACTCGTGTACCCTCATGTGGGATCTCAGGCCAAAATCTGATGCACACTCGTGGCCGCATACAGGACACTCAATGGAACGCTCTCAA
>JAPXFY010000013.1:35994971-36012471 GCA_030674185.1 Monoplex corrugatus
GGACATATAAAACACCAAGCTGGCCCACCAGAGTGGATAGAGGGACATATAAAACACCAACTGGCACCACCAGAGTGGATAGAAGGGATCTACGAAAATAACACAAACTGGCACCACCGAGTGGATATGAAGGAATCTACGAAATAATATAACACCAAGCTGGCACCACCAGAGTGGATAGAAGGAATCTACGAAAATAACACCAAACTGGCACCACCAGAGTGGATAGAAGGAATCTACGAAAATAACACCAAGCTGGCACCACCAGAGTGGATAGAAGGAATCTACGAAAAAACACCAAACTGGCACCACCAGAGTGGATAGAAGGGGCTTATGAAACATCAGGTGGCACCACCGAGTGGATAGAAGGAATCTACAAAACGCCAAGCTGGCCCCAGCAGAGTGGATAGAAGGGACCCGTGAAACACCAGGCTGGCACTACTATGAGTGGATAGCAGGAATCTACGAAGCCACCAGTGGCTGGCACCACCAGAGTGATGGAGACATTAAGTTGGGCAGAGAACAGGCCAGTTGTAAAAATGTTGCAGGCTGGGACTGAACTCGAGATATGAGGTCTACAGTACACAGCTTTATCGAAAGAAGCAGCCAGCCTTTCTGTGTAATGATGGATTAGATATAAACTGATATCTGTGGCCCCCGACTGAGGGTTGAACTCACGACTCTTTATGTTACCAGCATGGCGCTTTAATCCACTGAGCTAACGGGGACACATATACAGACGCGCACGTGCGCACACACATACATGTATACACACACACTCTCTCTCACACACACGTACACATACACACGCACACACACACGTACACACACACACACACACACACACAAACACACACACACTCGACACATACACACACGTACACACACACACACACACACACACACACACACACACACACACACACATTGGCACACATACAGAAAGAGCACACACAACACACACACACCACACACACACACACACACACAACACACACACACACACACAACACACCACACACACATTCACACACTGTCTCTCTCTCTGTCCTCATTCTCTCTCTCTCTCTCTCTCTCTCTGTCTCTCTCTCTCTCTCTGTCTCTGTCCTCTGTCTCTTTCTTTCTCTTTCTGGCTCTCTCTCCTCTCTCTCTCTTTCTGGCTCTCTCTCTTTTGGCTCTTCCTCTCTCTGTCTCTCTCTCCTCCCCCCCCCCCCCCCCCCCCCCCCCCCCGTCTCTGCCTCTTTGCTCATCTGTCTCTCCCCTAAAACTCAGAATATGAATCATCGTTTTCACATTTTTACGAGCCTCATCAGTACAATGTACACATGCCTACTTGTAGACTGATATTGTGTAAGTCTGTTTCCTTGTATGACATGTGTGGGACATATGAACAGGAGACTTGTTTCGTCATGTCATGATCAATTGCCTCTTTCCTGTCCCATCTCTCACCCGCTAGGTTTCGTTGTTTCTTCCTTTTTGATAATAGCACTGATGATGATGATGATGATGATGATGATGATGATGATGATGATGAATGATGATGATGACTGATGAGATGACATGATGATGATGATAGTAGTAATAATTGCAAAAACATCAACAAAAATAGTAATAATATTAATAAGATTGATATTAATGATAGAGTAACAACACGTGCACTAAACAATAATAATAGTAATAATAACAATGATGATGACGATGATACAGCTTCTAGTGCTTCTACTAGTTACTATTACTACTACTACTATTACTACTACTGCTGCTACTCCTACAATTATAATATTCATACTACTACTACTACTAATATAATAATAATAACAACAATAATAATAATATTGATCAGAATAATTATGAGAATAACAACTTATAAAGCACCTCATCTCACAAGAGCCCTGAAAGCTTCACAAGAACGTAAGTGACTGAGGCAGGCCTTGGTCCGGCAAGTACATATCAACCATATATCACCCCGATGAAGCAGACAGATAACAAATCAAGCAACAACAAAAACAACAAAGCAAAGAAAACGAAAAGAAAAAGAAAGAAAGAAAAAAAGTAGAAAGAAAGAAAAAAATCACAACCACGACCACATCTCTAGTGCCATCGTAATACTACAAGCGACAGAAAAAGTACACTCAACCACAGGCCTTCAAGAGCATATAGCAGTGAATCTCTTTCTTTCTCTTTCTCTCTCTCTCTCTCTCTCTCTCTCTCTCTCTCTCTCTCACACACACACACACACACACACGCACATACACGCACACACACGCACACACATCACGCACACGCATATGTGCACACGCACACACACATAGCTATTGGCTAACTTCCTTAGCACATACACGCAAGCGTGGACATAACTCATGGATAAAACCATTGCTCATCCACACACCACACACACACACACACACACACACACACACACACACACACACACACACACACACACACAACACACACACAGAGCGAGCTTACAGTTGAAAAGATGCAAGAAGCATGTCTTAACTAGAAGGTAATTAATTCTATTACACGTATTTGGACCTCAGTAAGCGAATGTACGCTGGCCAAAACATATTGTTCTGAAATATGACCGAACACAAAACACTCTGGAATCAGAACAGGAGCAAAGCTTTCTGCCTGGGATGTTGATATTAAGAATGTCAGAAAGGTTCTGAGGACATCCTCCAAATACAGATGCAAATAACGATGAGGAGAACTTAAATTGATTCTGAACTGAAAAGGAATCCAGTGCAACGCTAATGATTTGAGAACAGGAGTTAAAACTATGATTATACTATTATTTGGAAGATTTGAAAAACTAGCCGAACAACATTACCATGAACTTTCTGGAGCCAATGGAGAAGATACCTTGAAAAAACAACCAAAAGTCCATTGGAATGGTCAGTTCAAAACAGAACAAATGGACAATGTCCATAGTGTGGCATCAGTGAAAGTGTTGTGAGAAATAGTACTGATTTTGTGTGTGTTGTGTGTGTGTGTGTGTGTGTGTGTGTGTGTGTGTGTGTGTGTGTGTGTGTGTGTGTGTGTGTGTGTGTGTGTGTGTGTGTGTGTGTGTGTGTGTGTGTGTGTGTTGTGTGTTTGTTTTTTTGGAGTTGATAATACGTTACTTTGCAGATATTGGAACAGTGCAGTTTAAAACAGAATACAAAATTTCTGGTCCAGTTTCACAGCAAGGTTACGTACATGTGTGAGATTGAAACGTCTGTGCGATTGATGGACATGACAGATGGCATTTTAATGATAATGATAATGATTATATTTATTTTAGGCCAGTGACCTGGGCCAGTCCTGCTCACACTCTACACCTCATCATTTGCCAAGTTATCAGTCAATATAACATAAAACATATGTATGTTGGTGACTGCCATTTCTACAACAGTGAATCTCCTGAAAACACACAGACATACATACGCCCATGCATAGAAGCACCAACGCCCCCCCCCCCCCCCACACACACAATACATGTATATACATCACACACGCATGTACACATACACACACCCATGTACACATGCACACACCCAAACACAAATACAATATATACACGCACAGCACACACACACACACACACACACACACCACACACACACACACACACACACACACACACACACACAACAGGTATATGCACACACACACACGAACACACACACACACACACACACACACACACACACACACACACACACACACACACACACACGTTTTTGGTCTAAAATCACTTTAGTGGATAGACATTAAATCAAAGACCACCACGTATACACACATACACTACCCACACACATACACACACCCACACACACACGCGCACACACACACACCACCACCAACACCAACACCACCACCAACAACAACAACAACACATCAGTCATCATCGTCATCATCATCATTCGTTCATCATCATCATCATCATCATCATCATAATCAAGCCAAACACGCATAACTTGAAGTCACTAAACTACGGATTTCAAATTTCCTATGTTTCCCATGTCAGTCTGTAGCCGTCGACTAAAGATAATAATGCAGGATGAAAACTGACTGAATGTTGATATGAAAAGGAGTCCTTTCCGAAAAACTCAGGGGCTTTGTGATAATTATATTGATTGTGATTAGTTGTTGTAATGAATTGAAGAGTTCCAAGTAGGATGCATGTGTTGTACAGGATGAGAAATGTATGTATGGTTCTTTTTAATTTTTTTTTTCATCCTTGCACATAAAGTTGCCTCCTTTCAAATCTACACTTTGCGTAACATTGAATAAATTGCATGACAGTTTAAACTGTCAGTGCTCGTACCAGGATCTGTCTATCTGTTCTATCTGTCTGTCTATCTATCTGTCTATCTATTATCTATCTGTCTATCTATCTATCTATCTTATCTGTCTATCTATCTATCTATCTATCTATCTATCTAATTGTCTGTCTGTCTGTTGTCTGTCTATATATTTATCTGTCTGTCTGTCTGTCTGCTTTTCTGTTTGTCTGTCTGTCTGTCTATCTATCTGTCTGTCTGTATTGTCTGTCTCGTCTGTTCTATCTGTATGTATGTATGTGTGTGTGTGTGTTGTGTGTGTGTGTGTGTGTTGTGTGTGTGTGTGTGTGTGTGTGTGTGTGTGTTGTGTTGTGTGTGTGTGTGTGTGTGTGTGTGTGTGTGCGGTGTGCGTGTGTTGTGTTGTGTTGTGTTGTTTAGTTTCCTTGTTTCACACTTGTACTGCAGGTTCTCTTTTTTCAAATTTATAAATTTCCTCATTGCATGAACAGACGTTAAATCAAAGAACGACCGAACGAAACAAAGAACAAACAACCAAAAAAGACCAAAGCAAAGAAAGCAGTGTTATACTATTCATATTGCAAAACATTACGCTTTCTCGGACCAATATTGTAATTGTGCTCTCAATATGAAGGGTTGTATTTGTTTTCTTGTTAGGGAAGTTTGGCTCTCTATGAAGGGTGATTTTTTTTTCTTGCTTCGCAACAACAACAACAACAACAACAAAAAAGAATAACCCGCCATTGTGAGCCACACTTCCAATATTAGTGCCAAAAAGTGTAATATTTTTTTGTAATATGAATTGTATAGCGCTGCTTTTGTTTTAATTAATTCATCTTCAGGTACAGTAAGATTTTAAAAGTTTGATGTTGCTGCAAATATGTGGCTGATGTTTGTTACAGTTTGTGGTATGTTACACATCTGTCACTTTCTCCAGTTGGACGTCACACTTGGGATGTTGTCTGCTGTTTTTGTTTTGTTTCGTTTTGTTTTGATGATGATAATATCATTTTTATCATTCTTCTTCTTCTTCTTTTTCTTCTTCTTCTTCCTTTTACCATTATGATTCTTCTTACTACAGTGGAAACCTGATATAACAGGGATGATGGGACCAAATCAAAATCCCTGTTATATAGATCCCTGTTATATCAGATATCAAGGGAAATAAGGACTGATCAACTAACTCTTGATCTAGGCCTAGATCTGGTCTGGTGTAAGTGTGCAGTAAGCTTACAAACTGAATGATGGCGCAGTCAGTCACTGACTCAGTGGCCTCAGGCCTACACGCTTGCGCGCGCATCACGCTCGCATTGCGAAGCGTTCTTTCAGTGTACAGTACACAGTATACCAAGGCTAGCCTAGATCTAGATCTAGGCCTACTGCGTGGCGTGCTGAGTCTAGGCCTAGGCCTTTCTGCTGCAGAGCCCGTCTCGGCATCCCTGCTATAACCGATCGAGCCCTCTTGTCTCCCTGTTATTGCCGATAAGTTTTAATAGAGACAAAGAGGAAGAAAAAATGGGGATTGAAAAAAGCCCTGTTATATCCGGATTCCTGTTATAACCAGTCCTGTTATAAATGGTTTCCACTGTATTACTATCATTTATATTCATATCCGTGTGTATTTTTCATGGTGCATGCATGCATATAACATACGCATACGTGTACTTGTAACAGATTATGCTTCTCTCTCTCTCTCTCTCTCTCTCTCTCTCTTCTCTCTCTCTCTCTCTCTCTCCCTCTTTCTGTCATTCTCTCTCTCTCTCTCTCTTGATACGTAGACACGCTGTAATACGAGGAAATGCAGCAATAACTACAAAACAAAACAAACTAAACAGTGCAAAGCAAAACAAAACAAACAAATCAAACGAAACAAAACAAATAAAAGAAAATCAAAACTCAAACGAGCTCATACCGATGAAAGTAAATCAGCCAGTCCTTATGAAAGTAAATCAGCCAATCAGTCCAATCCTTATGAAAGCAAGTCAGCCAATCCTTATGAAAGTAAATCAGCCAATAGGTCCAATCCTTATAAAAGTAAGTCAGCCAATCAGTCCAATCCTTATGAAAGTAAATCAGCCAATCAGGTAATCCTTAATAACTGCAGACAGTAGCATACACCACGAAATGTCGAAACGTGACACTAATCAGCGTGTACAAACGCTGTAGAAAATCAACACGCTTCATTACAACAGTATCCAGTCATTGACTGTTTATAGAAGTTTGGGATCGGTGTGTGTGTGTGTGTATGTTTGTGTGTGTGTGTGTCCCAACTAAAGTAGCCTCTGTACGAGTAAAATACTGGACTTTGTTGGCTAAAGTAACCCCTTCGACTCTTATTCTGTCCCCTCAGTTTCCACCGGTAGGAAGCTGATGGATAGAATGTTGTGTCCAAAGGGTTAAAGTGGTCTCGTTAGTTTACCAGTCCTCCAGCGGAAGAGAGGTGCAATGCCAGAAATATTCCCTTGATAGATTTGTCCAGAGGCATTTCAGCATCGGTCCTAAGTCCGAGTAGTTATGATGTTGGTGTTCAAATTAGGTATGTTCAGGACGTAACAACAATCATCGTCATCATCATCATCATCATCACAGCAGCAGCAGCAGCAGCGCAGCAGCAGCATCTTCTTCCTCTTTCTTCTGTCTTCTTCTTCTTCTTCTCCTTCTTGTTCTTCTTGTTCTTGTTCTTGTTCTTCTTGTTCCTCTTGTTCTTCTTGTTCTTGTTCTTGTGTTCTTGTTCTTTTCTTCTTGTTCTTCTTGTTCTTCTTCTTCTTCTTCTTCTTCTTTCTTCTCTTCTTCTTCTTCTCCTTCTTCTTCTTCTTCTTCTTCTTCTCTTCTTTCCCTTTTTCATTCTCCTTCTTCTTATTCTTCTTGTTGTTCTTCTTCTTTTACTTCGTCTTCTTCTTCTTCTTGTTCTTCGTCGTGTTCTTCTTCTTGTTCTTCTTTCTTGTTCTTCTTGTTCTTGTTCTTTTGTTCTTTTTGTTTGTTGTTCTTGTTCTTGTTTTTGTTGTTGTTGTTGTTGTTGTTGTTGTTTTCTCTTTTCTTTTCTCCTTCTTTGTCCCATGCCTATACGTTTTATTATGATGCACAGTGATGAATTTTTCTGTATGGTGATTGATATGAAAGCATGAAGTCTCCTGCTTTGCCTTCTCCAGGTAGTGTTTAAACAGCATTTGAGAGAGTGGGCAGTTATTAATAACTCGTGATGTGTAGGAAAACCACCCTGCTTGCGTCTTCCACGAGAGTTTAGATTACTTGAATGAGATTGTTGTCAACGTTAGAAATCTTTATTGTAATTCACACGCACTCTAGCCATAGACGATCAAAAAGAGATCTTAAAATCAATTTGATCAGTTCAGTGGTGTTCGTCTGTCGTCGTCGACAATGACCACGGCTTCATGAAGTTGCTTTCAGTCAATGTGTCGGAGGTGACTGATCAATCCGATCCGGGCACAGAAGATGATACATTTAGATGATTATACGAATTAATCAAACTATTCAGTACAATTAGATTATCTTATGAAAAATTCTGTATATTCAGATAATAGTGTAAACTGATCAAACTACATTTCCTTTTTTTCTTTTTTTTTAACGTTTTTTTATTCTTTTTTTTTTTTTTTTTTTTTTTTTTTCTTTTCTTTTTCTTTTGCAATATGTTAGTTTTTAAAGTTTAGACTGCGTCTAGCGAAACTACAGTTTGATTATAAGTAGGATACATTGAGCCAAGTGGAAACGCAAAATCTCAAGTAGGGCTAATATGACGTGATAGCTTAGGAAGATGTTTTGATTGGAAATTGAGCTCATGTTGCATACACAGGACGGTACAATTAAAATGTGCCGTAGGCGAAAAAAGACGTAAGAGTACTGTGGACATGGCACGGGATTATGGAGGAAGCGAGCTTCCGGTAAGGAGATAAAATCGCTTGAGTTGCTGTAATAAGACACATCCTGGTCATCGTAATGGCGGCCCAGACCGAATACACTCTGAAGTGGTAGGCTAGAGCACTCGGATGCGCATCTGCCTTTGTGGATGGCTCCTTTGCTAGAGCAAGGCATGGAGTCGACATTTGATGAATGTCAAGCTCAGCCGAAAATACACAATGATAAAACATCGTTAGGACGATCGAGATATTGCACAATGTACAACTGTCTGTCTTGCACTGAATCTCGCTCTTGAACAAATTCTAATGCCTCTTTCTTCTAAGTTAAAACACCATTAAGACGGTCGAGATTTTGCACAATGCACAACTATCTGTGTTGCACTGACTCTCATCTCTCCCTTATGCCTCTTTCTTCTAAGTTAAACACCGTTAAGACGGTCGAGATATTGCACAACGCACAACTGTCTGTGTTGCACTGACTCTCATCTCTCCCTTGAACAAATTCTAATGTCTGATTCTTTTAAGTTAAACACAACAGTTATACGTAGAATAGGATCACTTATTGCTGTTTATGTTGTTTAACCCTTTTGCATTTGCACCGCTAGATGTAAGGCTAGCTCCTAGTATTCGCATTCGAATGTAACACAGCGTCAGTACAAAGTCTTTCAGTAGTGAATGGAAAGTTCCTTGCATCCCAGAATGCTCGTACTATTTTTAGAACATTCAACGCGAGACTGACCAGGATTCTAACCACACGCGCGATAAGACAGCAAGGCCAGTAGTGATGGAAATTCCCAACACATGTGCCGGAAAAGGTTGGACGATCTCAACCGCTATGAACGGATTGGCACATTCTTCCGCAGGGCGGTTACCGGCTTTGTGAACTGCTAAGGGTTAATGAATAGTACAAGGCAAATGATGGCGTGCTGTCAATTCAAAAGATCACAATTTGTCATGCTAAGACCACTAGAAAAAACAAACAAACAAACAAACAAATAAGCTAATCAAAGCCATTTTAAAGGCCTCTGTAGCCCGGTGGGTGAGAGTACCATGCTTATAGTGTACAGTTGATTAGAGGAGTACCATACTTATAATGTAGAGTTGGTTAGAGTACCATACTTATAATGCAGGGTTGGTTAGAGTACCATACTTATAATGCAGAGATGGTTAGAGTACCATACTTATAATATAGAGTTGGTCAAAGTAGAATACTTATAATGTAGAGTTGGTTAGAGTACTATACTTATAATACAGAGTTGGTTAGAGTGCCATACTTATAATGCAGAGTTGGTTAGAGTACCATACTTATAATGCAGAGTTGGTTAGAGTACCATACTTATAATGTAGAGTTGGTTAGAGTACTATACTTATAATACAGAGTTGGTTAGAGTACCATACTTATAATGCAGAGATGGTTAGAGTACCATACTTATAATATAGAGTTGGTCAAAGTAGAATACTTATAATGTAGAGTTGGTTAGAGTACTATACTTATAATACAGAGTTGGTTAGAGTACCATACTTATAATGCAGAGTTGGTTAGAGTACCATACTTATAATGCAGAGTTGGTTAGAGTACCATACTTATAATGTAGAGTTGGTTAGAGTACTATACTTATAATACAGAGTTGGTTAGAGTACCATACTTATAATGCAGAGATGGTTAGAGTACCATACTTATAATATAGAGTTGGTCAGAGTACTATACTTATAATGTAGAGTTGGTTAGAGTACCATACTTATAATATAGAGTTGGTCAGAGTACCATACTTATAATGCAGAGTTGGTTAGAGTACCATACTTATAATGCAGAGTTGGTCAGAGTACCATACTTATAATGCAGAGTTGGTTAGAGTACCATACTTATAATGCAGAGCTGGTTAGAATACCATACTTATAATGCAGGGTTGGTTAGAGTACCATACTTATAATGTAGAGTTGGTTAGAGTACCATACTTATAATGCAGAGTTGGTTAGAGGAGTACTATAGTTATATTGCAGAGCTGGTTAGAAATCCATACTTATAATGCAGAGTTGGTTAGAGGAGTACTATAGTTATAATCCAGAGTTGGTTAGAAATCCATACTTCTAATGCAGAATTGGTTAGAGGAGTACTATAGTTATAATGCAGAGTTGGTTAGAAATCCATACTTCTAATGCAGAATTGGTTAGAGGAGTACTATAGTTATAATGCAGAGTTGGTTAGAAATCCATACTTCTAATGCAGAATTGGTTAGAGGAGTAGGCCTACTATAGTTATAATGCAGAGTTGGTTAGAAATCCATACTTATAATGCAGAATTGGTTAGAGGAGTACTATAGTTATAATGCAGAGTTGGTTAGAAATCCATACTTATAATGCAGAATTGGTTAGAGGAATACTATAGTTATAATGCAGAATTGGTTAGAAATCCATACTTATAATGCAGAATTGGTTAGAGTACTATAGTTATAATGCAGAGTTGGTTAGAAATCCATACTTATAATGCAGAATTGGTTAGAGGAGTACTATAGTTATAATGCAGAGTTGGTTAGAGGAGTACTATACTTATAATACAGAGTTCCTGGGATCGATCCTACTGCAGGCCACAATTTCACACAGGCTTATAGACTCAAGGTCTGATATTTTGAAACAAAAAATAATAGAATGAAAACGTGTGTTTTCTTAACTAAACAAGACAAGTATAAATTTCGTCCAACCCGCTTTTGTCAAGCAAACTACTTAGTCCCTTACCAACAATCACAGTCACACAGTCACGTAGCCAGAATGGGTGAGAGGCCCGTCGCTAAGGAGACCACCACCACTATCATCCAATGACAGTCTCCATAAATCACCGACAGTATCAGCAGCAGCAGCAGCAGCAACATCATCATCATCATCATCATCATCATGTGCCCTGCCGCATGGCGTTGGCGATCATGGCCCTCCATTAGAATCTATCCCCTGTCGCTGCAAGTACATCTCCCACCCTCTCTGTCTTCAGCCAACCTGCAAGTCCGTTCAATATTTCCTCCCTGGGTCTACCCGTGTTCTCTTTCCCTCCAGCTTTCCTGTTGTGACCAGGTGTTCTAATTCCCCTTTCTTCATAATAAGCCCTATAGATGTTGCTTGTCTTTTCCTAATGTACTTTATTAATGATCTTTTTGTGTCTTGTCTCCTTCAAGACTGTCTCGTTTGTTTTCTTTGCTGTCCATGCAACGCTCAACATTCTTCTTGGAAACCATATTTAAGTTGCCTGAATTTTGTACTGACTTTGCGTGTTGACTGTCCATGCCTCACAACCGTACAACAGTATCAGATCTATGTAATATTCGAGAACTCTCTTCCTGATGTTAATTAATAGGCATTGCACCAAAACCAAAAACCCCAATTTATATTTACCTTAGGCATGGAAACAGTAGATGCAACCGGGCTGAGGTCACCACGAGATCAGGATATGAAGTGTCACAGAATCTTCCAGTTCATGATCTACGTCTCGTGTGAATATGTAGTAATCACGACCCGTGGAAAAAACTGCATAGTTTCCTGCAGTGAAAGCCACAGAAATCACAGAAAATAGCACTTAAGGAAAGTGCTCCGGATAAATGCTCGATTTTTTTTTATCTCCTCTTGAAAATGAAGGAAAAAAGAAGACTATTTTATATGTTCTCCGAGTGGTGTGTGTATGTGTGTGTCTGTGTCTGTGTCTGTGTCTGTGTCTGTGTCTGTGTCTGTGTGTGTGCGTGTGCGTGCGTGCGTGCATGCGTGCATGTGTGCGTGTGTGCGTGCGTATTACCAGTTTCACTTTTCAGTGGAGAAGATACAGAATGATCACGGCACAAGCCTTAAGTCTGCACATAATCCCATGAACTGGCCACGTCCTGAAGTCCGAGCTAGGCCTTGGGTTTTGTATCTTATGCTAGTATTGTATCAGTCTATCACTGGAACTGAACTGTCCATGTTATAACGCAGACAGTTACCCAATCACTAAATGCTGTATACATATCGCCATTTTGTTGTATATTAGGGAAAATACCCAATGAAGACTGATGTGTGGCACACTTTTAGAAAAAAAAGGAAATGCATGACAGAAAAAGATCAAAAGATTAAAAACATATTATTCCACGGCCTGCATCCAACTCAGGTCTATGAAAAGAAAAGACAGTGTGGCTCATACAGTATTTCCGTTCTGTTTTAGGTAAGTATTTTTACTATCGAAGAATGAGTATATAATTCATATTGGTGTGTTTGCTGCATGTACTTTGTTTACACCATTTTCAAAGGAGTTTGGGCCGTTATGAATAAAAACCTACGATTCTGGTTCTGTGTGCAGCCGCGAGAGGGCGTCAGGAGTCTTCATCCCTGGCCGGAAACCAGACATTGCCAGCTGTGATCAGTTCCACTGGGACATCTGGCTTATTCTGGCACTGGAGAACTGGATCTTTGACTTCGGTAGACCCATTGCCGCTGTGAGTAGTCATGGTAGTTGGTGACCCTCCCCCCACCTGCCTCGGTTGTAAAAAAATGTAGGCAAAATTCTGATAGCTCCGTCTGTGATTAGACAATGGATGTACCTGATTAGGCAATACATGTACCTGATTAGATAATGCATGTTCCTGATTAGACAATGGATGTACCTGATTAGACAATGGATGTACCTGATTAGACAATGGATGTACCTGATCAGACAATGCTTGTTCCTGATTAGACAATGCATGTTCCTGATTAAACAATGGATGTACCTGATTAGACAATGGATGTACCTGATCAGACAATGCTTGTTCCTGATTAGACAATGCATGTTCCTGATTAGACAGTGGATGTACCTGATTAGACAATGGATGGATGTACCTGATTAGACAATGGATGTACCTGATTAGACAATGCATGTTCCTGATTAGACAGTGGATGTACCTGATTAGACAATGGATGTACCTGATTAGTCAGTGGATATACCTGATTAGACAATGGATGTACCTGATTAGACAGTGGATGTACCTGATTAGACAGTGGATGTACCTGATTAGACAGTGGATGTACCTGATTAGACAATGGATGGATGTACCTGATTAGACAATGTATGTACTGATTAGACAGTGGATGTACCTGATTAGACAGTGGATGTACCTGATTAGACAATGGATGTACCTGATTAGACAGTGGATGTACCTGATTAGACAATGGATGGATGTACCTGATTAGACAATGGATGTACCTGATTAGACAATGCATGTTCCTGATTAGACAATGGATGTACCTGATCAGACAATGCTTGTTCCTGATTAGACAATGCATGTTCCTGATTAGACAGTGGATGTACCTGATTAGACAATGGATGGATGTAACTGATTAGACAATGGATGTACCTGATTAGACAATGCATGTTCCTGATTAGACAGTGGATGTACCTGATTAGACAATGGATGTACCTGATTAGACAGTGGATGTACCTGATTAGACAATGGATGTACCTGATTAGACAGTGGATGTACCTGATTAGACAGTGGATGTACCTGATTAGACAGTGGATGTACCTGATTAGACAATGGATGGATGTACCTGATTAGACAATGGATGTACCTGATTAGACAGTGGATGTACCTGATTAGACAGTGGATGTACCTGATTAGACAATGGATGTACCTGATTAGACAGTGGATGTACCTGATTAGACAATGGATGGATGTATCTGATTAGACAATGGATGTACCTGATTAGACAATGCATGTTCCTGATTAGACAATGGATGTACCTGTTTAGACAATGCATGTACCTGATTAGACAATGCATGTTCCTGATTAGACAATGGCTGTGCCCCATTAAGGACTTCGGTAGATGTTGAACAGCATTGGTTGTGGTTGAACGGGCCGCTTCTTGAGTGGTAGTCCTTGGCACAGAAGCAACATAAGAACTCACTAGTTTGCATCAATATACGTTTTTCACCTTTTTTTTGTAATTATAGGGAAGATATTGTCCACAATAGAGCATGCTTGTGACAGCAGTGCACACAGGTCACGATTAGATTCAAACAGCGCAGAACACCCCGTGGTATTGAATTAACAGAAGCGGTCTGAGATGGAAACAGGGCTCAGGGCCGTAGGACTTCTTTTCATGCAGAGCTTGTGAAAGAATATTTGCCTCCAGGATCGGTCTTGTGTTCCACATGAAGACCTATACCAGGCGCTGGGGTGCTTGCTTTAAGACCAGCATGCCTATTCATTCATCGGACCGACTGGAAAGTCCTAAGTATAATTATGTCTGCACACACACACACACACACACACACACACACACACACACACACACCACCACACACACACACACACACACACACAACACACACACACACACACAACACACACAAACACACACACAACAAACACACACAACACATACAAACACATACACACACATACACACACACACACACACACAACACACACAAACACCAAACTAACACATGCACAACACACACCACACGCATACACACGCACACACACACGCACACACACATGCACACATACACACGCGCGCGCGCGCACGCGCGAGCATACACACACATAAACACACACACACATACATACGTACATACTACATATACACACACACACACTCCTGACAAACACACCCCACCCTTTTTTTTAAGTTTATAGAATAGTCTGATCCAGTCTAGTCCAGATCATATTCTTCTTCTATCAAAACTTGTTATACTTGTTGTCTTTCTACCAGATATAAGACAGGCAAGATTTAGTTGAAATAGTCATAAACGTCACATTCTTCTTACGGCGTGCAGCTGTTCGTGCCAGTGGGATGGAGTCCACTGAACAGACCAAGCATAGGGGACTACTTCCACATGGCTTACAATGTCATCACTCCTTTCTGTCTGCTCAAGGTTGGTCCGTTTGATTTTTGTTGTTGTTGTTGTTGTTGTTGTTGTTGTTGTTGGTGGTGGTGGTGGTGGTGGTTGGTGGTGGTGTGGTGGTGGTGGTGGTGGTGATGTTTTGTTTCATTGACTTGCTTGGTGCGGTCGTAGTCATCATTTGCAGGCACAGGTAGGTGATGGATGGTGGTATTTTAACCATTTGACTACTGCACTCTATCCACCAACTGCAAAAACTTAAACTTAACCCTTTGACTCCCTCATCCTATCCACCAGCTTCCTACAGCGTGCGGGAGTCAGAGGATTAAAGGCAGACATGCAGCCTATAAGGGTTTTCTTTTTTTTTTTTTGGTTTGTTTTTTGTGGAAATCAGTTATTTCCCACAAAGCTTTGTGGGAGAGTACAGGGAATCTTGCTATTTATCTTTTATATAATTCAAAGGTGATGTAGTTAGATGGATAGAGGTAGTGCATGCATGCTCTCTCTCTCTCTCCTCTCTCTCTCTCTCTCTCTCTCTCTCTCTCTCTCTCTCTCTCTCTCTCTCTCTCTCTCTCTCTCTCTCTCTCTCTCTCTCTCGTTATTTTCCCCTTTGATATCGCTGTTTATGATGGTGTTTTCTCGTTGTTCCTTGGTCTTCTTCTCAGGTGGGCTCCTTTGGTGGTTTGATGTTCGTGATGGTGTCTTCTTCTTGTTCCTTGGTCATCCCTCTTCTCTGGTAGACTGCTTTAGGAGTTTGCTTTGGTGACTGTCATATGTTGTTATTGTGTGGATGGAGTAGCTCTGGCATCAGTTGTTTGTTGCCTTTTTCTTGGGTTCTTCTCTCTTGTTCCTTGTCTTCATGGTTTGTTCCAGGAATCTCTAGGTGCATCATTCAAGACTATCGCACATTCATTCATTCAGTTAACATTCGGATTAGTTGTCATTCATTCAGTTTCTGGTTAGCATAGCTAGATTCCCGCTCTCATCATATCTCCATTCAGTGTTTGCTTTCTTTATTTTTTTCATCCTGTTACAAGGCACAAATGATATTACATACTGTTTAGTAACAGCAAACAGTAGTCTTTTTGATGTAAGTTCATAGCACAACATATCTACTTGTCAATCTACTAGATGGACAACAAAACATTCATCACAGTTTCATACTTGTAATTGTATGTCGGAGCAGTTTACGTATTGGATGGCTAGATTAACGGTACATTCCGCTGTTTTTGCTCATAAGTTTCTTAGTCGTAGTTCAGTTTCAAATATAAGTTCTAGATTTTTGCATTTGTCATATTTGAATTTGGAGACAGATTGTCTAGCTACCAGTAATGTATTATTGATCTTGTTTCTCTTTATGTCCGGGACTATTTCCCTTTTTGTTATACCTAAAAGCGGCCTATAAGTTATATGGAGACCTGGGAGCTTATTAGCGGTCGTGGATAACAGTTAACAAGAAACATCACGAGGGTACGGATGGGAACCAGAGCACCAATGCCCCGCCACTCTCCGGACTGATTTTCTTAAGGTCCCGACGCCACCCGATTAGTCATCTCGTCAAGCAAGTGGGGGTGGGGATGGGGGGGAGCTTGTTTGTTCTTGTTTTGTATTATCGTCCCAGCGTGTTCGCGATTAGGGACTGTTTTGAGAAAGGGGGTGGTGGGAGAGCTGTCCATGCGTTGCCTATAAATTACATGGGAGACCTGGGAGCTCATTGGCGCACGCGTGTTCTGTTCCACTAAACTGACACATCATCATCATCATCATCAGGTGCCTTGCCGCATGGCGTTGGCGATTATGGACTTCCATCTGTCTCTATCTCTTGTTGCCTCAAGCATCTCTTCCACCCTCCCTGTCTTCAGCCACTCTTCAAGTCCGTCTAGTATCTTCTCACTGGGTCTATCTGGTGCTCTCCTTCCCTCCAAATGACACAAATTACAATAATCCAGTTTGGATTTTTGCTCAAGAGGGATTCTACCTTAATTAAAATGACTTTGATTCGCACTTGGACAATTCCATAGGCGCTACACCTAAAATTAATCTGCCGGCAGTCTCCCTGAGTATGTATACAACTCTATGCGTTGGCAAGGTCTTGAAATGAAGACGAAGGGAGAGGAACCTACGAAACATTACGCTGACACCACTTGAAAGATGGAAACATGAAGATAGGAAGTGAACAGACCAGTTTTAATAATTTTTTTTATTGGTGGGCTACGACTGAACATGAGATATCATGTCTCGAATCCGTGGCGATGTCAAAAGAATTAACTAGCCTCCAGCTTAGAACCATTCAGAATGGTTGTTTTCGAGGTTAATCCTTTGACTTCCGTACCCGATCCACCAACTGCAAAACTTAAACCCTTTGATTCACTCACCCTATGCACCAGCTTCCTGTAGTAGGAGGCTGATGAATAGGGTAAGGGAGTCAAAGGGTTAAGTTTTTGCTTTGCTAGCTTGGTTGACAAAGAAGGATGCTGGTAGATAGGGTGCGGGAGCCAAAG